>JAVRXN010000010.1:72600072-73200072 GCA_033556935.1 Timema podura | reverse complement strand
GACCGAGGATTGAACCCCGGACCCTCAGCAGAGAAGTCTGACACCTTACCCCTAGACCACCAGGTTTTATTACAAGAATAAAACTGATAACCACTTAGAGCAAAGATTGTAGGATTAGTACTTATGCTATAATGAACATTTAACCAACATATTTAAATAATTCATAGTATCAAAGCATTTTTCTTAAGTCTATATACAGTTTTTGATTTGCTTTTGTAACAAAGTTTAGTTTAAAAATATTTTCGTAGCCTTTATTTACAGCTAAGTTGGACCGACAGCCGAGGAAGTGCAGTCTAAAGCACCAGGCTCTCTTGGACTGAAATGCTATTGATTGGAAGGTCATAGTTTGAATTTTGGTTTAATAGATGGAAGCATACTGTTCTAGACTAACACTAAATACAAAGGTTATAATGGATTTAATCCAAGGCACAGGAATGAGAAGGGTAGCTTAAAAGGAAATCAACCATATTAGTGTCAGGGAAAGTTAGAGATTTCATTAAAAAGAATCCCGTGTGAAGGACACCTCAAGTCAGCAAGAACGTGCTTAGATTCTCTTTTCTTATCATTCATCCACAAACCAACTTTATTATCTAATAAGTAAGCACCTTTCGTTCATATGCAAGCATAATTTTATGTACATTTTTAATGTATATAACTATTTGCCATGGAGTGATGTTTTTGGCAGGTGGTAATTGTTATACTTTAAAAAGTAATATGATTGTAATCAGTTATAAGTTAATATCAAAATCCCACAAATCATTCTAGCTAGTTTTTTCAATCATATAAATAAAAGGAAATAATGAAAAAATACAATACTAAAACATATGTTGTAATATAGTGAAATAGCATCATTAAATCCACATTTAGAGAGATGTACAAAGTGATGCAATTTAGAGTGCTAGTGATATTGTTAAATAAGTGAACAAATAAAAAACAATACTTGAGACATTTGGTAACGTACTTATTCACATGAATAAAAAACTGACTCAGGCCATAGGCTGGAAACAGTAATGGATGTAACTAAAAAAGTATTTATTCACAACAAAGAGTGAATTTTGAAACACAATGTTATTTCATTTGTGCATCTAAGTGGAGGCTTACCCTCAGTATGGTTGACTATAACTGCCCCTGTTTTGTGTAGGACTTCTAAACTAATATTATAATACTACAAAACCATTTTTTTAGCACTGCACCAAAATCCTTAAATTAGCATTTTGATTTTTTCCCCTTATTTTCTTTTCTAGTACTATCTTATAGTCTATTAAAATCTAAATGTGTACCTAATAAGCAGACTAAATGCCAGGATAATCTAGTCTGGTCTGCCGTTGCTGAGGGTGGTTTTTCACTAAGTAATTAAACTCACCCTTCATGCAATTGAGGATAAATTCTACTCTCTCCATCATTACTTCCCTAGCGTAATAATTCAATTATATATAGCCTGGGAAGGATATTAAAATGTGGTGGTGGGAAAATAAACTGAAAAGCCATGAATTATATTTCTTGTATTAATGAAGTTGTGTTGAATGAATTGTGAATAGTTATCAAAGAGAGTGTGCCAGTATATAGGTGTGAAGGGAATAGCTATTCGTGTTTTCAAGTAGTTGTTTTCTTGCCAGTTAAAATGTTAGATGTTCAAGTTAGTCAGTGGTAGTATATAACTTTGAATATTAGAGATATATTTTACTTTATAAAACTATTATCAAGATGAAGGATGTATGAGTTAAGTGTTAGAGAAAGATCGCCGTGGGTCAAGTGAACCGAACAAACAAGATAACACTATTCAGCACAATAAAACTGCAAGTGACGAAGTCACGAATGTGCGTCTGTAAACCGTAACGGGCATGACTCGACTGTCTATTGTCTGTTAAAAGATACACGCTGCGCATGCGTTACATTAAATATGGCTACACTAAACAACTGCAACTCGTCATTAAAGAACACCAACGTTCCAACACTTCCACTCGAGTTGGTTGTAAAAAAAGAGAAAAAAATAAATCACTATTGCGAATCGCCCAGTCTGGCTGATTCCATGCATTGCAAGTGTTTAACCTTGGGCAGTCCCTTAGTTAAGAAGTCTGCAACTTGATCGTCCGTTGAGATGTGAAGCACACGAAGTTCCTTTCGTTTGAGTATGTCTCTCACAAAGTGATGACGGATGTCGATGTGTTTGCTCCTTGCATGGAACATTGGATTCTCCGCCAATTTCAATGAGCTTCTGTTGTCACAGAAGATAGCCATCTCGCCCAAGTTGCCAAAACCCATCTCGACGAGGAATCGCTGAAAATAGACGGCTTCCTTAACGCTCTCAGACAGAGCCATGTACTCTGCCTCTGTCGTTGACAGGGCGACAGTTCGTTGTTTCTTTGATTCCCAGGATACCGGTCCACCGTGAAGCATGAATATATATCCGGTGTAAGACCTCCTGTCTTCGGGACAACTTCCCCAGTCAGCATCTACAAATCCCTTGACTGGTCCTGGATCTGAGCCATAGGTTAACCCCACATTGATGGAACCCTTTAGATAGCGTAATACACGCTTGGCGGCCTTCCAGTGATCTGTACCATAGCAGTTGTTAAACTGTCCAAGATGGCTTACAGCAAATGATATGTCGGGCCTTGTAGTCGATGCCAAGTATGTAAGAGCCCCGACCAGCTCACGGTATGGAAGCCTTAGATCGTCTTCTGACTGTTCTTCATTTCTCCTCAGCTTTGAGCTCGTATCCACGGGGGTGGCAACAGGTTTGCACTCGGACATGCCGAACCGTGAAAGCAGATCGCGTACGTAGCCATGTTGGTGCATTGTCACCTGCCCTTCAGTCTGGTTAAACTCAATGCCCAGGCAAGATTTTGCATAACCTAAATCCTTGACTTCGAAGTGTTTTGCCATTCTTTTTCCAAGTTCAGCAATCCTCCTCCTGTCACGGGAGGCGATCAGGATGTCATCAACGTATGTCGCAATTAGTACAACGTCTTCCCCTGAACCGATGTGGAACAAGCAAGGGTCTGAGACTGAAGGCGTCGCACCCAGACTCCTCAAGGTTTCGTCCAGCTTAAGGTACCAGCTCCTTCCAGCTTGTCGTAGACCATAAAGCGACTTCTTCAGGAGGCAAACCTTGCCCCCCCTACTCAATTCTTCGAGCATGATCTTTGCCTTCATCCCGACCTGGCTCTGGCCCTCCGAAGCAACAATATCCTGAAGGATTTCTCCTAAGTTCTTCGGTGGTTCCATATAAACCTCTTCTTCTAGGTGTCCATTCAAATATGCAGTTTCCACATCAAATTGCCTAATCTTCATTCCGTATTGGGCTGCGATGGATGCCATGAGGCGAATGGAACTTATTCGAGCCACTGGAGCGAATGTCTCTGTGAAATGAATGCCAGGTTGCTGACTAAAACCTTGGGCAACCAAGCGTGCCTTTTTTCTTTCAAGTTTTCCATCCGATAGGAACTTGTTCCTTAGAACAATTCGGCTTCCGACAACTTTTTGACCTGTAGGACGATCAACAAGTATCCAAGTCCCGTTCTTCACGATGGATTTAATATCGGTGCCGATGGCTTGGCGCCATTCATCTGCATCGGGACCGAACATTGCTTCCTTCATAGGTATTTCAGAGAGAAACGCCTGCTCAGCTTCTTCAGCATTTTCAGCCAGATTTGAAATGACTTGGTACTGCTTCTTCGGTCTTCCCCTCGAACCTGACCTGACCTTCCTCGGCCGGCCACGGCCCCTTGTTTTGTGATAAATTTCATGACGCACATCTATGCTAGGTGCAGTGTCATCGGGGGTGGAAGATATATACCCATCTTCCCCTGATCCATCAGGTGATGGTGCATGCGCTTCGACAGTGTTGTCGAAACCGAGGAATACCTCGTCTTCGTCGTCCTCATAGTGTGTGATTGACTTATCATCTTCAGCGTGGCACGTTGGAGGCAAATCGATGTCCACAAATCGCCAAGCTTGTGTAGAGTCTCCGCCCTTTGTGTCTATTTCCTGGTCCACTTGAGGGCTGGATATCAAGCGAGACTTGACGTCCTCCATAAATTTGACATCACGGCTTATCACCACTCGACACTTCTTGGGTGACCACACACGGTATGCCTTGGACTCATCCGCATAGCCAAGGAAGATCCCTTCCTGTCCACGAGAGTCGAACTTTCCTCTGCTGGGTTCTCTGTCCAGGTAGAGCACCTCACTTCCAAATACCCTGAAGGAAGACACGTCCGGCACTCTACCGGTCCATTTCTCATATGGCGTTCGACCATCCAAGCTTTTTGTTGGTAGGCGATTTCGGAGGTAATTTGCTGTATTAACCGCCTCAGCCCAAAAGGAATTGGGCAAATTTGCTTCCATCAGAAGGGACCTAGCGACGTCAAGAAGAGAGCGATTCCTTCTCTCCGCCGTGCCGTTTTGCTCTGGGTTGTATGGGACAGTCAACCTCCTAGTGATCCCTCGCCTTTTCAGGTACTCATCAAACTCTTTGTTAATGTATTCTCCACCATTGTCGGACTGCAAGCACTTCACAGTTTTACCCTTCTGATTCTCAACGAGGGTTATGTACTCAATGGTAGCTTTGAGTACTTCAGCCTTTGACTTTAAGAATCGAATCTCGCACCATCTGGTGCTGTCGTCGATGAATTCGACAAAATACCTCGCTCCTCCCATGGACGTTGTCCTCATGGGTCCGCACACATCTGAGTGTATCACGTCCAAGATGTCTGTGTGACGGTTTGATTTGCTGGGAAACGGGGTCCTTGTCATCTTCCCTCGTAGACAAATGTCACAGTTCAACTTACTTGCTGAATCAGCCAGCACAACTCCCTTCACAACACCTTTACGGACGGCGTCCGCAATGTCCTTCGCATTAGTGTGACCCAGGCGTCTGTGTAACAAATCGAACGGAACTTTAATTACTTTCGAAACTGAAGTGACAGTGCACGCGTCCTGTTTGAATTCACGCACGTAATACAAGTCATCGACTCTGACAGCACTTAGTACGATATTACCGTTCGAGTCTTGTATAGTGGCACCGTCTTTTTGAAAACATACATCAAACCCACGATCCGTTATCTTACTGACCGACAACAGGTTCGTTCTCAAGTCGGGTACATACATTGCATTGTCTAGCGTTACGTTCTTCTTGTCACCAAGTACGTTCGCTACAAACTGCGCTTTTCCCACGCCTGCCGTGTCAGCTGTCGCGCTGTTTGCTAGGTTTAGCGCACCGTGCCCGGTGTCGTACATTTCACGAAAAGATTCTGTCTCGTTACACAAATGCGTTGTCGCGCCGCTGTCCAGACACCACTTCCGGTTTTGATCGTTCGACTTGCATGTCGAAACGTTTAAACATACGTTATCCGCACATTTCGCACTTTCCTTTTTGTCCTTGGTTCGACACTCATTCGCCTTATGCCCAGGCTTTCGGCATTTAAAACATCGTATTATGTGCGCGCCTCTTTGTTTCTCGCAGTCACTTTTGTTCACTTCGGGTTTGTCTTTCCGATCGCGCCAGCCGCCATTTTTCTTCGCGAACATGGCACCCGACGACGCGTTCCGCGCATCGCTCTTACGAGCATCACTTTCTTCTATGATTTTAATACGAAGCGCGTCCGGGGTCGGCAATTCGTCACGCGATTCGATGGCGCACCGAAAGTTCTCAAAACTAGCGGGTAAGCTGTAGAGTAATAAAATCGTCAACAAGTCTGGGTTGATCGCAACTTCCATGTCGTTCAACTTGTCTACAGAGTCGAAAAAACTGTTTAAATGCGCGCGCACATCACTCATGTCCGCCATTTTCTGTAGCGTTAACCTTTTCAAAAGGGTTGCTTTTCTTGCCGGGCCTTTGGATTGATATATCTCTTCCAATTTCTGCCACATTTCGCGCGATGTTTCACAATTTTTAACTTGCTTGAGTTCACTCGAAGATATAGACAAAATTATGTCCGACCGCGCCTTCATATCATTGCGCACCCATTCTCGCACGTTGGCTTCGTTGGCACGATCGTTCGTCAATTCGGGTTTTAACGCGCCACCGTTCACGAACTCCCATAAATTGGCTTTAATTAACACGGCCTGCATTTGCAGTTTCCAAGTGTCATAATTGTCTTTGCCTAGAAGTTCAATCCTCGATACATTTGCGGTGTTCATGGCGTCAATCTTGGAACACTCGCGCGCCCGTTTATCTTTTATGTTAAACTTGTTCTTTTACGCGACACTCACTTCCGAATCTGGGCCCATAACCTGTTAGAGAAAGATCGCCGTGGGTCAAGTGAACCGAACAAACAAGATAACACTATTCAGCACAATAAAACTGCAAGTGACGAAGTCACGAATGTGCGTCTGTAAACCGTAACAGGCATGACTCGACTGTCTATTGTCTGTTAAAAGATACACGCTGCGCATGCGCTACATTAAATATGGCTACACTAAACAACTGCAACTCGTCATAAAAAAACACCAACGTTCCAACATTAAGTTCTATTTGCTAGGATGGCTTGTTCGGCATTGTTTTGTAATGACAATTATAAAATGTATAATTACCTTCTACCACCACATTGGATCAAGGTAGTTAGGAAAAACCATATTGGACTCAAATGCCTTAAAAAAAACTTTTGTATTTTAAATCTGTTTGGTTTTAGTTGAAAGTTAATTGGTGTATTTTTAACAGGCAATTAAAGGGAAACAGGCTATAGCCTTTTAATTAAGATTTCATTTATATAAGAAAATTTTATATTGTTTTTCTAGTATTTTAAATGTGTTCACTTATGTTTCATTTGATAAAAATCCATATCAAACCTGTGCTACATTTTATATTACTTAGGAATTTTATTCTCAAGACATATTCCACTAACCCCTTGTTTATTTTGATGGGCTTAAAAATTGGTTCTTTTACACTATTTGAAGTTTTAATCATGTGGTGATTTCAAAAGTACTTATGACTTGGCCCAATTAAAACTAACAAGTAGCTGTAGAGAATGTTTGGAAAAATATGCTATGCTAGTCATATAGAAGGTGAAATTTTAATGGTTGATTAGAAATACAACCACTTCTTCAAGTCTTGAAAGAAAAAAATGTACTGTTTCTGCATTATGTGTGACAGCTCAGTTTGTTAAATATTTGTAAGTTTAGCCAAAGTTCCAAGATTGTAATATCATTCTGGGACACATATTTTCAAGTGTTGTATCAGAAACCAAGAAACAACTGTGAACAAGGTGCAAGTATGTAATTGAAATTTAATGGGTTAAATTAATAATAATTATAGTAAACATACCTTCTCACATACAAGTATTTAATTTAAATGCATTATAGTGCAAATGGTGGTGTATCTATCAAAGGAGAACTTTTTTTAATTCAGCATGACGTCTTACTACCTATTTAGGTTATACACATATGTACTAATTACGCTAATGAGTTGAGGGTGAGGAAGAGTGAATTTAGAGGTAGTGTACACACATAAAGCATGGTGGGAGAATGGAAAACCATTTTGGAAAAAAGCCCATTGGTACATCTGACCGGGAATCGAACCTTGATCTCCTAGTCATCAGCAGTTTAGTCTAATACCAGTGTGACGCCTACGACCAAGAAGCCACCGAAGCAGGTTTCAGAGATGAACTAAACTCGGCTTTATGATGTTTAAAATATTAGTTATATAAATATACCATTAAAACAAAGACATTTATGTATTAAATAAAATAAAACTGGTATAAAATTCCTTTTTTGTTTTTCATTTGCATACTAGATTTTTAAGAAAATAGGTTTATGTATGAAAACATATTATTTGGTAAGAAAATTAAAAACCAATAGTTGATTAAAAGCATACACGGCAATATAGTGATAAAAGAAGCAGTTGGAAGAGTTTTTTCTTCAATAACTTTCAGTGTCTCTCCTGTATAAACAAGTGTAGTTTTTCTTAACAAATAGTTTAACAGTGTATTGAAATAGCACAAGGTGTAACCATATACTACAAATTTCCAAATTAGTGCTAAAAGCTAAAGAGAGAAAAAGGTAAAACAGCTTACAAGTGTGACTGTAATTTGTTCTGAAGAGCATTTTCTTCCTTTCCACTATGCCATGCAAGAGAAAGAAACAAAGAATATATTAATATGACCGAAAGACAGGGAAATTACTGTATGTCTTACAGTAATGTACACAAACTAAAAAAGAAGAAGTTATTTTACAAAAATATACACATATTAAAAAAAATTAGATGAAAAATTACCAAGTGTGGACATGGATAGTTTAGAAAAAAGAAAAATACAAATTATTTTTCGATACACGATTATTTAAATAGGAAGTGAATAGAATATGTTTTTACCATTATGAGTAAAACATGTGGGAATGAGGAAAATATCATCCCAAATGTGACGATAAATTTTTTTTTAAAAAAGTATAAAATTAAAAAAAAAGTATTTTGCTATACCTTTAACATTATTTCTTCATATATTTTTTTTTATTTTTTAATTCATAAAAAAAACTGTTACAAAGTATAAAATATTTTCATAAGATAAAGAAAGTGCTAACCGAATCTTTAATCGAATGTTAATGTTCACCAAAATCAAAAAAGTATACACCTGGTTTATTCAACTTGTTAGAATTTAACAAAAATTATAAGTAGCTCCAATATGAACAATGAACAGCATAGATTTAGAATTGATATGATCAGGTTAGCATTTAAATAAGTCGAGTTGAAAGAGAACACTTAATCAATGACTACAGTAAGTTATTATTGATTTAGGCAAAAGGTTTAGTATAATTGTAAGCTAACTAACTTACTTACACTATGGCATTACAAACTCTTAAGTTCATTGCCGTACTTACAGAAGTACACCACCTATTCCATCTTGAGCTAGTTATATCCAGACCATCTCATTACACCCTACCTATTTAAAGTCTATTCTAATGTTATCCTCCCAGCTGAATCTTTGGTCTTCCCAATGGTCTTGTCCCATTGGGTTTGCCAGTCAATACCCTGGACACGGTTCTAGATTATCCCATTTGCTGAGCATATCCTGCCTACCGTAATCTTCGAGACTTGACTATCCTTACAACATCTTGTAATGAGTAGAGGGTACGTTGATTTTTCTAATCACCACTAACCCCATATCCTCATACCTTCATGTACCAAATATCTTCCTAAGCACCTTGTTTTACTTTTCATTATTTAAGATAAGAGACCATGTTTCACACCCATAGAAAATAACCAATAAAACTATTGTTTTATATATTGTACTGCGTGAATAATAGCATGCATTTCACAACTGTATTATTTTCCTAATTTCCATTCTAATACTGTTATTGATAGTTTAAATGGTTTCGAAATATTTAAACTCATTAACCATGTCAAATGATATGTTATTCAGAGTAATTTCTAACGTCTCATCCTCAATCTGTGTGATCAAATAAGTGTCTTTTCAGCGTCCACTTTTCAAACCTAGTTCCTTACTATAATTCAATAAAATGTCTGCATTTTTCGCACCAACTTCTTTATTATAAAACAACAAAGCTAAATAATCTGCATATCCTCACTGCTGCATTGTATCGTTTAATGTCAAGCCTTACCTACTCTCTTGCATAACAGCATATTCTAAGGCTAGATTAAAAAGTAATGTGGACAATGCATCTCCTTGTTTCAACCCTTATGTGTTTCAAAATATTTGATAGTTGATATCAAGCCCGTACCTTACCATGCATTTCAATCAAACATACCTCATTTAGCTTTACTAGGTTTTGGGTATCCCAAACTTCATTAAACTTTAATGTGATTAGTTTTTTTTTTTTTTTACCTTTTAGTCAAAATCTACATTGATGATCAACAATTATTTTCTCCGCATATGGCACGAAACTCATTAAAATTATGTTTATATATATATATATATGATTTAAACACAAAATTATAATGGCAATTTTACAGAGATGAGTGGAAGGAGGGTTAGATCAGTAATGAGAGGGATAAGTGGGTGGATCAGTGATGAGAAAGAGCAGGAGTGATGAGAGGGAGAAGGGAGTAATTATGTGATAAAAGGAGAAAGGGGTTGATCAGTGTTCAGAGGGTAGAGGGGGTAGATGAATGATCAGAGAGTAGAGGGGGGTAGATGAGTGATCAGAGGGTAGAGGGGGTAGATGAGTGATTAGAGGGAAGGGGTAGATGAGTGATCAGAGGAAGAAAGGGGTAGATGAGTGATCAGAGGAAGAAAGGGGTGGATCGGTGATGAAAAGGAGAAGGGGGTAGATCGGTGATGAAAGGGAGAAGGGGTATAAATAATTGGAAACAAAACTTACTGAATTAATTGAAAATTGGGGGTGAGATTCTTGGTCATACAGTAAAACCTTGGATTGCGAGCATAATTCGTTTTGTAAACGTGTTCATAATACAAAGCACTCGTATATCAAAGTGAATTTCCCCCATAAGAAATAATGGAAACTCAGATGATTCGTCCCACAACCCAAAAATATTTAATTTAAAAATGTTTAATAGCTTTTTTATTTTCATTATTTAAATGTAACTGTACTGTAATCAAATGTATTTATTAAATTTAATGGTGGCTGGTGTGAGGTAGACGAGAGAGATGAGAGGAGGAGGTGGGTTATAGTTTAGGATGACTTTCACTATTACTAACGGAATCACCACTATATGTTGGATCACTCGAATATTTTTCTTTTTGTGCGACTTTAACAAAGAACCTATCCAATGACACTGCTCGTCAGACAAAGCGTAACCGTAGTACTACTCGTATTGCAAGATATCGCTCGTTTATCAAGTTAAAATTTATTGAAAATTTTTGCTCGTCTTAGAAAACACTCGCAAACCAAGTTACTCGCAATCCAAGGTTTTACTGTATTTTAATAATGAATTGATATTAATTATTATGATTAATTAAAAGTTTGACATATATTTTGAATTAAATTTTATTGATTCAGAATTTGTGGTATCTTGAGTTCTTGAGTCTAGCTACCAGAGGAATAAGATAATCATCTTTTGTTCAACAATGTGTTGTTTTTAGTTAGGTTTATTGTATTTTTCTTTCTCATATATAATTAAACTAAGCATCAGGAAAATGTTGTGGTGATGAGAAAATTTAACGCGCCTTATTAGCCGCGGGTTTTAAGCTTATGTACTAATTACGTTAATTGTTTTTAGCAATGAGGAAGGTTATATTTATAAGAAAAGTACCTACATTTGTGTTGAAGAGTGAAATGCTAGTTTGGAAAAACTACCCTCAATACACCAGATTGAGATTAGAACCTCGATATCTATCACCTTCATCGGCAGTCTAGTCTACTACGAGAGTGACGCTTTATACCATACAGCCTCCAATAAATATAGTAATAGGTAGAGGGTGATTGCGAGATGAAATGGAAAGGGACCTACAGTTTAACATGGGATCTGATACAAGGTCGAGGACTAGAATTCCACACATTCACAAGTTGTGATTAATACAGTCTTGTCAGAGGTGAAGGAAGAGTTTGGCAATCAGATAAATCTGTGCCGGGACCGTGGATAGAACCTCGGTCCCCCAGCACAGAAGTCCGACATCTTACCCGTAGACCAGACCACCAGGTCACCATCACAAATTTAAATGGCAAGTGTATTTATTCCCTCGATTAAGAAATGTGGATTATCAAATGATATAAGAGTATTTTATGGACTTCTCTATGATATAAGAGTATTTTTATGGACTTCTCTAATTAAACTTGTTTTCATAATATTGGTTATTTAAAAAAATAATTTAACTCAAAAAGGTGCTGTATGAGTATGAACATACAAGCACGGAAACCAATTAAGGATACTAAAAGATTGATTTAAAAAGGGCCGACATAAAAATGTCAAGTCCATATTATGCAATAGGGTTTGATCCAATTTTCTTGCTTTTTGTTCCCTATAAATGTTATATTATAAACAGATACACTATGGAAGGAAAAGCCTCTTTTCTACAGGTTAAAAAACACATACATACATACGGTTCGACAAGTCCAAACCATATTAATCATTAATTTATAATGTATCCTAAATAATACTGCAATGTTTATTCCAAGAATAGGTGTATATAGACAAACAAGGAATGTTCTCTTTATTTCAAAATTGGCAAATATTATGCGAATTCTTCTATTCCTTGTTATGGACAAACATAAAAATAAAAATTTGCACTTTTTTTAGCTCCATATCTTACTACCCATTGTTTAAATGCATTTGTAGTGATATGTTGTTAATAAGCAATGGAAGAGGAAGGTTAAATTAAAAAGAAGTGTATCAACATTTGTTTTGAGGGAGAGTGGAAAATCATTAAAGAAAACTTGAAAACATGCTCTCAGTACCCTTGGACAATTCAACCACCATAGCAGGGTTGTACTTTGTGAAAATGAAAATAGCAATTAGTATGTGAGTTTTTAGTTGAAACTAGACTTGGATAAACTATAAAAGTTTAAACGATTAAAGTTTATTAGCCAATAAATACATATACCATTTGTTTTGGATTTTGAGTTTGATAACCACCAAAGTTGATTAAAACAAATATAAAAATGTGCTCTTAGAAAAGTATTAAAAGTTTTTGATCAGCTTCAAGTTCAAATCTAGTTTAACAACCTAGTTCTTAATGCATGAAATAAGTCTTTCAACAAGTGATTATTGTGTATATTTTACACAAATATTATATCGGCTTGAGAGGTGTTGAAAAATAAATACTCCTAAAATAAACATTAACTTTATAGGTGATATTAGAAAATTGATATTGTGGTGTTGCAATGATGAGTCAAGTAATATTTACCAGAAGAGGTGGTTTATTGGTATACACTTCCAATTCGTATTCAGGATTTGACTTAGTTTGTGTCTTGAACGAGTGCAATGGGGGGTTAAGGCTGGGCTACAAAGATATATATACATATATACATATATATAACATATATACATATATATATACACATATATACATATATATATACACATATATACATATATATACACATAATATATACACAAATATTAATTGTATATATGTATATGTATAATATGTATTAATTTGTATATACTATGTATATATATAACACATATATACATATATATACACATATACTTATATACACATAGATACATTAATACATATATATACACACTCACCTCAGATTAAAATGGTTGTACTCCATGGGAGAGCTTAAGTTCTTTAACATAGGTACTGTTATTGCTTGGTGCCATCAAGAGGATTTTTTTAAAAGTGCATTTTAAACATTCTTTCACTAGAGAAATAACACTAATATCCTTCTCAAGTCAATCGGCCGGCTTCCACTAGGCTATGTTCAGGTAGCAATCCAGCCTCCTCATCACATAATCCTAGCTCACAAAGAGCTTACGCAGACTGAACGTTAAGATTACAATGGCCCCTTTTATAAAAAAAACCCGTTAAAAGTGAGTCATTTAACAACTAGAAATTTGGAAGTGCTTTAATCACTGAGCATTGACACTAGACAACCACAATGATTATATAACTCAACCTGGCTCAAGGAGCGCAGAGAAACTTCCCTAAAGCTGAAGATCTGGAGTATACTTTGTCTGTGGGGTGTGCTAACTTCCAGAACCAAATCCTAACCAATTCCCAGCCTCAACCTAAGATGAACTGTCTTTTTAAACCTACCAGGACATTTAATAATTATTTTTATTTTGTAATCATTTAAACTAAACCTTTCATGAAACTTCCAAAAGGAGTGAATGTAAACTTCTGCCCATCTTTCAGGACCATGGAATATAACCATTATATACAATTTTCTACAGTTTATGGAAAGTAATTGCCAAAGGGTTTATCTAAGGACCACCTTGACATCAACTCGAATAGCTTACTATGTGAAGAATTATTTACAAGATTATATAGCTTTATGTGTATCTTCTATTAATCTTTTCTTACATTTATAGTAGCTATCCAAAGAATAAATATAATAATCATAAACTTACACAGTTGGAAATTGTTAATAAAATTGCTCTTCGCCCTGATTTCTTAATCTCTAGTTTATAGCAAGTGTTTCTCTTAGTAAAGGGAGTGACAACTAAGAAGGTTCATTTAGTTTGATAGACCCTCAATTATAGCGTGTAATCACTCTCATTAGTCAAGGAATCCTCACAAGAAATAGGTAACACTTGCACGCACGCACACAGCAGCACACACGCACGCACACACACACACACACACACACACACACACACACACACCACACACAACACACAAATAAATAATCCTTACTAAATATGTCTGCCACCGATAAATCTAGAATGTGTTGATATAAAGTTGAACAACAATATGGAATTATAAATAATAATCTCATGGATCTTTTAATGTTTAGTATGCTATCAAAATACTTTAAATTAGCATATAGCTAAATTAACCCTTTTCATTATTGATGGCAAACAAAAACAAAGGTTATTAACAATAAACACATACACAAAGGTACAACAAGACAAAATAGGTTGTAATGACAAAAGGACCTATAGTACAAATGGGGCAGTGACATAAATAAAATAGCAGTGTTAATTGAAAATGTTATATAAATACCCAAATTAAAGTTTAAAGTTATTTATTCTATCGGCAAGACTTACACATCTAATCAGTTATAATAAATAATGTAATGGAAAATACAACTTTATAGATGTCAACCATTTATTATAAGCAATTAGATAAATGTTTAACACATTTTTAGGGCTGTGCAGGATCCTAAACTTCGGGAAAATGGTTGTTTCTGAAATTTGAGCGAGAAAAAATATTTCCTGGGATTTTTTAGGATCAATTATAAAAAATAAATAAATTAAAACCGGCTATTATAATCACATTTTTACTTAATTTTCTTTAAAATATTATTAATTTATTAAATCTAAATTAATCCCATCTTCTGTTAAGTAGATGGACACTCAAAACTTTAGTCGCTTTTATTTTGTAGCTCCTTACAAAATGAGTGCCATTAAATAGCATAACTATAGCGAAGGAATTTGACTGTATATCCCTGAATAGATTTAAGGCAGGAAAACCTATTTTTTAAGGCAGGAAAACCTATTTTTTAGTGTAAAATAATGATGAAAGTGACTTAATTACAAATTATGCATGAAATACACCAACACACTTATCTGCATAAAGACATGTCTATTAGGTAAATGTTATTATTTGTAATGGCATCCATTTGCTTTTATGTCATAGATAATAATAGTTGAATAAGCTAATATTTTGTGAGGTCCAACAGCGCTTTTTGTGAGATCTTAGTAAATAAAACGTTAGGGGTAACTAGACACACTGGCTCAGTTGAGACATATTTTTAGTATTCTTATGGAAAATATTGTGGCTCAATTGTATTTATATAGAGTAGTTTCAATATTTTGATATTTTACTGTGAAAGTATTTATTAAAATTTATGCCATGAGTTTTATTTATTTAAGAACTATTTTAATCAATCTTATAATATATTTTTAGAATTTATTTATATTTATACCAAAAATGTTTGATTAAAAATACACAATTATAATAGTTGCATTAGATCTAGTGTTTTTTTATTTACCGTATATAAAAAATCTTACTTTGCACTTGTTAGACCAAATATTAAGTTTTTGTTTGGAAAACTTACAATTTAAAAATAAAGTGATATATAAATATTGAATATACAATTTTTTTTAAAAAGTTACAGAAGGCAAATTTATTGTTTATACCAATTACTCCAACCAAATCAGAGTTTTTGTCCCTTTTCCTGACTATTCAAACAATACATTTAACTTGATTGAAACTATAGTTATTTTAAATTTTTATTGGAATGAATGGAATAGCTAAGTTTAAACTCATATTACAAATCTGAAAAATATAAACAATCCTAAATTGTAAATTATTTTTAAATTTTTTCCCATTTCCCATCCCCGGAAGAAATTGTTATTTCCCGCCCGAGAATTTCCCAAAGTCAAAATGTCATTCTCGCACAAGACTACAAATTTTACAAGGTGTATCTATTGCAAGTGAAGAGAGATTCATTAATATATATAAATATCTCACTAGAATGAAGTGTTCAGGCTGAGTAACAATAGAGGAATTGTGGTAAAGGTAGCTTAGAAAACATAAAAAATTTATTTAACTACCAATATTTCACCCACATCTCGAACTATGTGAAAACTCACAGCTTAGTGTCGGTTGATGGTTTCTATTATATATTGTCTGTTTATGGCTATAAAAACTTATCTCATCTGAATTGCTTAAAGTTGGTGCTTATTGTCGAGAGTATTGAGAAGTTTATATGATTATAAACCTTTTAGAATTAGCAAAAATATAAATATTGCAACATAGCTGTTTAGCAATTTATTTTCACCACAATAGCAGCCTTCTCTAATAATACATCACACTGTTTTTCTCAACATAAAAATTAATTAATAAAGTACAGCCAAACTAAACTATAAAATTTTTACTATTAAAACATAGCAAAATAACTACTTGAGAAACTGTTATCCTCACTAGAGGTGGCTGGGTGGCTTGTTCTTGAGGCGCAAAGTCGCACCCCCTAATCCCGATTTATAAATCATAGCATTGCAAAATAATTATTTGCACTCACATGACAAATTTATTTTGCCACATACTTAATAATTTTAAGAAAAATATGTTTTCGGGTTAGGTAATAGTAGGCAATGTTTTTGAAATTGCATGCAGTATGACACGCAGCTGTCAGCACCTTGCAGTGAAACCAAACATTCCCACCCCTTTAGATATTGTCACCAGCAGGCTGCAGTTAGCTAGTCCTGCCTTTTCTGCAAATGCAGGTGCTTTACTTCACCCACTCTGAAGTTGAAAGCTTGTGAGATATGTTTTGTGAATAACGTGAACCAGCAATATTGTTGCCAGCAACTCTGTGTGTTCCCGCATCTTAAGCATATTTGTGATGTGTATAGTGTGTTTCTATGTAGGGTGATTTTAGGATTGTGTTTATTTGTTAAGTTATACGTTGTAACATTTTACACAGGTAAATTATATAAATAAGTAATCAGGTGCTTAAGACAATAAATATTTCAAGATCAACTCTGGATCAAAAACCAAATTGAAATCATTAGTAAAGGCCATGTCCTGAATTCTGTACAAAACAAACAGAAGCCAAGAAAAATGAAAATCTCTTTTTTAATTGTTCGTTCTTATTTTTTGCATGTTGTTAGTGATATTTTTTATTTTAGTTTAAATCAATGAATTTTTAACAAATATAGACAAAATGTGTATCTTATTTTAAATGTATTATTTAGAAATAATTAAAGAACAGGAATGAACACATCCTACAGGTTCTAAACTGACGAGCTGCCGATGATCCTTATACAACTCTATTGAACAAGGCCTATCACATCAAGGGTACCAGAGATGGACAATTAATTATTTTGAATTTGATTTAAATCATCAATCAGTAGTCTGGTTATACACCATGACCAAACATAGTTAAACCCGAACCTAAGCAATTTTCTTTACGTTCTCAATGGTGACAAGAGTTAAGAAAACAAAGATGATAAAAAAGCTTAGGTTTATTTGAAATTTTCAAGGTCAAATGTAAAATATTTAATATATTTATTTTAAAATAAGAATGGCACATAAATCCTAAGGCTTAAATAAATACAAAGTTTGACAAGTGTTGAAAATATGTTCTATATAATTACCAGAAAATTAATCTGAAATAATTTTTATGAAACTAACCTTACACTGGAAAGTCTGGAATGTTCTTTACTTTTCATTGATGCCGATGCATTTGCATGTCTACACATCATAAATATTGCCATACTCAAGAAGACTAGATTCGCCTGAAAAAAAATGTGTGTTTAACATGTAAATATTTTAAGAGTAATCAATATGTACAAACTTTTATTTATGATTTGTTATAAGTTAAGAGAAAAAAATAAAAATAAAAAACCCCATTAAACTGTAATTTTCAAATATTATGAATTACCCTTGTACACAGGAACTGAACCTGGGACCTTTGGCTTATTGTACCACAATACTCTACCACTGAGCTAGCCAGATTTGCCCTGTACAGAGTCCAGGGTGGACCTGTGAGCTTGTCAGGTACTTTATAGATCAGAAACATAGCCTATGTTCATATCCCCGTGTCGATTTAAAAAAAATTGACTTGAAAGTGATTTGTTAAGGACATATTGTCACTACCAAATGTTTAAGCCAATAAATTATTTTAATCATAGCTCCATTAAGATATGATTGCAAGCATGTAATTTTAATTTGCCCTTCTTTGGAAAAATTTGACACCATTTAAATATATATAATCTACATGGTGGTATCTTTATGGAATTCAATATTCTCAAGGTATTTTTGGATAATGATTTTGAAAGATTCATAAAATAGTACTAGTTATGCAGGTTAGAATTATCATCTACATCTCATTCAATTGACAAATGCTGTTAATGTAGTGGCATAACCTATGACCATTTGGCTGGGTAAATAGTTATAAGAGCACTCATTCAATACAATAATAAATCCTAATACTCAATATTACTGTAGCTTAGATAATAATTCAAATGATGTTTCTTTCAGGAATGATAAAGAAAATATTGTCTTTATTGGTTGCTGCAATTTCATTTTAGATACTATAGCAGAAAGCTGCATAGAAAATGTTAAATAAAGTTTTCAATGTGTTTAAAATAGTAATATTGTGATTAATACATAATTACATTAATTATTCCCAGATGTATATCAAAAGGTACATATTTAACAATAGAATAAGTTGTGCATTTATTAAAAATAAGCAATTAAATATGACTTAATTTTGTATTTTAGATATTAAGGTGGTGGTGTAGTGAATGTAAGCAAAGGGCAGTGTTTTTGCATTTTATATAGCAACTTTTTTTTTTTTGCCAAAATAGTTCTTCAGTAGAAACTTAAGAGTTTAATTTTCTTCAAATGGCAATAAGAGTTCTTGAATATCTGTCGACGGTATGTTTGAATTTTTAATAACTTTTTATCCTAATTTAAATAGTTCCTCTTCTTTCACTAGGCTCATGACATAATTATCAATAAGGAAACCCTTTCTTTGCTTTATGGGGTGAAGTATTAATTTTGGAAGAAGGTACAGGAAAGGTGGATAGAAACATATAAAAGCTAGATTGTGTCATACCTTTTATATGTTTCTATGCATCTTTCGTGTATCTTCTTCCAAATATAATATGCTCATGACAGATATCACCATGTATAGAAAATTTTACTTTTACTCTCCTATGTTTTTATTGAAAAATATTTTATTTAATTTGGCCATGTTTTGCTGTAAAAACTGCAAAAACAGTGACCTTTTCACACATCCTCTACACTCCCACCATAGATTAGTAAATTGTATTTTAAGGTGTTGAGGTGTGTGTGATAGCTTTTGTTTTGTTAGATCTCAACTAAAGGATGCAATGATATGAGCAGTTTTGAGCCACCGGTATTCACCCTTTTAATCTGAGAATTATCAATTCAAGGCAATTTAAATTTAATCTTAAAATTCAACAAAGCTTGCAGGCTTGTTAGGTTAGAAACTCATGCAGTCAATTGTAGATAAAATCTGAACAAAACATAGGAAATTGTAAGATTGTTAAGTATTTAAACCACTATAAATGCTATGAATTAGACATGTGAAAAGTAATGATGTTAGAATTCTGCATTACTAAATTATGTTTAGGCAAAAGCACGAATAAAAATATATCTATGTTTTTATTTATCATTTTGATGTTTGTGCTGTCTCTTGGTAACCATATTTTGAAAGAAATTATGCTTTTAGTATAAAATTGTTTATGATAGCACTAAGTGCTGTACATAGATATGTTTATGTCTTGTGGGATAACATAAATTGAAACTGTACCAAACCGTGCACTGATTTTGTTTATATGTCAGCAAATTTAATTGATTTAAGACCCGTGTAAGGATGCCCCGTAAAGATGTCCCTTTCTGATGCAATAAAACCTTTTCAGCATTAGAAACCTGTTATAGCTTTTTTCAGTTTCAGTCCATTAAGAAAACACATCAGTATATACTTGATCATTTTTTTCATATAATTAATCCTTGAGCAACGTATAGCCTTATTTTGGTATACATTATGTACTATATCCATATTTTACCTATGTAGATTTAGTTTGCTTTTGGCTTCAGTTATTTTTAAATAAATGTATAGTTTGTACCAATGTAACTTTAATAAAGTGTGTTTTCCCTAAATGAAACATTCCTTTTGTTTAATTCATTGCTTTGTGTCTCAGTTAAAATGTGTTTCTCAGCTTAATGTTTAAAACTTGTAGCTGGGGCAGCCGCTTATTAGGCCAAAGTGATATAATCCCGATGTGTCCCAATTGACCAGAATTAAATGTGTATGTATGTTGTGTGTACAAATTATGCTAATGTGTTAAAGGTTGAATTTTGAGGAAGTGTGGCCGCATTTATGTGGAGGAAACGTGGAAAACCATTTAAGAAAAACCACTCAATACACACGGCAAGGATCGTAACACCAATCTCCCTGGCATCGGCAGTCTAGTCTATTCAGAGTGTAACACCTTAGACCATGCTGCTACCGAAGAAGGTTGCAGGAATATTGCCAACTTATATTATATTCTAAAAATTACTTTCTCGGAACTTTAAAAAATGTAATTTTTTGAGGCACACACACATTAATCAGTATTCTTTAATAACATGTCATGAAACTAAAAAACTCCTGCACTTGTGGGCAAAATTATTTAGTCTGGCTTGCTAGTCATGGGGTGGCCAGGATTTGGCTCTTGGCCTGGTTTAATGAGAATTTTTTTTACTAAATTGTTTCCCATTCCTCCTCCTCTACACAATTGCGGGTTTATTTTCTATAAATTGTATTTTTCTCATCCCTGCCACATTAGCATAACTAGCATATATGCGTAAAACCAAAACGGGTGGTGAGATGCAACCAAAAAAGCTAAATATACTTAAGGGAAAAAAAGAATCCTTGGAGGATGATCACATTTAAGGATTGAGGAGAGTTTAATTAAATAGTTTACTCTGCCTTTTGATGTTTCATGATTTTGAATTAAAATGTACATTTTCTGTCAGAATTTTTTTTACAAGAGGTTTTAAAGATTCTTGCTATGATTAATTACTGTAGTTTTTAATTTAATATGCATTAATAATGTTTTTAATTAAGTTATTTTGTGTTTTCTTTATATGTTTTTGAGATCCACACTGTGTGTGCCAGTGCATATTCTAAAAATATCTATTTTGAATAATATTAGGTGTTTTGTTTTTTTAATTGGCAGAGGTAAGATGTGCCCTCCTTTTAAAATATACTTTTCATTAAGTCATTTGAAAGGAATATAAAAATAATAATAATCTACCAATAAGTAACATAATTCATGGGTTTTTTTCTCTCTAAATATTAAAGGGGTTAAAAGAAAACTCAATGTGTGACTTTCAGTATACATACAACATTTAAGAAAGTAAAACTTACTAGTATCACAACAATGACAGGTCCCACAAAGCTAAATATAAAGAAGTTGTCTGCTCGTAACCAGCAGTATTTATCGGTCCCATAGCTGAATGGGTCCACTACACAAGATACTGCTACAATTATCAGAGGTACTCCATAGGCAAAGCTATAGTACCACCGAATTCTTGATTTCTCAACTTCAAAAACTTCTATAAGCATAACATATAACTGGAAGCCTGAAACAGAGAAATTTAACCAAGTTAGGTAATTAAGAGCACTTATTAGATTAAAAATAAATAAAAACTTTCATAAAAACTACTAATATATAGAATCTCTTAAAAAAGATAGTAAAGTCTCCCAAATACTGTATATTTTTAATAAATTCTATGATATATTTTATAAATTCATGACAATTTGGAAATAACTAGCCAGCATAATGTTGAACATGTCCATATTATATACCACTGTTAATAACACAAAGTATAAATTCTTAAGTAGGTGAAAAAGCATGTTGCCTATTCTTGTTTATTACCAAGACTTGGACGACCTAAATATAATAAAAATGGCTTAAAATTTATAAGAAATTAGTTAAAAATATGAATAAGAGCACTTTAATTAATTATGTACACAACTAAATCAAACATGCTTTACAAATGAAAACTATAACATAAATATGAAATGAAAAGTCACTAAAAACCATTCTCTTGCATTCTGCAGAATATAGTATTGATTTACAAATACTTGCTCCAACCTTGCAACAACAACTTAAATGTAGTGTCTTAGCCAGTCTTCCAACCATACAAGCTAAGTGGGTACAAAGATAATTTAGGCAAAGGGGATAATTTAATCTTCTCATTCTGACAACTGTGTGTTCAAAAATATCGGTATTAAAAATAAACTTATTCAAGATAAATGACTCAAAAATTATGCAAACCAAGAAAATTTGTCCTAAAAAACTAAAATAACAAAAAATTATCAAATAATCACATAAAAAAGTTTCCACAACCAGAAGATCATGAAAATGGTCATTGTCTGTGATGTACAAAAATAAATAAATTGATATGTCATCAAAATCAAGGCTCTGTTTATACTAATGAAGTAGAGTATTTCTTGTTATCAGGCTTCAAAAGACCTGCACAATCACAGTAGAGGGCTTGCATTGTATCAAAACAAGAGGTAAAACTGTTATTGCCTTTTATTCCTTCCACTTAGTATCATTTTCCACTTAGTATCATTGTGATTCATCTTTCTTTACTCAGGGAAGCGTGACCTTATTATCTCATCTCAGGTACTTTTTGGCAAGCAGGGTGAGCTAGAAGTCACATAACCTATAGAATGGTTTGTTGTTGTGATTGATCAGTAAGCTACTTCTAGACTATAATATTTGAATGTGACTGACTATACAGAGAATGGTCAAAACACAATAACGTTATCTCCCTTAACACTGAGTTGTTAGCAGGACAACATGCCTTTCCCCCAGGTTCAGCGCATGCTCAATGTTAAAAGTTAAGGGAGTAGAGTACTTACAAATTTTTTTTAATGAAAAAATGTTTTTTTATCTTAAAAATTATTTAACATTTGCTGATTCATAAAATGTTTACTTTTTTACTCAAAGGTTATTTTTAAGATTCTACTGTAATAAAAGTGTTATATGTTTTGTTAAATCTTGCCAGGCTTTCAATAGGCACATTTATCTACTCAAGCTATACAATCTTTTTTTTTTTTAAACTTATGTAAAGAGAAATAGTTTTTATTGCAAAGAATAATTTGTTTTAGATATTATCACCGATCATAACAAAAGTGAATGGTATTTGTCATAGTTTGTTTTTATTACAAGCTAATCCTTCTACTGGTACCATGACATTGATTCTATGTGTGGTACACCAAATCATTGTAGGTCTGAACAGTTGCAATTTCTATTAGCACTAACGGCAAGAACCTTGTTATCTTACTAATATTATAAATGCGAAAGTTAGTGAGTTTGGATGTTTATTACTCAATCACGGCAAAACTGCTGAACGGATTCGAATGAAGCTTGGTAAGTAGGTAGAGTATGTCTTGGAATAACATAGAGGACTATTCCCAACCTTAGATTTTGCATTAATTTTACAATACTAATGTTTAAACCTTTAATATTTAAGAGATAAGACATAAAGTCTGTTCACCGTAGGAATTGTTTTCTGAAAGGCCTTTTTCCCTACCAGAAAGCTATTATATATTAGGATATTGGTAGGAAAAAAGACCTTTCAGAGAGTAATTCCTACCGTGAATGGCGTATATATTGTGATTAAACTGCTGAATGGATTAGAATGAAACTTAGTACGTTGGTATAGTATGTCCTAGAATAACATATAGGACTATTCTCAACCTTTTATCTTACATTAATTTTACAATACTAATGTTTAAACTTTTCGTATATAAGAGATATATTGTGATTTTAATTTTACGAGTATATATAAATGTGATTATAATTAAAATGTTAAAGTAAAGATAGCATAATATGGAAATATTATTTACAGCTAGAGCTGAGAAAAATGCATAGAATTTTGAAAAAAAATAAAGTTTGATTAATGACCAAAACAGTTTAGTTAAAAATTAAAAGATTTAACCAATCATTGCAGGCGAAGCCGCGATGGGTAAAAGCTAGTAGGTTATATAATAAAGAACAAAGAGCAGATAACTAAGTTTTGTAGACCCCAAGAAGCATTAGAACATGTTCTAATTAACTTGGAAATGTTATAAGAAGCTATTTCAAAGATTGCTGTTTGTAAGCATTGTTGTAATGGTTTACTCAGACTATTTGAAAATGGACCCAGGTGCGGTTTGACAATATTGATAAACTTTATGTTCCAATGAGGTTAGGAATAAATATTACAGTACAAATACTATAAGTGGCCTAAAGTTTCTTGATTTAATAAGAATAAGAAAGGCAGATTACCCACTCTAATTACTGTCAAACGACGCAAGAATTAAGAATAGGCAAGTAAAAAGGAAGATCTGTGAAAAAGAACTAGAACAAGAAGATCCTGATGATCCTGAATATGGTCCAGGAATGCATTAAAAAAGTAAACATTGCATAGCCACATTATTTTCTTGTGATAAAAATAATGCTATTTTGTACTTTATATTCAAACTGGATTTCCCAGAAAAGTTTTTTTTAATTTAGGTACCAATTTCTCAGCCATTATACAAGATATATTTATTTTTTTCATATTTTCTCTTAGGTTTTGTGTGTATTGTATACCAACTACAATACTTAAATTTTAAATAGAAAAAAGAAAATAATTTTTTACACGAAAAAATGTGGGAAAAAAATACATTCATAAAAAAATTCATATTGAAAAAAATTAAAAAGTTATAAAAATATAAATTGGTATACCACGTAGATTGTATTTTAGTTATTATGAGTTATTTATCTCAAATCAACTGTCGCTTAAAGTTCCACGAGACGATCCGATCGGCTCCGCCTACTACCGTTAAAAGTGCCTCGAACTAATCTGATCGGCTCTGCCTACTAATGTTAAAAGTTCCTCGAACCAATCTGATCGGTTCCACCCACTACTGTTAAAAGTGCCAGAGCTGATGAGGTCGGCTCTCCAGATTTGGTCTAGTTCTCACTTTATCTGATAGATGGTGTAGTAGTGTCATATATCACTGGAAAGAAAACATTTCCCTCTATAATTTTATATAAGGTTGGCAACAAAAATCAACCATAAATAGTTTTTATTGGAACTGGGAGTTTAGTACATTTACAATGGGACGCTCAATGTGCCAAATGCAACTGTGATTTACGTAAGAGCTACATGGTAAAACATAAGTATGGCTCACATTCTTATTGATGTAAATAGTTTTGTAAACAGTTTTCAAATATATAGGTTAAATTGATCAGAGTTTGGAAAAATATACTATTTAGATTTGCATGTAATGTCGTGTGAATGAAAAGATTTCTTTAACAATTTAAGTAAATAGGCATAATGACTATATAAATTTATATAATATTTTTAAAAAATATAAAATTATTCATGATAAAAAGTTTTTTGAAAAAACGCAATCATTATGTGTAGGCCTAAATATTTATTCACGAGGTAAGCAATATAATATATTTTGCTATCAGGTAAGCAATAATGGCCTAAAAATATTTTATGTAGGAAATCAAATAAATATCCTGTAATTACTATTTATAATCATATATACATATTTTTTTTCTCAAAACTTTATTTTCTTGTATAAAACAAAATGCACTATAGTAAAATAATTTTTAAATGTATATGTAATATTTTTTAAAATCTGTTTATTAGCTTTAGTTTTGAAAAAAATTAAATGAAATTTAAAAAATTAGAAATTATAAAATTTTAATTAAATTGTATTAACATATTATTATTAAAGAACAGTACATACGGATTAAAATGATAGAAAAATCTAAATAATCGCTTCATTAATAAAGGTTTGGCGAATTTTCTTACAAACCCTTAAAAAATGAGGTAATAGCTGTGGCATTCTTTGCACACAAAACCTAACAGGCCTCTGGCATTCTTCGTGCGGGAATTCTGGAATAGGCGTGGCAATAAAAGGGTTGAATACGACAACTTCACCCATGTGATATTACAATGATTATAGTAACGTTTAAAGAAACCTCCTTGAGGATTTTAAGGACAATTTGATTTTTAAAAAAAACACACACATGAATATCAACATAAAGGTTGCAAATAATTGTAATTACAGCACTGTAGGTACAGAGGGACTATATTTGAAATAATATAAAGGAATAAAATTAAATAAATAATTTTTAGTTCATAAACGCTTCTTTTAAATTTTGACCAATATTTGAAAATTCTACTAGAATGTTACAGGGTGTCCAGCCAAACCGTATTTATAAATTCCCAGACTATTCCAGGTTTTCCAGAGAGAGTATACTTTTTTCCAAATCACTATATATCAATATTAATTATATTACTAGCATCAATTTTTTTAAGATCACAGATTACAAGTTTTATTTTTCCTAGATAAATACACATTTTTAAACTTTGTCTCTCAATGAAGAGGTTAAAAGATTTCTGCTTAAGGCAATGGGCTATTGAGCAGTTAAAAATGAATTTCAGTAAAATCTTATCAAGAAAAATCCTATTTTGACTATTGTAAATCAAAAGCTGTGTTAGATTCTTTAAGTGATGTGTACAGTATTAACTTAAAAAAAAAATTACAATTGTAATTAAAAAATTTTTTTCAATAGATAAAATGTAATAATACCAAAAATTTGATCATATTCCCTGTTTTTGAGGTTTTCCAGGTCGCTGGGAACCCTGTATTAATTGGAATGATTTGGGTGTATTCCTAAAGCCCACATTTTTCTGTGAATTATTGTCAAGAAAATAAAATTAATTTGAACTTAATAACTTTTTGATACATCAATCGGTGTTCCAAAATGTTAAAAGGTGTTAGAAAGAGCCTCTAGTTTACTTAGACTGTCTCTAAATAAGATGTTAAATAAAAGTTACCCAATTTGAGAGTCAAGTATTGGCGCCCCCCTCAAATTCAATTATCAGATTTTGGGAACGTACCCATAAATAAATAAGCAAAGTGATAGTGGAGTTAAGGCATAGTACTTTTAAGAATGATCCAAAATTTAATTAATTAATTATTAATCCTTTCAAATTTTGTTAAACTAATTAACAAGAAAAAGGAAATTAATTCACCAAATAAATATATTTTTATTTATTACCTTCATGACCAATAAATAAATAAATAAATAATTAGTTTCTATTCTTATTTAACCCTTTGAGTGCCAAGAGAAATGACAAAAAAATGTGCTAAAAGTGCCAAGCTATTTTCCTGAAAAATGCAGGAGTTTGTTTAAATTTTAATAACTCATTAGTCTATGAACTTCTTGCACTCAAATTTTTACATAAACTAGCTAACATGCTTGCCAATCCGATGATATAATTATACATATACTTTATTAATTTTTAAATATAATAAAAAAATCACTAGCCAAGATATTTAAAAAAAATTTTTTTACTGTTTTATTTAACATTAATTTTTAAGCATTGAAAATTTAAATAGCTTGAAATAGAATAAATCCCTGAAAAGAACATAAAAAACTGAGTAAATAACAAAGTTTACAAAAAAAACCAACTTTAGATTTGACTATAAAATTGGGTTATGCATAGCAGCTTTTTCAGTGACCATCAACTTTAGCAGGGTTATAGTAAAATAAAGTCTAGAATAAATAAATGGGTTGGAATCAGAAGGGGACGGTGAGAGGACTTCAAACCTGGTACTTTTGCATAAATATGAAGAGGTTGGGGTGGATTATCCTGATCTTCAAAATTTATTTCATCCCTTTAGGAATAACTAGTATTCACACTCATGTCATCAATGTCATCTGCCACTCCTACTTGTTCCGATCTTTCAATTTCACTAGAATAAAATTCCTGTTCAGTTTCATTATTTACAAATTCAGAATCAGTGCTTTCAGAATGACAAACAAATTGATCACTCTGGGTTGAGCTGTCAATAAATATTGCAAGTATTTCTGTGTCTTGAATCACAGCTTTCCTCTTAGTAGCCATGTTTACAAACAAGGCCAAAGATAAAACTCATAAAGTAAAAAGTTATAAAATAATTTTCAGGTTCGATATATCGCAAAGACAAATAAAAGTAGCTTGAACATACGAGAATGCAATGGAAATAAAATCTACTCTATCTGTTGACTTAATACTGAACTAAGAGCTCGAAAACGAGGGATCGCTGTGAGCGATGCTGGCAAGTTTAGCAGATATTTCGTGCATCGCTCTGAGCGACGTTGGCACTCAAAGGGTTAAGAAAACTCAAGATATCCTTCGTAATATTTTAGATAATTAACCAATATTGTTATTAATTAATATTGTTTATCAAGTAGATTGAAAATCAAGAAATGTGTGTGAACATCCCTATATAAGTACTAGTGCAACAGTATTAAAAGAGGAAATTGCCTATACAAGAATTTATATTTTGTAACCAATTTCATCAATAGTTTTGATTCAAGTTAAATAAGTTAGTAGCATACAACCCAAATGGGTTTAGTAGCGAGACTAGAAAAAGTTAGTGATCTTGCATAAATATTTGTCAATTAAAATCAATCACCACCTATAAATTATATCATATTTTAAAAATTACAGTGTATTTCTGAAATGAGAATTTTATTATTATACTGTTTTATTTGGGTACTATCTTACATTAAACACAAATTTGTAAATTATTTTAAAACAAGTCAATGAAAAGGAATGTTGGTTGACATTAATTTTTTATCAAAAAGATGTTGAATTATATTTAATCACATAAAAAACTGATTAACTTGATACATTTATTTTAGTCACAGCAGCTGCCATTATACTATTTTTTTTAGCACCGCAACTTACTGCCACTTTGGGGTACTAATTACGCTAATGGTTTTAGGGATATAAAAGGTTATGGTTAAAGGAAGTGTACCCACATTTGTGTGGAAGAGTGGAAAACCATTTTGGGAAAACCACCCTCAGTACACCCTACTGAGATTAAAACCTCGATCTCCCCATTGTCGGCAGTCAAGTCTACTACAAGATCAGTGTCTTAAACTATACAGCCACAGAAGCGGTTGCTATTAATCCTAAAATAAATTTATAAACAAAACCAATTGTGAATAAAGGAGGGGTTGGATGGATTATGGGTTTATAAAATATTATTAATGTATTATAAAATTACCAAATTAAATAAAATGATTTTAAAGTGAGGTAACCAGTTAACTTTCTACCAACACTACGGTTAAGCAAGCTGTTTGTCTCGTTTATTTTCAACCAGGATCAAGGCCAGTGCTTTATTTCAACCAATGAATTTCATCCTAGCTCATACATTTTTGGAAAGAGTTTTTCTGAGTAATAATTCCACATCGCCTGAATCCTTCAATTTATTTTAATGTATTTACACAACTAATACTCAGGAAACCTAATAATGAACATGGACGATTAAATTGGAGAAAGGTTGAATGGTTAAAAAAAATACCTATGTTTGTTTAAATCATGCATCAATTGAGACAAGACTGACCTTCTAAAAACATCCAACCAAATGCACACAGGAAGAAGAAATGTAGTAATCCAGCAACTATGCCACACATGACAGGTTTATCTGTTTGACCAATTCCAGCCAAAAACAGGAGTTCTGCCACAAGCAGGCAAATGCACAGGTTCTTGTGAATAATAGTGCGGTCAGACTAAAACAGTACATTTATGGATCATTATATATCTAAGTTAAATAGGAACAAGGTAAAAAAGCCTGTATCTGAATATTTCAACTGCTATCTAAATATATTTATATAATGGTTTTCAGCTATCACTTTTGATAAAAATAAAATAATACTAAGAAAGTGGAAAAAGGTTGAAATGTTGAATGTAAAAATGGTATATTAAAAGATTCTTACTACAAGAAATTTGACAATTTGTAATATATTTATTTTAAAAAAATATTTAAAATATATAATAGAGGGATGGTTACAAACCTTCAATCCTCTGAAGAGTTGAAAAGTAATAATTGCCAAAACAAGGCAAACAACAGATATAATACAACCAACATAAGTTATGATCTGCAAGGCCACCTGATGACGAGGAGAAAGGTAATTTGAATGGATATCCATGAGAACAGCAAAATTAGTTAGATGATTACACTGGCAAAGTGTATGAGTAAAATTGGTGTCTTCCACATGACATCCTTCCTCCGACCATGCACTGGAAATAAAACCCTTAATTAATATATTTATTTTTCAAATATAAACATTAAAATGTGAAAGCATCTGTTTATGCATGCCTATAAACCAAAAAATACATCTTCAAAACCAGATAAAGTTTAGATTAAAATAAAAGAGTCAGAGTTACCATTAAATTTTTTTTTTTTCAATAACGATCAAACTTAATGTTTTAGGTTCTTTCGGTGCAACATTAAATAAGCAGGCTATATACATAATATGAGCAAAACAAATTGTAACATAAAACTTTTTGAATGAGGATGAAAATTTATTCCCACTTTAACAATGTTGAGTGTTAACATACAAAGGAAAAAGTAGTCACAAAACTGGTCCTAGCTGTACTTCAAGGGATTAAGCCAACAACTTGTTTATAGCTATATCGCTATATGTGAAATTTAATTTGAAGAGCAAAATAAAACAAAACCAGATTAAACGTGTTTCCAAGCTTTTGTCATGAATGTTGTGTTATTTATTATCCAGAGGAACCTTTAAATACTACGTTATATACCCTAATTGAACTCATATATAGAAAAAAAAAATGAGCCTAAGTGCTTTAGTGAGGAGAAAATACTATTTTTTTTTTATTAAGGATCTAGGACAAATGGTACTACTAACAGGACAAGTGGTATTAACAAAGTAGAAAACATATTAGGAATAAGGTAAATGAATATTATTTGGTGTTCATTTGTATTGCGCAGGTATTACTTTACTCAGCTAGCTATCGATCTATATTTATTTTCTCGCTAGCTTACAGGTGGAGAAAGTATTGTAACTGTAAGAAAGAAAAAATCAACTCGAGATTTTGAAGAATTTCAATGTTTCATCATCCCCCAAATCCGAAAATGTGGTTTTCACAATTCCGTCTGTCTGTCCCTACTATTTTACCAATTGGGCTAAAACTTGGTAGCTAGGGTTTTCATAGGATTGCCCCGAGGGATTTTTGGAATTTGATATCCAACCCTAAAATTATGGGTAGTTTCCTTAAGGGAGAAAAGAGAAACAAGCAATTTTATCAAAAACAGCACTGACGATTTTGGTTGAATTTTATTTCTAAGCTTTGATCAATATTTAAAACAAAATGGCTTCTCTCAATTTTAAGTCAAAATGTCTTTAAGGATTGTGTGATGAGTAAATTCTAATTTTAAATTCTATCTCTTTAAGTCTTCGAGATATGAAATTACTTATCATTGCAAATATGTAGTTCTATTTATAATGAAAATCTTTTACTTGAAATATTTAGTTTTATAAAACCAATAGCTTTCAGGCTAAACGCAAATATATATATTTTTTTAACTTTTCCAGCACTTAAGAAGTATTGCGACTGTCAAAAAATCTAACCTAACATGGTGATGGACGTCAACATTTCATGACCCCCGAACCGAAAATCGTGGTTTTTGCAATTTATAATCTTAATCAATGGCCCGAATACAAATTTTAATCAAAATCGTTAGAGCCAATTTTGAGAAAATCAAATTTTTCTCTTTTCATCCTTTAGTTAAGTACTCTTAATATTAAATTGCAAAAACCACTTTGAAAATAGCCATTTTGTTTATAAACTTAATCAATGGCCCGGATACTAATTTTAATCAAAATCGTTAAAGCCAATTTTGAGAAAATCAAATTTTTCTCTTTTCATCCTTTAGTTAAGTACTCTTAATTTTAAACCAAATGGCTATTTTCACTTTCCCATGAAAATGAATTTTAAGGTACTTTGCAGAAGTAGAAATTTCCATATCTCTACAAATATTTGAGATTACTAATTAACTTATTATTGCAAAATTGTAGTACATATTAAAAATAAAAAACTTTCATTTGAAATATATCTTTATAAAACCAATAGTTTCTGAGACATTGGCCAATATATTAATGCAATTTTGTGAGCTTTAGTTGTAGAGTGATACTAAGTTTTAATGCAATAATTCTCTTATCCCATAGAGTAAGCAAATAAGTATGTCTCTCAAAAAGTTTATGTTCTTTTTCCTTTGACTTCTTAAGGGAAATGTTTGTACAGCAATGATCTATCTCTATCAATTTCGACTCAATAGTCAATACTTACCTATTTTATTGGTCAAAATTTATAAATGAGGAATTTAATAACAATGTGATAACCATAATATGTGCAACCCCTTATAAAATGTTGAAAATTTTAACCAGAAGTTGAAATTTTAATACGAAGTTTTGACCATTGTCAAACCAATATCAATCTTTTTTATTGGTCCAAACATATAAATGAGGACTTTAATTCTTTAAAACTAAGATTATAGAATTTGAAACCGGGAGTCAACAAATGTTTTACTTAAGTATTGCACAATTGTTGCTCAGGTTTGCTGGTGAATATTATTTCGTTTCACATATTTTACGAGTTTATAGTAAATAACCCTTTTTAAATGAGGGAGTGAGAAAGTCCATGCAGAATTCTGTACCATTTTTTTTTAAATATGGATGTTCCAAAGCTGCAATTTGTTCATCCAATGCTGCAACGTCCTCTATGGTATTTTAAAGGATTATTAATTAATTGGACTTGAGTTATTTTTATCTCCAGAAACCTATTTTTCTCTTTTTGGAAATTGCACGAGTTATCTAGTTTCTCGTTTTTCACACTAAATAGTGTCTATCCATCATGCATGGTTATTTTGTGCAATGTGTTTAAGAGTTTTGGGTATCTTATAGCTTGTTGCTGCACCCTGATGAAGAATAGCATAGTAAATATACAGAAGATCCACGATTTATGTCTGTATTATCATTCAAGAGGTAGCATAGCTGTTTAGCAATTGTCAGAAGATTCTTTTTTTTTTTTTTTTGCCAACAATGTCTCTCCATTAATAGTCAATATGTATTTCAGACTGCGAATAGAGTTTCATTCAACCCATAAAGAACAATAAATAGGAGATATGAGAGTTCTTTAAATTTTCTAGAAATAATATCTTATGTCGAGTCTGTTTTAAGCTTTTTTTTATGTTAAAATCAAAAGTAAATTTCTAAGACATTACTAAATTTTAAGTGATTATTGCAGGGTCATGGCAAGTCCCACCTAGTGTAAGTGGTTTGAGTCAAATTTCAAATTGCTTGTGATTCTCACGTTTTCTTGAAGGGTAATTAACGGTATGGAGGCTTATTTTGGGGAAGTATTAGCTCATTAAAATGTCAATTTCATGAACTTTTTGAAAATGTTAGTGTAATCGTAGTGAGATTAAACTACTACTATTACTATTAGCACCGCGTCTTACTACCTGTTCAGGTTATACACACTTACGCTAATGTGTAATGGTAGGGTGATTGCGAGATGAAATGGAGGACCTACAGTTTAACGTGGGATCCAAGCCACGGTGGAGGCTTGGCATTCCATACATTCACAAGTTGTGATTAATACACATCTTGTCAGAGGTGAAGGAAGAGTTTGGCAATAAGATAAATCTGTGCTGGGACCGAGGATTGAACCTCGAACCTCCAGCACAGAGGTCTGACACCTTGCCCCTAGACCGCCAGGTCACCCTAGTGAGATTAAAGATTTGAGTGTTGAAAACATTTTGATTATTTTTCTATTATAATTTGAGTTCTGTAGTTATTTTAAATCATGTTTTTCCCAATATTATTTATAATTTAAAAACACTATTTCAATTTTTTTAAACTTTTTATCAAACATATTTATTATTTATAGAAATGAGGATCATTTTTATTATAAGAATATGAGGTGAATTCATATATTTTTAAAATTTCACATTTTAAAGAAGTGGTAATTACATTTTATGTTCATTTTTACTGGTGACATTTTAAATATACAATTTTACTTTTAAAATAAACAAATATAGAATATAAAATTTTAAAATTGAGAATATACTAAAGCTGAACTAAAACCCCAGGAGCTTTATAAAGTACTAGACTCAAGTGAAATAAACTAAGTTCGCAAACCCCTTATAACCATCTTCCAATAGGACAGCCATTTAAGATATAGATATAATATTTTACATTAGGTAAGTGTACCAGTAGTGGGCCATTTAGCAGTAATGGGTCACCAGTTTTCAAAGTTGAAAAACATGTTTTAAATTCATACTTGCAAGTCAACAAAACAACAGCAGATGGGTTGAAACCCTTATATATAATCAGACAAAGGCACAATCACAGTAGCTTGCTAGTCTTAGAGCTGGAAGGATTTTTTTTAAGTAGTCACACAAAGGGATTTTTCTGGTCCATTCTTTTTGCTTTCCTTAAGAGGTAGGTCTTCATTAATTTTTTCCCCTCTAAAACTATATTTGATTTTTTATTGAAATTTAATATTTTAATTTCACTGTATACTTAATGTGTTGCACATTATGCTTAAAAGACATAAAATTAACAACAGATCATTCATTTTGAGGTCAGGCCCACTTTTGGGTCATTATTTTTTCTAAATTGTTCTATTAGTGGGCCTAGGTGGCCCAGTATTGGAAGACATGTTCATTCTGAGTTAGAGGGGCCCATTAATAGGAAAACAGATATTTGGCTTTGCTTATATGTTTATTATATTTTGTAGGGCCTATATGTTTTAATATGTTTACTATAGAACAGGAAAATGGAGGAAAGAAAGGAGCAAAATATTAGAGAAGAGAGATTAAAAAATAGCAATAACAGAGGTTGAGAAAGAAAATAGTGTCCATTCAGTGTCCAAGCAGTATAGTATTGCAAGACCAACTTTACAAAAGAAATTGAAAGGAGGAGTCAAATTAACCACAAAAAAAGGCCCAAATACATTGTTTTCCACAGGTCAAGAAAGTAACATTGTTTTATGGATCAAAGCTATGGCAAATGCTGGATTTCCTGTTATAAAGCAAACACTTATAGATAACATAGCAAAATTGGCCAAAGAGTGTCAAATTACTTTCCCAGGAGATAATCTTGCCGGAAGAAAATGGTATGAGTCTTTTTTTAAGATGCCGTCCTGACATCAGAGTGCAGACAAGCCAAAATTTAACTATAAACAGACAAGAAGTGTCACAAAAAAGTATAAACATTGGTTTCCAAAGGTCGGGACTTACTTTAAAAAAAAAATTTGATGTCTTACTTAACCCACGGAGGGTTTTCAATTGAGATGACAGCTTTATTTTTAGATCCCAAGCCAGGGAAAGTTCTTGCTGAAAGGAGATTTAAAAAAATGGTGTATCCTATTGCTGGGCCATCCAAATTTGTACAATCTTCCTTAAAGAAGAGTTATTTTCTGGCCAGAAGGGAAAGGTAACAAATTAGAGAAAAAAAGAAAACGAGAAAAATTTCCTATAGTTGTGACTTCTACTCAAACGCTTCAATATTATATGAAGAAAGAAGATATTAAAAATACTAAAGCCGCAGACAAAGAGAAAATATTTTTTTTAAATAAGAAAAATTGATAAGGAAGGGAAGAAAAAAGTAGCAGATAAGAAAAATAGAGCCAGAAAACTTCCATCAGATTCTTCCACCTCTCTTTATTCGAAGCTTCTTCCACATCTCTTTCATTCGAAGCTTCTTCCTCTGATGAATTGGACCATTCATTTGGGATGAAAGTTAAGAGGAAGGAGAATGATTTCTAGAAGAATCAAAAGTGCAGGAGGGACAATTTGTACTTGTGTAACTCTTAGGGGGAGAAATGCACAAAAATATGTGTATTTATGCATTGTTCAAGAAATCAAATATAAAATAATGTGTGTTCAAGGACTTAATCAACAAGAAATGAAAATGACTTTGTTATCATGGAAAACGATGTGTTTTATCTAAATCATTCAGCTATAGTTTCAGTGGTACCGCGCCCACAGCTTAAAATAAAAGATAGTCAACTAATGTAAACTTTTTGTAAAAAAATTGACTATAAAAGAAAAGTTATAAAGAACTTGAAACGAGATTTTTATCATTTTTGAGTATTTTTTAACAAAGAATTTTGTTTTACAGCTGATTCAGCTATTAATTACCTTTTTACAATGTTGATGTGTTAGAAATTATGTTTGTGGCAATATAATGAAAAAATTTAACTTTTTTCATGTTTAATTCTATATATTTGAATGGCCCACTATAGGCACATCAGAAATTTAATATGTCCACTACTGGTAATAAAAGAAGTTAAAATTTTAAATTTTCTATTAAATTTTGAACAATTTGTTTGAAATTTGATGTGATAATTCTGATAGATAAGAGTTTAAACAATGGGGGAAAAAAAAAAAGAAATCTAGAATGCGCTAAAGGTTTTGATGATAATTGATTGAATGCCCTTAACTGGCCCATTACTGGTACATTTACCTTACATTTTTGTATGTATAAATTGCCTATATAAAACACTATCTAAAATTAAAACTAAGAGCTAATGGTTTTATTCACTATCTTAGTAAATTCAAATCAAACAAAAGGAACATATCTGCTTAAACTTTCCTGGAAGACAGGTTGTGATAAAAAAAAGCCCCTAATATAGCTGGTCCTGGTAATCAAATGTCAGTCTTTGAAATTTCAGGCGGACACACTATGGGTTGTAGTCACCTCTGCTGGCCTATTTCCAATAGTCCACCATTTTTAATTAAAAAAATAAATATAAATTATTTTGTGTGTTTGGTACAGTTTTCCAGAATTTAGACATATTTTTGGCAAAATATATGTAGCAATATAAAAGTTATCCACATTCATTGGCACTTTTAATAGCTTTTAAAACAGTTAAAACTGTAAATGTTTCACCTTTCTAAAAATACCTTTAGAATCAAGGTTAAAATCTTAAGAATTGTGATTTGACAAAACTGGTCTTAAGACATCTTTGATATACTTATACACACAAAATATACAATATCCAAACATAATTATGCTTTTTTGATTAAAAATTAATCAAACAATAAGAGGATGAAAAAAAATCAAACAAACCTTATGGTAAAATCCCAAAACACACAAGATGGATTGCTAACATTCTCAGTTCGCAAATGACGAAGTGATAGACGAACAGGTTTGGTAAGTGCAATATGTCTTCCTTTTCCAAGTGAAGCAGAAATGACTTTACTATTTAAAACTCTAGTAGTATTACGAGCAGTCCTGATGCCTGTTGTCACTTCACCATTTTCTCCTATCACATCCACTGTAGACGGATCAGAATATGGTTGCAAAATTTCCTCTAACCGGTTAAAAGCTACAAACACCAGTCGAACTAGTCCTCCCTCACTATTTTCAAGTAGAGCACCACGGGGAATTTGTAGCCAGTCTTGACTATCTTGCCAGTGTTCATAAGTTGTAGGGGAAGGAAATTGTTCGGTTCCCACGTTGCGAGTTTCGACCACACGCACACTAAGTACTGAAAAAAAAGGAGGGGAAAAAATGAGGTTTTAGGAGTAAGATTTTCCAAAAACTCAAAACTAACAAAATGAAAGTAATCCTTAAAAGTAACAAAATTCAGAAAAATAACATCACTATTCTTGGGGAAAATTGTGTTAAAATTATTTAAATAATAATTTAGTGTTAATTAGTGTTAAAAAAATGATCTTATTGCTCAAATGATTTCTAAGAGACAATTAAAATACAATAAGCAAGTATTTATAGTGTATATTTATGTTTTTGATTTATTTTTATCTATACAGGCCATGAATCATACAAGTTAATAGTGCCAAGGATTAGCACTGATGAACTCTTGAGTCTCCTTCTTTACTAACTCTTTATTGCACCACGCATTAACTATCAGTTGTTTGCATAATGTAGGGGTGTGCAAAGGAATATGCGACAAATGAAACTAGCGACATTTGGTAACACATGATGGGAAGGTGTACCAGGCTTCAGTTTTAAATTCATTTAGGCGAATTTAATTAGTCTGTAAGATGGCTCTGATATGCAAGGTCACGTCGCATAGGAGAATGGCAATGGTAGTGGAGCGTTTCAAGTATTTGAAATCTAATTTAACCCAACCTAGCCTATCCTTTCCTAATCTAAAGTAAATTATTATTTACCTTACACTGAAATTTTGACGGTCTCAAAGCTATCTACTATCCAGTAATGAACCTTGCTTGCAAATATTAGTTTTTTTTAAGGCTAAATATATAAAAGTGGTATCATTCGTCGCATCGTAAATATTTTAAAGTCAATAGTAGTCCCTTTTCAGATAGGGTGGTATGAAATTTCACGAAAAATCGAGTGGTACTAAATGTCACTGGTACCATTTGTCGGGACACCATGCAAAGTCCACATTATTTAATTTGAAGCTAACTCAAAATGAAAAAAATTGAAATATTCTCAAAGCTGAATCGAAGTTAAAATATTTTATATTACTTGTCCCATGTGTTAAAAAATGTTAAATTGCGCATAGTTATTTGATTTTTTGCACTAAAATTACTTGGAAAATGTTTTATTGTACAAGTGTTTGAAATATTTAGTTTTATTCTGATAAATCAAGTTACATAACCAATTAAAATTCAATTGATTCAGATTTTTTTTTTCCCATATGGCTCTTGATTTACAATTAAAGACATACAAAAGGTGAGGTTATTTTAAGGGGAAAGATAGAGTTATTTTTCTCAAAAAGCGATGTATTATAAGCTGAAAGCGATATTATTTATGTAAATACGAGTCAATTTGGTATTCATAAAAAAACTAAGATAAAACTGTCTAAATTTTTTGTTCATATCGTGTATTTAACTATTTATCAACATATTTGTAGAAAAATCAAATATAAATAAGCGAAAAACATTTCACGCTTAATAATATCAAACTCGATACCTCAATATCATTACCTTCGAGTTTTACAAGTAACAATATTGAAATAATTGATAGTCAATTTAGGTTTAGACCAAACAATAATACCAAAACATGTCCTAATAAAAGACTAGTCTTACTAACAAATAAGGAGAAAGGAATAAAAACAAAGAAGATATAATTTTCCAAACATGACCGCCTGTAGTAAGGTTCATACATATTAATGTCCTTGGACCAAGCGTGAAATCTTTTAATGGTTAAAATCAAAGAATTGACCCATCAAAATTTAAGTATCATGTGTAAAAGTAGAAATCGTGATTTTTGATGTTAACCTCAGAAAAAAAGCCTAAATATCCTGAAAACACTCATATATCCTGGGAATCATTTTATACCTATAAAATAAGCAAAAATTGATACTATATGTACAGACGGCAGCCCTGAAATAGCACTATCGTTGGTGTTACCGTGTTGTAAATATGTTGCAGGACGTGGTATTTGCCAAATTACAAAGAAATTGTGTTTATTTAAGAAAAAATAAAATAAATTCATGTTATTCGTGCAAAAACAGTTGAGCTCATGTAAAAATGCGAGTATTTGCATGTCCCGATTTATAATATACTATTCCAAAATGGCAATCATTGCCAATAAATTGAGTATTTTACCTGCCAATTTTTTTATTGGCAAAGTTTTGTAATTGTTGAAGCAAAGTTGAAGCTATTATTTGTTTCATAGCCACATTGAAGCTTCAAACACCCCTAGCATAGTGTATTATCTAATAACCCAGGACAGCTAGATGTTAAACAGCAAACCAAACAGAGGTGATTTAACAACATTTGAAGTCATAATAACTATACAATATTGACCACATACCAACGTAATAATATGTACTAAAGCATAAATATTAGTGAAAAAATTGATCTAAGTAAAAATAAATCATTAATGAAAATGTTCAAAAATACAAATACTTATTTACAAATAATAAAGAGCTAGAGTGTGCAAACAAGAAATGTTTTGAGCTATGATGAAATATCAAATTGGAAGGCTATTTTAAAAGGAGTAGGCAATTAAATTAGTTTGGCAAACCAATAACATATTTAAAAGCCAAAATATGCTGGGCCCAAAAATTATGATACTCCTAAAGGTGGACATTGCATGTAAAAACGACTAAGAAAGTGGAAGACACAGGAATGCAGTTTATGAGGAGCGTGTTAGCTGTCAAGAGAAGAAACAGGTATAAGAAGCTATTCAGGAAAGAGTGGGGTACAAAGAGTGCATGAGATAGTGGAAAAAAGCAAGGCTGAGATGGTATGGTCATGTAATGATAGAAAAGGAGAGAATATCAAAGAGATTTAAAGATTAAGTATGTAGGAAAGAGACCACAAGAAAGAGATGAGAGGAGCAGATAGCTGAAAGTGTGTGAGGAGGAGAATGGAAACAATTAGAGGAAAAATGCTGGAAAGATAGAGGAACATGGAGACATACACTAAACTGACCTGACCACAGGCTGAAAACGGTTAAAGATGATGATGGTGAAATATGTAAAGTTCCGTTATATATGTTTCTATCCACTTTTCTTGTACAGTATTCCAAATATAATAAGGTAAGAAATAGCTATTTAGAGCTTTAACAGTAAGATGCCTAGATAAGTGGGATGAACACAGTAAGATAAATATAAGGGTAAAGTCACAGTATTTGACTTTAAAAAAGAAAAATCTGAAAGTTCAAGTAGCATAGTATGTGTTGTATCATTGGAAAGATAGGATATTGTATTTTACAACATAGTAAATTATATTGTTAGTAGAAAATTCAGATTTCACCTTAAATGAATAAATTTCAAAATAGATGTTATTTGTGCGTTACGTATGGGATATTGCAAATATACATACAAACATCACAAAAAGTATAACTGGAAACAAATTAACCATAAATTTATTAAACAACAATTTAATATTAAAAATAATAAAAATATTATGCCCATTATGTATACAAAAGTGTATATTTTTAAAATTAAGCCTGTTACAGGTTAGATAAAAATTATTTCTTTCCTAATTTAAAGGTAAATATGGATCCTATTTCTTTTTCAACTTATTTTAAAAGAACTGTTACGTATGGACAAATTTATATTCATGTTACTTTATTTCTTCTAGTAGAGTTTTACACTTGTGAGGAAATAATAACTTGGGACTTTAATTAAATTCTGGCAACACTGTAAACCGATTTAAAAATAATAATAACATTTTGTATTAATGATCTATAATGCATTTTATTTGGTCTTTGCCTTCAAGTATTTAAATGTTTTGTTTACTGAAACTCGTGATCTAGTTTATATAACCTACAATTTCTGGAAAAATAGGTAAGTTTAAAGTTGTAATAGCTAATATTTTAACATATAGGCATAGTTGACAGTGTTTATTTAAATCCATAAATGATAGATCCTAAAAATATATTTTCTCTGCTATTTGTTAAAGGAAAGGCCAAGGCTAGGTTTTCAATGCTCCTAGTTAATCACCACAAAATGCTTATTAAAATGTTTAACTTTTCAGGAGTGATGTCATATTTTTTCAATTAAGTCCCACATAGAAAATGTCATTAAACCTACAACTATTATATTATAATCCAGTGAACTAAGTTGAAAATCTTATTTAGATTTAAACCTATAGTTAATATTTGATGTAGAGCTAGATATATTTTTAATTATAATTTATTTGCATTTTTCATAAGCTATAAATGGCACCTATTGCAGAGAGAGTATCATAAAAAGAAAACAAAGAAGCATGGGAAGCAGAAAATAGGAAGGAGAAAGAATAAAAAAGTGAGGAAAATAAAAAAAATAAGTTGATTATTGGAGAGAGTGAAAATTAAAAGAAATGGGAAAGATAAATAAAGTGAATCCAGAGAGCAGCAAAGAAAAGAAAATGTAGGCCTACTGTTGATAAAGATTCTGATAGCTACCTGATTGAAAAACCTTCAACATCACAAATATCACCACAAGTTTTTGGAAAATCTGTAAAGCAAGTTCAAAACAATTTACCAAAAACGCCAACAAAACAATTTCCGGTTCTATCAAAACTAATTGAAAATCTTTCCCCTAAAAGAATAAAGAAACTGGCTAGTGAGCTCAACTTAGAACCATTATTAAAGGAAGAGATTAAATTAAGACAAAAATGAACAGATGCATTGAGTGAAGAACAAATTAATAATGTGAGACTTTTTTACAAAAGGAATGATACAAGCAGGATTCTACCAAGGGAAAAAAGAGTATGTTTTTGTCAAAAATGTTGAAACTGGTAAACGTGAACATATCCAGAAACACATCTTAGTAATGAAAATTAAAGAAGAGCTTCAATTGCTCAAAAGAGTGTGGTTTCAAAATAAATCTAACAATGTTCAAAATACTAAGGCCACCAGAAGTATTTCCCACATCAACTAAGGACAATGATGTTTGCATGTGTTCCTTCCATGAAAATTTAGAAATGCTGATTGAAGGTCTTAATAAGGCGGATAAGAAATTACAGATCACATCTAGTGAGGAACAGCTTGTCAAGGAGACAGTTTGTTCATTTGATGTCAATGAAAGCAAAACTTTAATGTGTTGCATGTGTTAATGTCTCATATGTGGAGTTGAAAAATGGATGGAAAGAAATTTCACTGAATCTGACATTGATAAAAATTCTGAAGTATCTTTTCATCAATGTAAGCGTGTTGAGGAACGAATTGTTACGAAACTAGTTGTAGTAGATATAGAGCAAGCAAAAGAAGATTTAATTAGCCAATTGAAGCCATTTTCTCTTAATGTATACACAACTAATCGTCAACATTCAGAAATGAGCACATTAAAAGAACAGTTGAGTTACGGGAAACTGTTATCCATGAAGATTTTGCAGAAAATTATCAACTAAATTATCAGAAAGAAATAATGACTGTTCACTGGAATGCAATTCAAGTTACAATATTTACCTGCATAAATTATTACAAGAACTCAGATGGTAATTTAACGCAGAACTCAGATGATGTTACTCACACTAAATATGCTGTTTTTGCATTTAGCTCGGCTATACTACTTTGTGCAGATACACTAAACTCCCCAATCACTTATGTTAATTATTGGTCTGATGGGTGTGGCGCTCAATTTAAAAATAAATTTAATATGCAAAATATAATGATGCATGAGAGAGACCAAAACATTCAGGCAGATTGAAGTTTTTTTGAGACGGCTCATGGTAAAGGAGTGATTGATGGCCTTGGGGCAACAGAAGAGAAATGTGTGGCTGGCAGTTTTACACAAGAAATATGTTCTAAATACAGCAAATGACTTTGCTGAGGCAGGCAAAAAAGAAGTTCCAGGTATAAGTATGTTGTTTGTATCTTCTGAAGAAATTCTTCAAACTATTCAGAATAGGAACTTAAACAACGATGGGGAAAAGCTACACCAATTCAAGGTATCCATAAAATTCATTTTGCAAAACCACTGCCTAGTCGTAATTTAGGTCTGTGGATGCACTCATGTTTTACAAGGAGAGAACGAGCAAGTTATGAAGTAGAGGTGTGGACACCAGAAAGTGTTGTTTGTTCATATCCTGAAGAGGCAATTCCTGCCATGTACATTCCTAGTGTACATTTAAAAGTGAACTGCAGATACCGGGTTACAGTTATGTATATATCAGTAATTGGTGGCTTGGTGCTTTTGAAGAAGTCAATTCTAAAGAAGTAATAATTTCATTCATAAAAACTATTGGTGAAAATAAGTTTACATGGCCTCCAGTTGCTGAAAAAGATACAATCAAAATTGAAGAAATTCTAGCTAAACTGAAAACTTCTCCATATCCTATTAATATTCGTGGACACTTTTCACTTATAAATGAGAAGTTCAAAATGTTGAGCTAGCTAGTGAAACTTTAGGTCTAAAAAAACTGAGTGAACAGTAAAAATACTCTATTTAAAGAAAACTTTAATGTGACATACGTGATGTATTATTTGCAAAGTCCCATACGTAACAAATGTAATGTCCCATATTTAACACTTAAAAAAATATTTACTACTATACTATTAAGCTATTTTGTGTATTATTAAATTAGCATTCTAGTTTTTTATTAAGTAATAGTTATTCAGAAAAAAAAGCACTTTAGTTGTGCTACTTGTAAAAGTATATTTTCTGTTGTCCCATATGTAACACTTTTTTTTTAAAATTACGCAAATGTGACAAAAGGTGGAGTCTTCTAACTAGTAGTTATTTAAAGCAAGAAATATTTCATTAATAAAAATATTAGTTGAACATTGATTTTTTTTTACTATGTTAAATATACAAAAAAGTGTTGTCACATGTCCCATACATAACATATAAATACTGTGACTTTACCCATAAGCTGATCGGGCAAGCCAATATTGAATAACAAGTCTTTGCCATAATAGCTTCTGCAGCAGATGTGAAATTCCCAAAACAAGCCAATGAGTTTTGCCCTCTATTTTTTTACAACCAAATGCCCTGTGTTTTCCAGGTTTTACGGAAAGAATTATTTCGAGAGAGCTTAGAAAAGAGTAATAAGCCCTACAATTTCATTTTTCATCAAACAGAATAAGTGAAGTCATGTAGGATGCAACTTATGTTCAATATAGGATGATTAAAGATTTATGGGGAATGCATCTTCTCACTTCATTACTCTTTGTATAAAGACATGTTTAAATCAGTGTAATTAATTCTTCACTTTACTTTGTCTAGCCAAAGACCTCTACTAACATAAGCTTAGAGTTGATGCACTAATGTTAGTAAATTAACAAATTTTCCAGTATTTTACTAGATTTGCCAAATCACATGGTTTTTCCCAGACAAAAAACATTCCATGTTTTCCCGGCTTTTAATGTTTTTCAGGTGTGTGGTAACCATGCCAATAGTTAAGTTTTAAATATTTTAAAAAAGTGATAAAGAGTTATTAATAAACTTTATTTGATAAAATTCAAAAGGCCTTAATATTGCTTAAGAATATGTTCTTTAGCTAAAAAAAAACCTCAGAAGATAGAAAGAAGCCATTAGTATACATTTTCAAGCATTCTTTTTACTTTTTTGTCTGTCTCATGAGCTTTATATCCTTATGAAAACTTAATATTTTATTTAACTTGTTTTTCATGCTTTAAGAAATCAAACAATTAAACTTAAAATTAAACTAATTATTATAAAATACAAATTAAGGCAATCATAGTTATTATGCTTACTGTAAGCAAAAAAAATTGTAGGATTTTAATTCATTTATATAAAAAAAATTAAAAGACAAACTTTTTTATACTCAAAGCTTATATTGAAATAATTTCAAGTGTTAATTGCTATGTTAAAAATCAAAAAAGTAGGTGAATTCACTAACTAGCTGATATAACAGCAGGTTTCATAAAAGAAAAAAAGAACATGTCTGCTAATAGAACAAATACTTTTAAAACAGAAGTGGCATTGACCTTGATGAGAGATATAATCGCTTTGTTCATTTAAAATTGGATAAACACATTAACCACTTCTATTATTTGTAAACATTTTTGTTAGCTAATGTATAGAAGAACCACATTAATCCGGACCGTATCAAACCGGATTTGGGATAATCCATACAGCTAATTTCCTAAAATAATACATTAATAAATGCAAATGAAAAAGTTCAGTTATCAATTGAATTATTAGTGCAAGAAATAAGGAGAAGATCAGTTTTTTTTTTTTCAAAACTGTTAGTGTGTGGCATGTGATACAAGTGTGGATGAAACAAGACTTACATGTTTTAAGTAAAGTAAGATTAAAGGACAAAAATATCCTGTAAGGCATGTACATATTAATTTATTTCCGGAGAATTATTTTCTATTTTTATTACAATATGTAAAATAGATGTGGTTTGTTTTTGTATAGGCTGTTTTAATCATACCTTGACTTGTTTTACATGCTATTTTTTTAAATCTGGACTTTAATTAATCCAGACAACTTCAAGCCTCAATTATTCTGGATTAATGAGGTTCTAGTGTACTTAGCATATTAATAAATAAATTCCACTTACATATATTTTTTACATTCTGGATGACAGTTTTCTCACGAATTACTGTATCAGCTAGAAGAAAAGCGTTTTCTTCTAATCCCATTAGAAGTGATGTGGCAACTCTCATTTGTTCTTTGTGACTCAAATCTAGCCATGAGGGATGCTGCGAACTATCCAATAAGTTGCTACCAGTCACCACCACTCCATGTAATAACTCGGTAACAATGGCTTCTCTTTGCCTTGGGTCAGGGAAGGTTTGAATATCTTGTGCCATTTTTTGTGCCATCTTTTTAATTATTTTTGTAGTAGTCATCATGTCCCCCCCATACAATGTTTTGCTGCTTGTGACCTGAGAAAGGTCATTGGAAATGCTAATTATGGAATCACCTTCTTCCACGCGAGACTCTAGGTTTGTCAGCCATAAAGACCTACATTCACTCAGGTCTGGTGTGTCCGGTAGCCAAGACACTGTAGGAGGGAGGCCAAAGTAAGTGGTTTCAAAACAACACAACGCCACCGAGCCAACCCTGTGGCACCTCCAGGACATGGTTGAACATTCACTTCTCCTGCTTGTGTCCAATTCCAATAAAGATTACGAGCTGATGTGGGACTGCACAACACAAGTTCATTTTCTTGAAGCCAGGTAATGCTGGGTGATGGTGTGTAATCAAGTACCAATGTACTTGAAGCTGTAATTAAGCAATCATTTACAACACACGCCATACTATATAGAATTTAATTACTGATTTATACATAGTTTTACTAGTTTTGTTAAAACGTTTTATGTAACATTTTGACTAAACTAGTAAAACTATTTTGTTCAGTTCACCCATTATATATATATATATATATATGAGGTTCAGTTTACCCATAAAAATATCAATAAATGTTGTATTTAAAAGAGTGGCTTGTAACTATATGATGGGAGCCGTTATTTTTTACTAGTTATAATGATATTTTACTTATAAAATAGACTTTAAAGAACAATGAATTAGAGATTTAACAGAATAATTAATACTTTTTAATATTATAGTATATTTAATACTAGCAATTTGATCTGTTATTCACACGAGTATGCCGTATCAAATATATATCTAATTTGGACTTTCAACATTTAGCTATTCACTTTTTTTTATAGTTCTGGCTTGTACAATCCTGAGCTTACTAATGGATTACCCTTAAATTAATCCTTAGTTTTGTGTTTGATTATAGTTAGGTTTGTTCCTTAAGTTGGTACAAAATTAAAACAGTCTAACATATGAAAAAAGTTATTACTTAAGATATTTTAAGCCCTACCTTACATCCAAATCCCAGACCCCTATTTTGCACACCGAAATGTAGATTTTCTAATAATCTGGGAGGGATTTCAAACAAATCCCCTCTCCCCGACCTTCATTGGTTATTAAATTTTCCATTCTGATTTTCTAAGACTCCCACATTTAAACCAAAAAAGTATGCCTGGCTAAAAACACTTCAATCTTCCACCACACTGATAAGTAGTTTATTCTTTTAGTTTTAAAAATCTCAAAACAAATTTCCAGTGATCACTTAGAAAGAGAAAGATATAACTTTTTAACATTAATTTATTATTTGGAGACATTCTATAATTTTCTAGCCCCCCCCCCCCCCCCCCCAACCAAAGCTTTTTTTCCCTACTTGAATGGCTTCCCTTCATCGCACATCTTACACAGTTCCATCATAAATTTTACAATGTTCAGGTTTAATGTTTATTTGGAGTGATCCCTATACATGCATAACAAATTTTAGTTCTCAATTACACAGAAAAGAAATTGAATATATTAGTTAGTTTTGGAAATGTTGAGCCCCTTCCTTCTTCAACCCCCGCTCAGAAATTTGAAATTTTTAGATATACCTGGTTATCGTGAGGGGTCCTTCAAATTGCTTGCAAAAATTTAGCTCCCCTTCCCCCCCCTATTTCCCAAAGTCCCATTAAAATTTAAAGTATTTAGACTTTTATGGTTATTTGTCCCTTTATTTTCCATCCGAATTTTAGTTTTTTACCACACTAGGACTAGGTGTTTCTGGTTGTTTTGGAAATTTCAAAACCCTTCTTTTTTTCCAACCACCATTTAAAAGTTTAAAATTACGCATTTAGGTTTTTTTTTTGTTTATATCCCTCCTCTCCTATGTCATCAATATTTTCATATTGTAATGAATATTTTAAATAGTGCATTTAACTTCCTGCCAAATTTTCAATTTTCTTCCACACTGATAAATAGTTAATTTCTTTAAGTTTTTGAAAATTTGTACTTCCCTTACCCTTTGTCTGTCAAATTTAATTTACTACCTCATCTAACAAATTTTTTCCCCTAATTATTTCACCCTCATTTCCCAGATTCTCGTTTTTAATTTCCCAATTTTAGATTTTTCTAGTTACATAGGGTGATACCTTCACTTACACAAGAAATTTTAGCTTTTCAGCTTATCAAAAATTGCCTTATTTATTTCTGGACATATCCAAAGAGACATCCATGCACTTTCTTCTTTATTTTTATACACAGTCGAACTTGGTTATAGCGCCATCGAAGGGGCCAAACAAATTTTGATGTCAGGAGAGTGGCGTTATAAAAGGGTTACCAACAACACTTTTATAGCTTTAAAGGAAGGCCATTTCACAAATTTCAAATTGCATTTAATTTATAAATTAAAGATATTTTTAAAAAAACATGTACTGTATTTACATAATTTACATTGAGGCTTTTTGTCATACAGCTTGCCATGATTATAAAAAAAAAATTGGCCTATGTATAATGACTACCAAATGACATCACAATGACTATCAAAACTAACGTTGAACTTATAAAACATGAGAGAAAAACACCTTGGCTTTGACATTAGCCGCGCACACAAGACAGTTCCAACCTGCTCAGTGACAATGAAGAAGGGTTAATCCTCTCTTCATTTTGACCTTGATGCGCCCACGATTCCCGCAACCCTCTCCTTGACTTTGTTTTGCCGTTTGACCAGTACATTCCCAGCTTGCTATAAAACAAAACCTTTGAAGAGATTGGCCTTTTTTCGTGTTTTTTATAATATACATAAATGTACATTTAAATACAATTTAAAGTAAAATATATAATTTTTTACGCTAACACAGAGTGGTAGTCACGCTAAAATAAAAGTTTTTATAACGTTAATAGATGACAGTTTGAACGGACTGATGAAAAGATGACGCTATGCCCGAGTTGATGGAATAGCCAAGGCCGTTATAACCAAGTTACACTGTATACATATATATATATATATATAAATATAAAAGATGTTATGTATATTATAAATTATAACAAATGATTTGTTTAAGTTATTAAATTCATGAATTTGATGTTATTTTAAATTTATTGGGCATATAAACTTTCATAAGAGAGATGAGTGATTTGCCAGGTACTTATTTTTAAGGTATTTCTTTATTATTTACCTGTTGTTAACCAATGTGTAGTTTTCCAGCTTGGCGGGAGAGCCGAAGGTGGAAGCGAAGATGTGCTGTGAGGTACAAGGGCTTCCTCAACCTCTGAAGGAGGTGCAGCTGGTACAGAGGTTTGAGTGCCAATTGAGTTACTTGAAGTTGTACTTGTGTTAACTACTAACAATGGTATTGTTGTAGATCTCTCAGTTGAAGTGGACATTTTTAGAGGGGGTCGTAACGTAACTGATTTTGCTGTGTTCCAAACACTTGGGGGTGATGTTATCAGCCAAGGTGGGCTAGGACGGCTTGTTGCAGTAGTTGTGGCAGCTGTATGCAACACAATTAAACGTTATTTAAAACTACAAGAACCTTTTAAATAGAAGTTTAAGACATTTAATTATGATAGTGACAAGGACTTTTACAATGATATAAGTAAATAATAAGCGGAGTGGTTAAATATTGAATAAATATTTTTATTCATTTTCAAATTATAATCATAAAAATAAATTAGTTTTAAACAAAAGACACCCACATGTCTATTTTGAATAATATATACTAAGCAATACAGAAGAACCTCCATCTAAAGAATATTCATGTATTTTAACTAACCAAAATGAAAATGAGCTTGGACTACCTTCTTGATATTGCTTGTAAAACTTTATCATTTTAAATGTTAAATATTCCTTTTTGCATTGAAAGAGAAGATAATTTTAGAAAATCTTAACAAAAATTGAGTTTAAAATCAATTGTTTTTCAAACCAAGAGCTCAAGAAATTAAGGTGACAATTTGAATGTATAAAATCCAATTATTGTTTTTCTTTACTTGTGGACAGCTTTTAGATATAAAAAGTGTTGATGCTGTTTAAATATGGGCCCTTTGATAAATATTCGACAATTTGAAAAATTATAGATTAAAATTTTGAAACCGTGTCCTATTTTAATTGTTTCAAGCGAAAATGCTGTTTGTTTTATCTGTGTTAATTTTAAGACAACTAAGCTATCTGACTCCAGAATATTATTTTACCAACTAATTAAATTTAAATTTATTTACCATCTTTGACTCCAAATTAATGTGGACTTATTATATATGTTATCACAGGGCCTAAACTCAGCCGGCAAACTATGGCATAAGATTTCCTTTTTACTTTATCTAGGTAAATGAACAGGACCCTGATATATATATATATATTTATTAGGGTCCTGCTCATTTGCCTGGATAAAGTATAAAGGAAATCTTATTTTTATATATTTAATTTAATTTTGTGCTCACACATGTTAATTTTCTTTATTAACAAACCATTACTTAATAGATCCTAGCTTAAGTCAATAATTTATTGGAAATTGATGCAGAGTTCTACTTGTGTGAACCTTAAATATATGTCAATACACTAGTGTTTATTAATATTTTACAAAATACTGCAAAAAGATCCAAAAAATCAGTGACTTTTTAAAATTCCTCTCACTTCGAGTTTTTTCTTGTTTTCCAGGTTCAAATCTATCCTTATCTTGCTTAAAGCATGTATGGCTTAATCTACTCAATTCAATTATACTAGTAAATTGACAATCATACCTGGCATACACTGATAATGTGCCTCTAAATATTTGAGTGTTCCAGGACAAGGATCACCAAACATGCTTGTGGTCGCAAGAATGCTGCAGTTCTGCTGCTGGCTACATCTGGTAATGAAAATTCAAAAACTCAATACTTTTTCTCTCAATTCCAAATATGACAAATTTCTAGTTGGTAGCAGAATAGAGATATGCAGATGATAAATGCCTAATTAAGATCAATATGTGTTTATTTATTTAATGTAGTATTATAATACCAGTATAAGACCAACACTTGAGTAACACCTGACAACTTTTAACATGGAAGATTTTTATGTTAAGAGTATTAAAAATGTTTAAAAGTATAGTAGAGCTGGCCAAATATATATATATATATATATATATATATATATATATATATATATATATATATATATATACATACACACACACACACACACACACACACACACACACACACATAAAAACTCTGTAGACTAAATGTATGTATGTACTTAATTTTTATTGTAATTGAATGAACAAAATCTTTATGTTTAAAAATGTGATTGAAAATTCAACTAGACCATAAATCAAATATACAAGATTGAGAAAAAGTAATCAATAGAACACATGAAATGTGTCGCTAATAACCCATTTTGTTTTGCCGATGTGTAGTTAATAAATTGGTGTTCTATCAATGTGTAGCTAATGAATATTCCATGGGTTTTCTGTCAATGTGTAGCTAATAAATACTCCATGGGTGTTCTGTCAATGTGTAGCTAATAAATAGCCCATAGTGTTTTGTCAACATGTAGCTAATAAATAGCCCATAGCGTTTTGTCAACGTGTAGCTAATAAATAGCCCATAGTATATTGTCAATGTGTAGCTAATAAATAGCCCATAGTGTTTTGTCAATGTGTAGCTAATAAATAGCCCATGGTGTTCTGGCAATGTGTAGCTAATAAATAGCCCATGGTGTTCTGTCAATGTGTAGTTATTACTAAAGGATGTTCTGTCAATGTGCAGCTAATAATATATATATATATCTTGAGTTGCGAGTGTTTGAAAACGAACAAAGTGTTATTTAACTTCCAATATTCCTTCAAAAATTAAATAGATCCAAAATGAAACAGAAAGACCAAAACACATTGAAGGAAGGAGCTATAAGCCATGAGGAGGTAGTGGCAGAACATCAGACGGACTTGGTTATGTCCATGCAGGATGTTCTGAACCTAATTTTGGAAATTAACTGCCAGCGTGATCATACTCTTTTTTGACAGAACTGCCAAGTGTGGCATTTGTTAAGTTAGGAGAACATTTATTTGTTAGAAATGCAGACGACAATCCCTTTAAGAAATTAAATCTACCAACAGTAACAAAGGATAAACCAACTAAACTGCGGACAGTATCAGCCAACAAATTGCAAGGGAATAGCATTAATTTTGTTCAAGTCGTGTCAAATGTACCTCGAGACGGCTAGCTAATGTTTGGTGGCGCTGTTTATAAGCCAGATAAGAACAGGGAGTTTTCCATACAAATTATAAATACAAGTACTGATGAGATGTACATAAAGAAAAATGTCAGTGTGGGTTGTGGTGAATTAGTGAACATTGTGGATGTTGATCTATATAGGTACAACACATCAGTGACAATGGCTCAAAGTGTAAGATTATTAGGAGAGAAGACTTCCTTATTGATAACTGTGCTAGTGAAAACGACATAATTTCATTAGTAAATTTGGTGAATGAGTTTAGTGATTGTTTTGCTTCCAACCTGTTACAGAGTTAGGATGCAATGACTTTACCAAAATGAACATAGTTGAGGTTCCGACAGCAAACCGGTTGCATACAAACTGTATCGAACAAACATACAAGAAAAGGAAGCTATTAGAGAAATAGTCAAGGAATGGAAGGATCATGGCATTATGACGGACACTAAGTCGCCATATGCGAATCCGGTGTTACTGGTAAGAAAGAAAACTGAAGAAAATAAACTGGTCGTTGATTATCGACGGCTAAACCAACAAACCATAAGGGATAGATACCAATTACACCACAATGATGAGCAATTTGAACAACTTTCTGGTAGCAAGGTGTTCAAGGTACTTGACTTAGTCCACGAATATTTACAAATTCCTTTGACTGTGGAGGCGAAGGAGAAGACTGCATTTGTTACATCAAAGGAAACAGGTAAATATGAAAGAATGGTATTTGGTTTGACTAATGGACCAGCTGAGTTCCAGCGTGTGATGAACCTGCATTAGGTGGATTACAAAATACAATAGTGATGTGCTACTTGGATGACATAACATTTCACCGCAGTACCAACACTTTGTGTCATTCACAACGACGTATTTACCATGATTATGACACCAACATGTCGGAATGAGTATTCCAGCGTCTTCTAGCGCTGGAAATGAAAAAAGGAGTAACGGGACAAAAAATATCAGTTAAGACTTAAAATATTACAAAATTCTCCACACCAATTATATTCTTTCCAAACCGGTTAACCTATAAATTAAATTTTGTACTTGTCAACTTTTATTATCTTGTCAACTCTATTACTTATCTATACTTTGACATAGTTTCATCAAATATTCATTTTCTAAAGTTGTCGTATATTTATACTCAACCAATTAATCCTAATATTTTTGCAGACGTTAACTTTTTACCTAAAATTTTTTATAATTTGAAATATGAACTCACATGAACTAAACATTGTATTTTTAACCTATTTTGTTATTTGTAAGGCTTGAAACATTTTTAACGTGTTTAATGTATTTTAGACTTATCACCCGGTATACTGCTAAATTGATGAATTATTTTTATTAAATGTGTTATGTTCACTATTTTGTTTTATATTAAACCAACCTATCAAAATTTATCAATTAACTCTTTCTATAGATTTTTAAGTATTATATCCAAGTCTTATATTATAAAACCAAAATCCCCACCAAACATTGGTCATAAATGCTAAATAGATTAAGACTGGTCTTCGAAGCCTCGAGACAAGCTCACCTTACATGCAAGCTAAGTAAATGCAAATTTGGGAATAAAACCATTGAGTACTTGGGGTTTGTGATTAGAGAAGGCACCATACAACCCGGAGCACGTAAATTATTGGCAATCAGCGAGTTTCCTAAGCCCATTTCTGTCCATGAAGTAAGAAGGTTTCTAGGGCTCACTGGATTCTTCAGACGGTTCACGCCTCGCTATGCTGAAAGAGCTGAACCACTCAGTTGCTTATTAAGGAAAGACTGTCAGTATATGTGGGAAGAAAAGAATAAGGCATTTGAATCAGGACTACCCTCATCCAGGAGCCTGTGCTTAAGCTTTATGATCCTAATGCAGTCACTGAATACACAGAGATGCAAGTGCTCAGGGGTTGGCTGGAATGCTCCTACAAGAAGGTGTAGATGCTTGTATGCCCTTAACATACAGATGTGGAAGCTAATTACCACTCAAGCAAGCTCAAATTAATGGATTTAGTGTGGTCCATGGACCGCTTGGGACAATTCTTGCTAGGCATTAAATTTACAGCGGTGACTTGATTGTCAAGCATTAGTTTACATGAATGGAAAGCGAATGACCAACCCACAGATTGCTAGGTGGTACAATTTTATACAGGAATATGACTGAGGTAAAACATAGACCAGCTGAGAAGATGGCCCATGCAGATGCCATGAGCCGTGCACAAGTGTGCTGTGAACAAGATACTTTGGCAGAAGTGATTAGTGATAGGTGTGAGGTGTTTTTAACCCTATCTGTTGAAGATCAAGTACTAGCAATGCAATATAGTGATTTAGAATTAAGGGATATTATGCGCATACTCAAATTACTCCAACAACACAGAAATAAAGCTGAGCGTAACAAGGTAGTTGATTTGGAACTTGTAAATGGGAAAGTGTGTAGGATTGAGAAACATAATCAGCAGACATCCAAACTTTTTGCCATCCCTAAAGTGATGAGAAAATTTCATGACTTGTCTGGACACTTCGCAGTCGACCGTATTGTTGCTAAGATGAAAGAAAACTATTGGTTTCCTGGCATGAAACGTTTTGTTAAGCAACACATAGCTCACTGCTTTGAGTGACTCTTAAGTAAGATTCCAGGGGGACGAAAAGCTGGGTTGCTCAACCAAATACCTCCTGGCACTTGGCCTTTTCAAATTGTGCACATCGATCATTTAGGACCTTTTCCTCAAAGCTCAAAGGGTAATTGTGAACTCCTTGTAATCATGGATAAACCTGACAAAATCTGTGCATTTCTATCCAGTGCGTGATATGTCCACCAAAAGTGTATTGAAGTGCCTTGATATTTTTTTTTATGAGCGTGGTCTACCGGAAAAAATAATCAGTGACCGGGGAACGTGTTTCACTTCACATGCATTTGAAGAATATTGTGTTTCACGTAGAATATATCATGTACTAAACTCTGCCAGACATCCCCAAGCCAATGGGCAGATAGAACGAGTGAGCCGAACCTCGACTCCAATGATATCCGTTTCATCTCAGCGGGCAGACTTAAAGGACTGAAATAAGAATTTGAAGAAGATTCAATGTGACCTCAACACTACTATCAACAAGACGACTGGGATATCACCTTTTGAGGCACTTCACGGGTATCGACCTCAGCAGCACAATGGGGCACTTAGGAGTCGCACTGACATACCTGTAAACATCACGTACTAACCACCCACAGAAATACAGGAAACAGTATGCTACAAAATCATAGCAGAACAGCTCCACCAGAAGTCATATTTTGATAAGAGAAGGTATACTCATCCAAGTTTCGACATTGGAGAAGTGGTGAACTAGTGAACCAACAAAGAGGCAGTCAAAGTACAGAGGTCCTCTTTGGTTGTGAAAGTGTTCCCAGATGGCAACACTTATCGAGTTAGTCAATTGACAGATGTTAAACAGAAACACTATGCCACCACTGCGCACGTTTCTCAACCCAAGTCATGGGGTAACAAAGACAAGATTGATGATGGTGAACCTGTGAGTGACGAGTCAGAAGATGATAGGTCAAATGGATCAGAGCTGAAGACAACCAAACCTGATAGCAGTCCTGTGACATTTTCTGACAGTTCTGATGTTGGTGAAATTGGAAGAGGCCAAGACAACCCAAGGATTCGGCCTATTCGAGAACGGCGTCGGCCCAAGACCTAAAGGATTTTGTCACTGGAATGATGTGATTAGTATGGCATTGTGTGCCATTGTCTGTATATTGTGTATATCATCAGCTAGTAATAACATGCTTTAAGGATTATTTGAGAGTGTATTTGTATATTACATGCGTGAACAAACTTCGACGGCGTATAACCCGAATGGGTAGTAAGACGCGGTGCTAAATATTATTATAACAAACTTCGAGGACGACGAGTGCTATAGGATGTCCAAGTGTTAGAAACTCACAAACTTATTGCGCGAGGTTGGTGAGACTGGTTGTTGTGAAGGAAAGACAGGCCAGTGAGGGTGTGGAATGGCAACGTGTGGACGTGGATGAGAGGTGTGCGAGCGAGGGTCGTGAAAGGGGTTGTGTTTGTGCAAATGTGCATAACACATATTATGTTGTATCAAAATGTGTGTCATTATAACATGTGAGGTACAATACACCCATGATGTTATGTCAATGTGTAACTGATAACCTTTGGTGTTTTGTTAATGTGAAGATGATAACATGGTGCTCTGTCAACAGGCAGCTGATAACATGGTGCTCTGTCAAACAGTGCAGCCCGATAACACATGGTGTGTACTGTCACTGTGTTAGCTTAAATAACTCATGGTGTTCTGCTGAATTGTAACTAAAAACCCATGGTGGTCTGCAGATTTTTAGCTAATAGCCCATGTGTTCTGCCGATTTGTAGCTAATAACTTAAGTGTTGTGTCAATGTGTAGCCAATAATAAAGAATGTTCTGCAAACATGTAGCTAATAGCCCAGGGTGATCTGTAAATGGGTAGCGAATCGCCTATGGTATTCTGTCAATATGTACACTAAACAGTACAAAAATTTTGTGGTATAATATTGCGCAAATAAAAATCCCTATATAGTTTGAGTCCTAGAAAATGGATATTATTAAATTTTCTCTATAGAGGGAGGAATAAATTTAGGATTTTTAAATATTCAAAAGGATATATCTGTTTTTTTTACACCACAGAGGTTATTGTATCTTGCAGTGAATGCTATTAATTAAATGTTAAGTATTACTAGATTATTAGTAAATAGTTTTTTAATCAACAAAACAAGCACATTTAGTTGTATTGTATTCTGTATTTTTACCTCAATTATAAAGTTTTATGCTTGAATACTGTACACTGTGTTTAGCATGAAAGATAACAAAATTACCTTGAAAGATTACACTATGCTATGGCTCCTAATATGAGACCATAGTGTAGTGTGACAAGATAAGACTGTAACTTAGAGGGTAAATGGAATGGATATATCAAATTTTAATCTAAACATAGCTGCAAAATGGGCTAGTAGAGTAAAATAATATCTCTTTACTAAACTATCCCCACACAACAAATAAACAAATAAGAAATAAAAAAAATGATATAGTTAAAAGTTTAATCCTCCTTTTTTTTAAGAAGGGACAATGCTATTTTATTAAGTATTCGGACAGTTTTAAGCACATTCTGTACATTTTTTAACAAGAGCATTTGATGGCTTAAGTTCATTCAACAATGAGAATTAATATGTGTTTTAGAGTCTATTACATCTTGGCATAGAATTTAACAGAGGTGAGGACAGGGGGTTATCATGGAATAGATAGCAAGTAGCAATGTTTAGGCCCAGTCTATCAACACTAACATGATAAGGAGGCTGGTGTCGTCTTAGCTTGGGCGAAGAAGTGGATTTGCACTATAGGCACGGGCCTAGGCCAAAGCAGCGGCACATTTTGGATAGCATAATTTTCATTTTAATATTTTGTTTTTAATAATTATGTTTACAAACTATTGACTAACATTATCGATATGGTTCAGGTTAAAGTCAAAACAACCATATTTCTTTTTAAATAAATGAACTTTGCAATCACTTTGTAAATGATATCAGTTTGCCCTTCTTCAGAATGTTAACTAACTCAAGCTATTGTAGGAATGTGCATGCCTGATTATCTTTAGTAGAAATCTTTTCTCAAGTACTAGCTTCCCCCCCCCCCCAGGACCTCTTTCTATTGCAACTTAATAAGGCCCCTGACGAAAGAAATTTGAAAAGGGAGGGGGGGGGGGTATTATAATTGTGCCTAAAGGCGCAAAAATTTTAAAACCGCCACTGGCTGGGTGTGTCATTAGTTAGGATTATCTGAGCCTCTGCCTTGGCCTAGCATATGGTTATGGTATTTTGCTAGTCAGTGTTGTCTCTACAATCAGGATAGTCAAAATAAGAAATTTCAAATCTGTATGTGCAATATTTATTTCAGACACATTAGTAAAACTAACAAGGAGGGTTAGATTAAAAGAAATGAATTCTAAATAGTAATAGTGTGTACTATAAAATGAGATAAAACAAAATAATAAGAGTATAACAAAAACAGTATTTATTATTATTTATTTAGCACTGTGTCTTACTACCCGTTCGGGTTGTATGCTTAGTACTAATTACGCTAATGGGTTAGGAATTGGGAAAGGTGAATTTAAAGAAAGTGAACCCACATTTGCATTGAGTGAGTGGAAAACCATTTAGAAAAAACCACCCCCAGTTCACCCGATCGAGATTCAAACCTCAATCTCCCCGTCCTCGGAAGTATAGCTCAACACGACGAGTGCATTAGCTAACTCTGTCCCTGAGGCTGGTAAGAAAAACAGTACTTAAATATGATTAAGAATGATGTAATTTTACAACTTTTAAACTACTTTTACATTAAAAATATATTTTCTTTGGCCAAATTTAAAATATTTTAGTGTGTACAACTCATTTGCATGTCTTGCAATCTTGTACATTAATCACTTTACCATAAGGTCATTTGACCCTCAACATTTTATAGCCCTATTTAAACTGGGGTATAATTATAAGCTATAATTACTGATTCAAGGATTTCAAATCATTAGAGTGCATGAGATATAAGTGGTTAAACTTGCTATTTTATACTTTTTGCTTACCATTGCTAAGGCAAAGTAATGAATGTGTGGGACGGAAATTTAGTTTAACTAGACATTGAGGTGTACACTGAAATATTTATAATATGCTAAAGAAAAATCTATTTTAATGAACAAGCCGTTTAAAATGGTTGAAATTACATCATTTTGAATGGTATATAAATGCGTTTTTTTAATGACCCGATAATTTTTTGTCTCATTTTGTAGTACACAGTGTTATCGTTTAAAATTATTTTGGTTTTTTTTGTCTAACTCATTTCATTAACAGGAATGAATTGATCATGGCAAAAATTGGGATGAAATGTCCATTTCAAGAATCTTGTTTAGCCTGTACCAATTGTAGAAACAACATTGACTAGCAAGACAAAGTATGTCAGCCCTATAGAGAGCATGTCAATTAACAAACTAATGACTCATTCAAGTAAAGTACATGCTAGAGAGTGCCAAGTGGGTGATATTGATCCCTTCTATATTTTCCAATATTTATCCTTTCTATTTGTTCCTTTCGATAGTCACCCGGAGCTTGAGAAATATTCTACTTATCACCTGTGCTTGATTTTTAATCCGAATATTACAATTTACTTCAAAACGGACACACTAGAGGTAATGTAAAATTTATTTTACTATGAGCTATTACATGGAGTTTTTTTTTGTGAACCTATTTGTTCAGATTATAAACATATGTACTAATTATGTTAATGTGTTAAGGAATAGGAAAGCTGAATTTAGAGTAAGTGTAGCCACATTTGTGTGGATAGTTTGTGAAAAACAATAATTTATCAATAATATCTTCAGTATACCCAAAAGGGATTCAAACCACGAACTCCCCATCATTGTCAGTCTAAATTATTGCGAGAGTTACGCATTAGAATATGAGGCCACCGAAGCAGGTTTACAGACAATTCACATACCTGTTAATAACTCGATACTTTTCTAGATTTCCAGTAGTGAAATGGGATCCATTGTCAGATTTTATAATTTTAAAAGCTTTGTGCAATGTGCAGCAAAATCAAGAAAACAAGCGTGAAATAGCTGTTGGTGTTAAATTATTACAGCCAAAACATTCCTATTTGTTTACATTTGTAGTTCAATATAATGCCGACAGATGTCACCTGAACTTGGTCTCAAAAGCTTTTTTTCAAATAATAAACCATTAGTCGTTTTCCAGCCTAGTTCTGTACTGGTCGCACTATAAATCATGTTAGCAATAATTTATACATATTGTGTATTTTGATCACTACTCTGCCCAACTTATGGGACCAGGTTATACGAGTTAAGTGATCAGAAATGAAACATGATTTTGATTGAAAGAAAAGTTATAAATCAAAAGGTGCAAAATCTGTGGCGTAGTTGGCAAACGCGCTAGTCGTGTTGAGCCCGACTGCTGAGGACGGGGAGATCGAGGTTCGAATCTCGGTCGGGTGAACTGGGGGTGGTTTTTCCTAAATGGTTTTCCACTCTCCCTCCACGCAAATGCGGGTTCACTTCCTCTAAATTCAACCTTCCCAATTCCTAATCCATTAGCGTAATTAGTACTTAAGCGTATAACTCGAACGGGTAGTAAGACGCGGTGCTAAATTAAAAAAAAAAAAAAAAAAGGTGCAAAAATTAAACGATTCGTTAGCCTAACAAAATGGTGAATGCAACACATTCAACACGACTCGAGATGTTGTCATGTGACTACTATGATACATGGAAAATACAAGCCAAAGCCTTGCTAATAAAAAATTATACGTGGGGATGTGTGTCGGGAGAAATAACACAGACGGAAGTGGTTGACAAAAACGCGGAGCTTGTTGCCGCGCTCAAAGCTTGGCCAATCGCAAGGCAAAAACAGATTTAATCCTGTCTATCAATCCATCTGAATTAAAACAGATTTGGGGATGCACTACTTCATGTGATGTGTCAAGCTAGAATTAATCTACGCATCAAAGGGGCCCGCTCGCAAGGCAACGTTGCTCAAATGTCTCATGCAACACAAGATGCAAGATGGCGACGATGTGACTGAACCTCTTGCTGGATTTTGTGACGTTGTGGATAAGTTGCAAGCAATGGAAGTGGACATAAACTGTGACCTGTTAACGATCATGCCGCTATAGTCTCCCCAGCAGTTACGATAACTTTCAATTGCAATCGAATCCCGTTATAATTTACCAAACGCTGAGACATTGAAAGTGAAAGTCCGAAAAGAACAAAACGCACAAACTTGAGAAAACGGAAGTACCGCCATGTTTTTCAAATCAAGGAAACCGTTTGTAAATTGACCGAAAGGTGGCGCAAGACGTAGTGCTCTATCCGAACAAAAATGTATGCAAAGACCACAACTAAACTACAAATGCAGCTTTTGCAAAATGAAAGAACACAGGGACATTGAGTGAAAAATGGCAAATAAAGCTGATGAGGCTTGTTTTTTCGTTGACAAAGAAATCCCAAAATCAAGCAACATAAACAATCTTTGGTGCATTGATAGTGGTTGCACTTCTCACTCATGCAACAATGAACATGCATTCATAAGCGTGAAGAAAATGGATTGGAATCTTAAACTTGCCGATGACAGCGCCACTAAGTAAACGCGAAAGGTGAGGTGCAAATCACTACCGCAAACAGTGTGACAGACTATCATAGTGAAAAAAACTCTTTATGTACCTGATCTCCAAACAAACCTCATCTCTGTGGCAAAAATTGTTGATAACAACAAGGTGATGTTCGAGAAAGATCGTGCAATCATTTAAGACATAAACGGTGATATTATTATTATTACTGCGTTTTACTACCCGTTTGGGTTATACACACAACAGTGATATTAAAGTTGTTGCAAATAGAATTAGTGACTTATTCTACTTATGTGAAAGCAATTAGCAAGCATGCACAATCATAGGATCAAAAGTTCCAAAAAGTGAATTAGAAATTTGGCGTGCTTCACTTGGTCATTTGAATTCAACGGACACGGTGAATATACTCAAGAACCAATGTGTGATCGGTTTGAAATTCAACGACTCAACCGACTTAAAAAAACTTTCCCACCTGTCTTGAAGGAAAGATAATGTAAACTACCTTCACCAAACGAGAGGTAACCTCAAAAGATTTTATGAGTTAATCCATACCGAATGTCTGCGGGACGATAAGAGACCGATCTCAAGGTGGCGCGCGTTTTTGTAACCTTCATAGAAGACTACAATCGATGGTGTCAAGTCTACTTCCTACATCACAAGGGAGAGGTCACATGAGAAGTTTGTCTAGTTCAAAAACCTAGCCGAATGACGTATAACAACTCTGCACACCCCACCACAAAATGGTGTTGATGAAAGGAAGAACCGCACTATGGTTGAGGCTGCTCGGTGCATGCTATTTTTTTTAAAAGTCTCCCAGTATAGGATAGTTCGAGCCCAAAAGCAAGCAAGGGATCTTTGTCGTCGGTTATTCTGACTGTTCCAAGGCCTACCGGGTATGGATACCAAGTGAACGAAAGATCCGTGTTTCCAGGGACATAAGATTCTGAGCTGAGCCTGGGCGGACATCTGCAGACTTCCTTTAAGAAGATACATCTGGTCAACATGAAGGCAGGGCATTCAATGAAGAAGCGTCTTCACACAAAGTTGTCAAGATCAGTCCGAACACTCTGGAAGACGACGAACCATTTCTTGAATTCGAGGGCAATGATCCACCCATGCTCGACAATGGAGATGGACAAGCTCATCAAGGTGCCGCAAACACAATCCGACATGCTGGCGGAGCGAGGACCCGGCAGACCAAAGTTATTGTGTACTAGAAGGGGGTTGCCCCACCAAAATATACCAGTCTGCAGCCAACCGAGCCAATCAGGATATTGCTCTCAACGATGATCTGCCAGACAGTGAAGATACTGAGTATTCAAACGCCACATCATCTCAACAAACAGTAGAGCACATTGATGTTCAAAGTAACAGAGAAAACAGATTATTTCATGATGCTCCCGTTGCAATGAATGTCTCAGAGATTCACTTTGAGAGTGCCATGAAAGGGTCAGATAGTGAGGAATGGTTCGATGCAATCTATTCCGAGATCAGATTCTTGGTTGCCAACGAAACTTGGGGAATCGTTGACAGACCAACCAATGGTAGGGTGATCGATTGTGGGGTGGTTCTCAGAAATAAGTACAATCCTGATGGAACATTATCTCGAAGGAAGCCCATGGTGGTCGCACAATGTTTTGCCCTAAGACTGAGAATAATCTTTGTGGACACTTTTGCTCCAGTCAAACAGGATCGATTCATTTAGGCTACTCATGACGTTATCCTAATATTCATGCAACGATCAAAACATATTGACAAAAATTTTCATTTTATTCATCAAGCTCTCCAAGATCATCCACTAAAGGCTTGATTATCTATCTACCGAGGATATGGTAGCAGACATCTTGACAAAACCTCTTACTGGAGCCAAACACAAGAAATGTGTTAACGTATTGCGTTTACGTGCTTGAGTGTTGTTACCCATTTACCTTTTGGACTCAAAATTGAGGGGGGTGTTGGTATTCAATTATTACAGTCAAAACATTCATGTTTATTTACATTTGTTGTTCCATATAACGCTGACAGATGTCACCTGAACTTGGTCTCAAAAGCTTTTTTCAAATAATAAACAGTTTGTCGTGTTCCAGCCAAACACTGTACCGGTCGCACTATAAATCATGTTAGCAATAATTTATATATATTGTGTATTTCGATCACTACTTTGCCCAACATTAACACAAAAATTAGTATAAACTTAAAAAGAGGAAAGATTCGATTATTTATGAAGTCTCCATTTAGGTCATAATCTCATAACAAACGTGTATTTGCAATGTAGGCCTATATAAGTAAAGTTTAATACTATTATTTATTAAATACATAGTAACTCCAAACTTGTTAGTCATAAAACACTATTAACTCCAACCGTTTATTTTTTCAAGTCTATAAAAGCGTTTATAAATCATTAATACTAGAGAAATATTTTAATCTAAATTTTGAACCCACTATAGGTTTATGTGTCCTACCTAAACTTGGACCGAAAACTGTTAAGTGCCAGTGACTTAAGACATTTTTTCCACAAGAAAAACAAACTGGTATGCTTAGCTCAGTCAAAGTGAACCTTCTTAAAATTATTCTAAGTGAGAAAAGCTGATTTCAGTGGGTGTAGGGAAGGAAGCATTGTTATTTTATGGCTGTCCAGCCTTCCGACATTAAAAATGAGTCTAAAATGTGCTATTGTTTGTAAATAATAAGATGATAAGAGTATATGTCAATCCAACACCTTAGTTCAGCCAGTATTGTGTCTGTCTACTGAGTTAAGGGTCCCAAGTTTGATTCCCTGTTTAGGTGTTATGTTCCTATATATATCTGTGTGTGTGTGTGTTTATAACTGGTCTCTATGAAAAATAACCTGGTATTATGTGTGGTGACCAAAACGATCAATGTTTTTTAATTTATCATTTTTACCGGGCCGTCTGCATAATGCTCAACACTCTAACACTCTCTGGGCAGTAAGATTTTTAATAATGTTTTTTATTTAATAAACTTTTATATTTTTTAAAAACAATTTTGTTAGATAATTCCTTAATAATTTTTGAATAGTTTTTAATAAATAAAAATATATATATATGTCTAATTTAGTTTCCTTTAATTATCTAAAAATACAAAACAATACTTACTTGTGAGTAACTACAAAATATGAACATAATAAACTTACTCCTAATTAAAACAGTTTAAGCCATGTATTCACTAGGGGACAAATAGTGCAACCAGTTGCGGGACATGGCCCTCAACATCTGTAGATGTTGCAAGCGAAATCAAGGGACAAAGACATGCAACATTTTATTGTCCACATCAGTTAGTAGTCTCAGACATGTTGCCCGAGGAGGTAGTGTGTATCAGCGTGGCTTATATATTCAATCATACAAGTATTTCGAGTTGCAAAAACAAGAACTGCATGGCTTACATATTCGTTCATACAAGTATTTTGAGTTGTAAAAACAAGAAAAGGTGGTGGATTCGAAACCACTTACTACAAAAAGAAAATAATTCAAATTTATTAAGGTAATGTCTATCAGCGTGGCTTAAATATTCATTCATACGAGTATTTCGAGTTGCAAAAACAAGAACTGCATGGCTTACATATTCGTTCATACAAGTATTTTGAGTTGTAAAAACAAGAAAAGGTGGTGGATTCAAACCACTTACTACAAAAAGAAAATAATTCAAATTTATTAAGTGATCTTCATATGTCTGATGGATCATTTGTATATTTTACTCGAATGACAAAAACCAATTTTGAAATACTATTAGAAATGATTGGGCCATCCATAGCAAAAAAAAACCACCAAATTTTGAAATTCTGTTAGCCCTCACATCACACTTGCCATAACGTTGAGATACCTGTCAACTGGAGATTAATATGATCATGTCGTATACTTTTAAAGTCTCAAAACAATCAGTCAAAATGTACCAGGAATTGATAAATGCTTTGAAGGATGTCAACGGTTCGCTTTGGTAAAAATGTCAATGGCTCATATGCAAACCAAGAGATGGGACGCCAGTGATCTGCCCTTATCAAATTCAAGGGGTTTTATTTCCACGTTTTCCAGGTTGTAGAACATTGTTTTTCCAGGTTTTTGTCTTGGCTGAATCTCACACATCCCCTTGGTGAATAAGTAATGTTAAAATTTTACTCACTGCTGGGTATTAGACTTGTTTATTAACACAAAGTAAACTTTAACACAAAATTTTGTAAACTAGGGTAAGAAATAATTAAAGAGAAATAGGCCCACATAGAAATATTAAATCTTATGGGTCATTCCATGAAATAAGGGACATGAAATACCAAAACACAAAAGTTGTTAAACTTGTAGATATATTAATAAGTTGGTAAATAGTCGTAGTGTTACATATTCAACCAAGTCACTGTTGACATGTTTTCATTGACGACTGTATTACCCTATTGATGGTCAACACTCAGGTCCACTTTTAACAGGGTTCTTACAGACATTTGAAACATAAATTTAAGGACTTTTCAAGGACTAAAACTGTTATTTCTCATACTGCCAATAGCTAAGCAGGGCCAATAAAAAAAAGTATCTATACCAAATTTTAAATAGATCGAAAACAAATTTTCACTAAATTTAATGAACAGATAGGACTATAACAATAGTAATCTAACTTTGTTGCCACTCACTTCACTCTCCTTGGTTTATTGGTTAGTTCAATCATTCTAGATTCAGTATATATTGTAGTATGGCTAGAACAGGAATTTAGCGGTAAGGTGGATGGGAGATGAACTAATAGCTATTGGCGGGCATTTTAGTGCAAAACTGTAATTATAAGTACTTTATCACTTCCAACCACTTATTAGTGTTATTAGTCTCTAGCCATGAGTGAGTGATTTAAACATCGTGGTTTGCCCTTTCGACTGGGCCTTTACTTGTGAGTGCCTAGGTTTACCATGCACCATCATTAGTTCATCCCACATACTGCAAAGTTCCTTAATAATATTGTTAGAAAATTCCCTGACCATTCATTATATCACTTTTCAAAATACTTGGTGCATCAAATATCGTAAATATTTCTAAAAGAACATATGCTACTTCTTTAGAACTTTTTATACACAAAGGTTTAAGCTGTACAAATATAGTGAAATTGTCCTGGTATACAAGAATAAATCTAAATTCTCCATCTGCTTGAGACTGCATGTCAATCAGGCCAACCTGACAACTTGAGTTCATGTCATTACTGATAATTGGCTCGACTACTAATCCCTTCTTCAGACTACTCAGGTTATTTTTTGGAAAATTTCACACTGATTTAAGTAAATCACAATCATCTCACTCATAATATTTTTGTATTTGTTCTTTAGCTCTTTTTTCAAGAGGTTTCTTCCACCATGACTTATTGAAATGTGAGTGTTATGAAATATTTGGAATATTTCTTCTGTGTGTACTAGTATGTAATATAAGAATTACCTTCTTTAACAGAAACCATAAGCTTTTCTACGTCTCTTATAGAAACGTCATACTGGCACAAACATTGATATTCTTCTGGTAATTTGTGTTTGTTACACTTTTGACTGCTTAAACTTTCTCAATCATATTCTAATATGCACTTTTGGTAAGAATTTGAATATTCTCTTTTAAGTCGTTAATAACTCATTTAACAGGATCTCCAGCCAAACTATATCTTTAAATTCCCTGACTTTTCCAGGTTTTCCAGATCCAATTTACTTTTTTCCAGACCACTATATATATCAGTATTAAGTACTGTATATTATGAAAATATTTTTTTAAGATCACAGATTAATATAATGTTTGTTTTTTTCCTAGATACATACACATTCTGAAATTGTGTCACTCAATAAAGGGACTAAGCAATTTCTGCCTCCGGGGAAATGGACTATTTTAAGTTAAAAATAGATTTCAGTAAAATTGTATTGAGCCATTAAGAAATTGCCTCAAGTAAGAACGATTTAAAATAGTTGTGAAACACAGTCATTGTTAGTTCCTTATACTTAAAATGTAGGCCTAATCAAATTTTGTGCATGTGAATTTAATCATGACTCAACTTTGGCTAAAGACATGTGGCAGAAGGGTGGAATGACACAAAACTCACTTGTTGACCTAGAGAAGTGATATTGTTTTCTCAACAGGGACAATGGTGTGAAAGTGATGCCAGGTGGGTATTAACTGGAAGAAAAGTGTTGTTTTGACTACTGTGAATCAAAATATGAGGCTTTTTATAGACAAAATGTTAAAATTTCAAAAATTTAATAAAATTCCCTGACTTTTCCATGACTTTTCCCTGACCAAGCAAATTCCCTGTTTTCCAGGTTTTCCAGGTCGCTGGACACTCTGTTTAATCAGTTATCGAAAAGATTTTTCATATTACGTTTCAGATCTCCCATGACTTCAAAAAGAGTAAATATTATCACAAAAGTATACATACTATAAGCTAATCAAAACAAACCGCAGGCTTTCTATTAAATACTGTCGTCAACTTGGTACAGGCAAGAACGTGTTTAGTAGCTTCAGGTGGCTGCACGGGAGCCAATTGGTTGGCACGTTATCTGATGGTCATTGTTTCCACCCTGCCAGTGATGTAGAACTTCACTGTTTTTCACATAGTCTTAAGAGTGTCAAGCATTATGCATAATTCCCAGTCAAAATGATAAGTTAACAAATATTTATCACTTTGCCCGACTGCTTTGGTCACTATGCATAATGCCAGGTCATTTTTCATAGTGGCCTGGTAAATCACTTTGTCCATAACATATACACAAATTTCTAATAGTTCAAATTTTCACTAATCATAATTCAAACTTGTATTCTATATTATACAAAATACATTAATAAAAGCAGAATGCAAAATCTGGTGATGCTTAACATTTTCCACTACTGCCATAATTGGCATGGTTTAATACGGGAAACGCAAGTTTAGTTCAATATTATTGCAGTATTTATAGCAAAGAGCTTTTTTTAGATATACTAGATAAAATATTGCCTCAGTGTATATGTTTATTATTTTCTAGCCATAGTAGCCTCAACATACATAAATCTCTGCCATGGGTCTAGCGGTATTTACCAGCAAATTTTTAAATTAAGAGAAGAAATCCCAGTCAAATTCCACGATGACTATCAACGATTTAACAACTGTTGAGATTAAAGTACTATATATACACAATTAAACTAAACATATCTATCGAAGCAATATTTTATTTATGTTCATAAAACCTGGACCAATACTACCAATACTAACTTACATTCCCTTTGACTCAACATTAAAGAGAGAATGTGAAGGAAGTATCCCCTGGTGTGGCCTAAACCATTTTAGTAACATCATTGCAAAAACCAAATTAGAGTAAACATCAAAATTTAAGTTAGGCCATATCAATTGTGCTTGAATAAAATAACATTGTCACATTGTATTTAAGTATATACAAGTGAAAATTTGATTGTAAAAAAAATTGTTGTTTAACATGAAATAGGTCTATCATGTAAATACCAAATTAACTTTGTTCAGCAGACTTTTATTCAATATAAGACTTGGACGAGTTTTCTTGACTTTGACTCCCACTGTACAAAGACTTTATCAAATTCTCAATAAATGTATGCCCCATTAAAAAATATAATCAAGTAAATCTACACATGAGTAGTTAAAAAAAACACTAGAATGTGCTAATTTACATACTTTGTATGCAGAACCCTGAGGGATTTGGGTGACATACAATTCACACTCCACTCTGTATTTCCATGGTCATTGCAGATTGTAATAGAGAAACGACCATAGTTTGCACGAATAAGATGAATTATTTCCCCTTCATTACATTCGATCTTCAGTGTCTTTCCCTCACACGCATAGGCTGTGTCATAACGTGGCTGTTCTAAAAACAATACAAACAAAATATAAATATCATTTAAACAATCAAAAGACAAAGACATATTCTAATAAACAAAAATAACACTTAATTCTATTGATCTAGTTTATTATATGGTTTATATCAGGATTGAAATGTTTTAAACGTGCTTATACAAAATAATAATTTTTTTTAGCTCCGAACTGTTTATTAATTGAAAAATAACTAGCAATTATTAGTAGATCTAGATAAGTTGTTAAAAATTATTATTTTGAATAAAAAATCATCATAATTAGCATAAGTGTATATATACTAGAATAAAATGAACCAAACATGATTTTCATTCATTTAAAAAAGTGGATAATCAAATTTTATATATATATATATATATATATATATGCCTAATTATTATTTATTTTTGTCACTAGCCCACTCATCTAAATTTTAAATATTTTAGATATATATTTGGCCCTACTGGTAACACTTTAGATGGTATGGATTTTCAAAATAGTTGAATTTTTTTTTAGATGGATACTGTTTTAACTATTAAATAATAAGTGAAACACCTTCAGCCAGTCAACCTCACATTGTTTAGTGATTGAGCCCATAAATCTTTTTTTTTTCTGTTTTGTATCTTTAAGGCCTATATGTGATGCAGTTGTTTGAACTCTATTCACCTTTATTGTGTGGGGATAACTAACTATTTAGACCCGTATCTGTGGTCACATGTCACTCATGTTAAGACTAGATTTTTGATGACGAGGATCCAAATCATAATGTGGTATGCTGAAATGTTTCCCCCGCCTTAAATTATTTCCCACTCTCAATCCACACAAATGCAGGTATATTTAATCTTAAATTCTAGCTTCCTCATAATTAATCTATGCATATAACCCAAACAGGTACCAAGATGCTGTGCGTGGAAGCATCAAATTTACCAGTAGTGTGGCGATTCGTGGTGTCTGCCACCAAACCACAAGGTAGAAATCGTTAAGTGTGGGAATACACTTAACATTTAAACATGTTAGCCAATAAATAGTAATGGTATCACACAGGGGGTGGGATTTATTTATATTACACAGAATAAAACTGGGGCGAAACATTTTAAGTCTCGCCTAGGGTGCATGAAATCCCTCAGCCAGCCATAATTCTGCTATTCCTATAATTATATTATTCACAATTTACATCCAAAATGGGACTAAGTATCAATTTCCTGCTTCCACCCTCCGAAGGCAGACAAAAATATCTTGGGGATTAAGACTTAAGACATAGCCTTGCACAAAAAGAGAAAAGTTACAACTAAAAATGAAAAGGATATGTGAAAGGTTTCCTTGTCTTTCATTGAAATTGAGTGTTGCCAGCTTGCCGCCACCATCAACCATAAAGAAAAAGTCAAGGGACAAACAAGCCATTACATGTTAACACTAAATCACAGTGAGTCATTCCACGTAAAATCACCCACAAGTAGTTTGCTTGACCATCTAGTTAATTAATCCATTTTTTCACCAGAGGTGGTCTTGCTACTGACCCGCCCAAAAATATTTTTTTAATTTTTTTTATCTGCCACCATCTTGGATTCACACACATTTTTCTTCACTGCGGCAAGCAAAATTGAATTTGTGCAAAGGTTTTAAAAACAAGTAAACATAATAATTATACATTAAGCACACATAAGTAACAATATAACAATATTAATAGTTATGAAACAGTCATGTTAAGTTCATTTTTTAAAAGTTGTGGTTATATGTTGGGAATGTATTTTCTTTACTATTTTTTTTTTACAATCATGTGTAGCTTATTTTGTAAATTTGATTTGCCGATCCAGTTCATACACATCAACGTCTTTCCTCTTGATGATAAGTTCAGTCTCCTTGAATTAGTATAATTATAATCATTATAGTCAATCATTATAATTTAGCAAAAAAAATTATTAGACAGTTACTACTAACATTATTTTAATTTTAGATGTAGTAAGAAAGAAAAGGTTGAAAGTTCTTTATTAGTTTGTTAAATTACTTTAGCACCACGTCTTACTACTTTGGGTTATTTGTTTAAGTATTAATTATGCAAATGGATTAGGAATTGGGAAGGTTGAATTTAGAAGAAGTGAACCCACATTTGTGTGGAAGGAGAGTAGAAACTCATTTAGGAACCTCCACCACCACACCACCCCAGTTCACCCGATGGAGATTCGAACCTCGATCTCTCAGCCCTCGGCAGTCAAGCCAGGCATGAAAATAGCACATTAGCTAACTACACCAATGAGGAGGGTTAAAGTAAATTCTTCGAAACTTGTGTTTTGTTATCGTATAGGTATAAGACAAAAGAAGAGTTTGGTTGTTCTTCAATCAGTTTGTTGACTGTCATTTTAGGCATTTTCTCACCTTATTTTTATGTGTAGTCACTCACTCGTATTTCTTTTATGTTTACTCTTTAGCATATTGTTTTGATTTCAATTTATTTTCTTACATTTTTTTCTAATGTTTTTCTTTTAGTTCCCCATTTTTAATCAGTCTATTATGGGCATTTATTTCAAATGTAAATAATTTCTTAATGATTGTAACTGGTCTATTGTATATTTTAAAACCCTTTTATAATGTGGTAATGAAGGTAGTGTGAGCTAAGGGCGATAATTTTGCAGCATTTTTAATCTGAACTTTTTTGGCTAAGATAAATCAAACAATTTCCATTGGAAATAAGAGTTTATTTTCTTTACATGGTGACCTCAACTAAATGTCAAGGATATCCTGGAATTTAATGACTACCTTTTCTTTTCATTTAAAAAGTTTTCATCTAATGCCGCTGATATGCTCATGACAAATCTTCAAGAATTGTTAAGATAACCATGTGAAGAAAACTAAACTCTACATTTTTACTGAAGCGATAAGTATTATAATAATTTTGGCAAAATAAAATGCTAAAGCACTGCCCTTTTCTCGCGTTCCATACACCCCCCACCTTAAAATTAGCATCTAAGCATAAATAAGTCATTGAGGCTTCATGAGTTCCAATTAAAATCAAGACTTGATGCAATTATGTATAGGAGTTTTCAATACATCCCCACCTGCTTTGTCCCCAATAGTTTTCATTCTTCAGGTGCAAACATAGTTAACTTAAGGGGATAAAAGACCTAGCAACAATAAGAATAATTTAATCACTTTTAGTTTCTGATTGTGTAAGGAAAATATGAAATCCAAGGAAATAAATCACAATTTCATTGTTTCAAACTATGGGACAAAAGATATTTTATTTTGTTCGAAGTGTTTATTTGTCATAAACTTTGAATAGATTTGTTGCTTTTCACTGTAAATTTGGGTTTAGGCTATTCAGGTAAATGAAAACATCAGCTAAGAGAGAAAATTTACTGAAGCAATGGGGGAACTTAAAATTGGTGCCAAAAAAAAAAAATCCCATTTCATTGCATTATCTGCAATTAATGAGAAAGTAGGCTTCTTTTCGTTTAAAGAAGGAACACAAATGAGCACCGTTCCTGTTAAGTGTGGTGAGAACCTGTCAATGGTGGGTAGTGAAACTTCTGCAGAGTAAGCAAGACACTGGCTGGAAAGGGCATTAGGAAACAAATTTGTTGCGGCACTGAGTTAATTCAAAGACCTTGAAATAATTCTGTGAACACCCAAGTGCCCATACCGTTAAGGTTGTGAAGCAATGTGTTAGAGGTATAAACACAACTCACCTATGTCCATTCAATTATAGCAATGCAAAGCATATTAATGATAGATTCAGACCATTTTGAAATTTAAAAAAAAAAGTGAACAGCTGTTGAAGAAAGAACAATGTATTTTGTGTTTTATATTTAAATATTTCTCTAAAAAGAAATGTTAGAAATGCTTACCCAAACTCCTGGCTAGTGTTGAGCTGAAGTTGAGCACTTCCATTACAATGAAGCCGCAGCATAGTATTAAAATGCTGAAAACTTCCATTGTGGTGAGTGGAGACCTTCACCACCCCCTAAAATGAAGAGAAGAATGTTAACAAAATAGTGGTCTCATGAAAGTTAGTTTTGCCGCCAGTAAAGAGCAAATAATACAAATTTGTTTTCGTTACTAAGTGTAGGGACTTTAATACGTGTTTATGAATGAGTGTTAGGATTAATAATTATTATTATTAGCACCGCGTCTTACTACCCTTTCAGGTTATACGCAGATTAATAATTGAAGTCTTATCAGGTAATTGAAGGTAGTTAGTTAACTTTTTGTTTCCTTCAAAGAATGTCAAATGCCGTCAGGTTTAAGAATACAAACTGAAATTGTTTTATAAATATTTCACATCATTCAATAGTATTCATCCCCTTCAATTAAATCTATGCTTTTTTTTAAACATAAGTGTAATGCTAAGCTGATTGAATGACAAACTGTGTGTCATTCTCTGAAAAGTCTAACCTAATATTAATTTTGATGTCCCATTATTTTATTTTATTTCACTAAACCACAATTTTCAAAATCATCCAAGGTTAGTTTTAGAATCTAGTAGATTTAGAATCTAGAAGGCATACTAGTCTGCAGGGCCACCCCGAGCACCTGTAGTTAACCAATGCACGTATCAGTCTTTCTGACACAGGAAGGCCGGAAGGGGAATGAGTATTCAAGAGGTGATTAAACTAGAACTAAATAGTGTGTTCAAATTATAAATATTAGGGTTACCAAAGTGTTGATGCAAACTGCCATAACATTTCACTCAATGAAAAGAGGTGTAATATTTATCCACTATCAAAAATAAAATCAAGTATATAGTATTTGCAATATTTCCACTATTGGTAGACACCCTGCAGTTGAGCTTTGTGGTTTTTAGAAAGGGGTCTACCACCATGATCTTTATTATTCATCCCTTCAAGTGTTAACCAAAGCAAATTTTAATTTAAAAATCTGTTTTTTACTACATATTATTTTTGGAAAATTGAGAATAATATATATTAAATAGCCATCAATGGAGAACACCAACATACAATTGGAATTGGCAAAATAGCTGATCGATCAAATTGTTAACTTTTTATGAATAATTATCAACCAAAATGCAATTTTTTTTTGTTTTTAAATTTTCCTCATATTGCATAACTTAAGGAGAGTGACGTACTTAAGAGTATTTGACACTCGGGTTGGTCTTTCCTTTGCCACCCCCTAAGTACTGTAACTTTTACATTTTAACACATTCATAAAAAAGTTAATTTTTCAATTAGATTTTTAAACTGTACAGTAATTTCATGAACAAGTTGAAAAAAAGAAAAATACAGGGTATTGAAGATTCAATGAACAAATAATACTGCATCCTATTTTATTTAAAATGAAAAACATGAAATTCAGTCTCAGCAATTTGCCTACTCTTCAATGATTCACAGTGTCTGCTTTTGAGCCTTAATTTTTGCAAAGATTGATGACTTTATCTAAATTCACCTTTCTTGCATATTCATGTTCAATTGAAAGTAAAGCAAGATTTGTCAATCTTGTTTGGCTCATAGTGGAGCGTGATTATTTATCAATTTCAATTTGGAAAACTTCTTTCGGATGATGAAATAGACTTCTTTCGGATGAAGAAATAGACTTCTTTCGGATGAAGAAATAGACACACAGACAGTCAGAAAGATTCTTAAACACTGTGACAAGCTTGGAAGATATTCACAAAAATCCCATTTCACAATAAACTCCAGAAACTATAATGCTGTCCATTTATTTGCCTCTTCAATGTGGATTTTGGCAGCCTTCAAATACCTCCAATTTCCACACCAATATCTTCAACAGAGAATTCACCGAGAATTCACCAAAAATCTGAGTCAAATTTGGAATATGCTTCTGAAGTTCTTCCTCTGTTACAACAATCAAAGTGTTTTGCGGAATAACAGCGAGTAAGGATATAATTGTATCCATTGCCTTAGAATCAATCTCCAATTCTCGACTAAAGCTATCAAGACATTCAAGCATTGCCTTTATTAATTCCTCTGGCAATGTGAGATCAACAGCCTTTGCTATCTCTCCTGACATCCTTTTTCAGAGATTTACTCTCCCTCTTCTCTCCAGAGAAATTTCCATTTCTTCACACTTGTGAGTTGGATAATGAATGGCCCTTTCCAAATAAAAACTGGTACAATTAATAATGTAGGGTGAGGTGGGTGGGAAATAAAGGGAAAGGATAAGAGAATCATATATTTCAAATTACAGCCAATTGTGCATGTGAATGGTCAGAATAGGTACCAAATTTTCCATCCTTTAAAACTACAAAATTGTGCAAGTTTATTGGTGTTATGTTTTCACATTTTAAACTATAAATTTGTCTTAAGGTTTAAAAATAATATTCAATCAAGGTAAAAAGTAAATTTAAAATTTCTGGATGGATGTTGGTGTAATGCTCATGTGAGTGATCAAGACTGGGTCAAGACAATCACACTTAATTACATAGAATAACATTCTAAAGAGTTATCCTTACTATTATAAATGCGAATGTGAGTTTGTTTGTTTGTTTGTTTGTTACGCTTTCACGCCTAAACTACTTAACCGATCATCATGAAATTTCGCATACACGTTGTCATGGGTACAGAAAAGGACCTAGGGTACCTTTCATCCAGAAAAAATGCGAATGTGAGTTTGTTTGTTTGTTTGTTTGTTATGGTTTGTTACGCTTTCAATCCTAGACCACTCGACCGATCATCATGAAATTTCGCATACACGTTGTCATGGGTACAGAAAAGCATATAGGGTACCTTTCATTCAGAAAAAATGCGAATGTGAGTTAGTTTGTTTGTATGTTTGTTATTGTTTGTTACGCTTTCACGCCTAAACTACTCGACCGGTCATCATGAAATTTCGCATACACGTTGTCATGGGTACAGAAAAGAATATAGGGTACCTTTCATCCAGAAAAAATGTGAATGTGAGTTTGTTTGTTTGTTTGTTATTGTTTGTTACGCTTTTACGCCTAAACTACTCGACCGATCATCATGAAATTTCGCATACACGTTGTCATTGGTAGAGAAAAGGACATAGGGTACATTTCATCCAGAAAAAATATGAATGTGAGTTTGTTTGTTCGTTTGTTATTGTTTGTTACGCTTTCACGCCTAAACAACTCGACCGATCATCATGAAATTTCGCATACACGTTGTCATGGGTACAGAAAAGGACATAGGATACCTTTCATCCAGAAAAAATGCGAATGTGTGTTTGTTTGTTTGTTATTATTTGTTACACTTTCACGCCTAAACTACTCGACCGATCATCATGAAATTTCGCATACACGTTGTCATGGGTACAGAAAAGAATATAGAGTACCTTTCATTCAGAAAAAATGTGAATGTGAGTTTGTTTGTTTGTTTGTTTGTTATTGTTTGTTACGCTTTCACGCCTAAACTCCTCGACCAATCATCATGAAATTTCGCATACACGTTGTCATGGGTACAGAAAAGGATATAGGGTACCTTTCATCCAGAAAAAATGTGAATGTGAGTTTGTTTATTTATTTGTTTGTTATAGTTTGTTACGCTTTCACGCCTAAACAACTCGACCGATCATCATGAAATTTCGCATACACGTTGTCATGGGTACAGAAAAGGACATAGGATACCTTTCATCCAGAAAAAATGCGAATGTGTGTTTGTTTGTTTGTTATTATTTGTTACACTTTCACGCCTAAACTACTCGACCGATCATCATGAAATTTCGCATACACGTTGTCATGGGTACAGAAAAGAATATAGAGTACCTTTCATTCAGAAAAAATGTGAATGTGAGTTTGTTTGTTTGTTTGTTTGTTATTGTTTGTTACGCTTTCACGCCTAAACTCCTCGACCAATCATCATGAAATTTCGCATACACGTTGTCATGGGTACAGAAAAGGATATAGGGTACCTTTCATCCAGAAAAAATGTGAATGTGAGTTTGTTTATTTATTTGTTTGTTATAGTTTGTTACGCTTTCACGCCTAAACTACTCGACCGATCATCATGAAATTTCACATACACGTTGTCATGGGTACAGAAAAGGACATAGGGTACCTTTCATCCAGAAAAAAAAGTACTGTTCCTGACGGATAGAAAAAAATAACTGTTAGACGGTCGTCTAGCTTAACAACTCGGCCTAAATTAATTGCAACATGATGCCTGGAGTACAGAAAAAGGGACCTGTGGTATCCCAGAAGAAAATCTGATACCCTGAATAAAAATCTGTTCCCGAGTTATTTTAGGCACATCTATCTTAAAATGATTAAAAATGATTATATTCAGCTAATTAAGCTCTGTCTGTTCACCCCGTTATGGTAAATGACAAAATTGCCATAAAAAGTTTGGTATTATTCATTTCAGCAAAAATAGCTCTCGAGGTATGATGCTACGACAATGTAAACTTTTAGTGTGGGACGAAAGTACAATGTCCCACAAAAAAGCTATAGAGGCGTTAAACCAAAATCTTCAGGACTTGCGAGAGAGGAGGAATGGTAGTTTTACTGGCTGCTGACTTCCGACAAACTCTACCGGTGATCCAGAGGGGCACACATGCAGATGAAATCAAAGCCTGTCTCAAGTGATCAAGATTGTGGGCAAAAGTGAAAAAATTCAGCCTAACAACGAATATGAGAATCCACCTTTATAATGACGTAGATTCAGGACATTACGCAGAGACACTATTGAAAATTGGCGATGGACGTTTGGACACGGATGCTGAAGGCTGTATTTTACTTACAGGGGAATTCTGTAATTTGGTGGAAAATGATGTGGAGCTCATTGCTAAAGTTTACCCAGACTTACAACTAAATTTAAATTGTGATCATTGGTTGTGTGCAAGAGCAATTCTTGCACCAAAATATGAAATCGTTAACAAAATCAACACTGACATTTTGAAAGAGGTGCAGGGAGAGATAAAGGAGTATTTGTCAATAGATACAATCATGGACACAGAACAGAGCACTTCATATCCCGCCGAGTTTTTAAATTCTCTGGAGCTATCGGGTGTACCCTTGCATAAACTACAATTGAAATTAGGTGTACCAGTTATGCTTATGCGAAATTTAGATGCACCCCGTTTATGTAATGGGACGAGGCTTCAATTACACAATTAGGGCAAAATATAATCTGTGCCACCATTTTAACAGGTGTGGGAAAAGGGGAAACTGTAATCATACGTCGAATCTCAATAATCCCCACTGACCTACCATTTCAATTCAAAAGACTCCAGTTTCCAATCAAACTTAGTTTTGCTATTACTATTAACAAAGCGTAAGAGCAAACATTGCAGGTAGCAGGGGTGCATTTGGAAATGCCATGTTTTTCCCATGGCCAGCTATATGTAGCCTGTTTGCGTGTGTCCAATGCCCAGAATTTGTATGTATTTGTGCCAAATGGAAGGACATACAACATAGCATATAGGAGCGTCATAAAATAATTATCTATTCTGTGCCCATGATTGCAACGGTCAAGAACAAGCGGAGTAAATAAGGGATTTTAATTAACTGTAAGTAAAATTTAAGATGGAGTAGGATCTTCCAATTCGTGGCAAGGCATAACCTGTGACTCTACTGACACACACTCCGCTACTTCTTTTCTACTCCTACACTTAATCCTGATTTATATTGTGTAGTTTGTTTTTTTCTTTATCTCTAACTCTATTGACTAACAACCTCAATATGTTCATCGTTTTTATTGTCATATTCCCTGTGTCAATCAACAATCTGAATTTATTGATAAAATCTACATTAACGCGAGCGAAGCCGTGGGCAAAAGCTAGTATTTAATATATGTGAACTTACTAAACATGAATAACATTCATTGACTGTAAAAGTAATATAGCAGATACTTAAATTAAACAAGCAAAGTAGATGGTAAAACAAATGTCACCCTTGTTTAAGATGAACACATCAAAATTCACAACATCTCACAGTTCAACAATACAGCTAGAGACTGGTTAAGTGTTTATAACCTGACATCACAATGCTCTCCTTTTGATGTATGCTTTCACGCACAATTCTCCCTCTCACGCGTGTGGGCAGTGAGAAGAAAGCTGTCAGTCAGTGCATGTGTACATGATAAGACAGGATTCCCCTTACAAAACTACCAAAAATTTTATGACAGATGACACCCTAAAAGCACACTTGCTCCTGCTATCTGTATTCACAACGAAACTAGCACTTTTCATTCAGGATATTTTCTCTTAATCTATAGAATTTTTGTTTTAGTTTGTTAGCTATGAACTAATACTAGTTATTATTTCAACTCTCTCGACGGCACCTCCCTCTTCACTGCCACCTGGGGAGGAACCCTCCCCCCCTTTTTAGTACGCCACTGCTTAAGGATACAAACATATTCAGTTGCTATAAGATTACTAAGCATAAATACACAAGCTGTTCACATATTTTTACAAATCAAATAGTTTTAGATTCCTAAATCCAATAAAATACCCTCTTAATGTTTTTTCTAATAAAGTTTATGCTACTCGTGTCATATTTAAAATATGAAAAGTGTGATATATGTGGATTAGAAGCCATAATTAACCTAATATTTGAGAAATAGATAATAAAATAAAAAATAAAATCCATATTATATTTCATATTTGTCTAAAGAGTTTAAAAAGTGTTTAAAGCTTGAATTGTGAGTACTAAACAGACACTTTAATTTTGACACCTAAATGAATAAAATTGGTTAGTATATAATAATGAAATCATAAATTTATTAAGTAATTAATATCCAAATAAGTTCAAGATTTTTAGCAAGATTTTTTTTTTACAAAATGGCATCATGGGGTCATAAAAAGCTGGGGGGGAAAAATTTAACTTAGACGTGCATTTCCTACAAAGGAGAAACAGATTAAAATATAAATTATGTAAAAAAGAGGTTGACTTATCAGAGTTTGCATATGAATTAAGATATTATGTAGTTGAAAATGCCAATTTTAGGGCAAAAATAGCTAAAAAGGTACTAAAATAAAGGGAAAGAAAGCTATACCAGCTAAGTCTAGGACATGCAAAATTTTAAAGAAAAATTAAAATAAATTTTGTAATTACCAGAGAAACGCTACTTCTTCTTACTTCTGGAAGATGCCTTGCGCGATGAATGAGGCATTGAACTTCTAAAAAGCGTTGTAACTTGGCGTCACTTTTGAGGAGTCCAACAACACCTAATTTTCTTTCCACCATTGCAGGAGTTCTTTCCGTTTGAATAATGATGAAAATTTCTGGTAACACACCAGCATTTTCCAAAGAACTCTATATTCAATCCTGTAGGTCACTTGAGGGCAACCAAGTCCAAAAGAGCCTCACTTATATTCACAAAACCTGAAAAGTAAAATATTATTGGTTAAAGAAATATCTACAGACACTTAAAATGTACAATATTTATCAATAAATGTGGATCAAATTGACTACAAATAATTTAAGGTGAATTGATACATACTAATATATATATCACGCCCTTTCTAACCTTAGCCTGTGCTGTGTTTTTACATGAATTTATTGTACAATTCTGTCTAACAAAAGAAAACATAGCATATTAAGACTAAAATAGAAATGTGTGATTTTAAACAGACTTGAGAGAGCAGGACATTAATAAAACGAGTCATGGAGTATTCTGTAGGTATGTCTACCCCTTTTGATACAAAGAAAAGTGCTTCTCTGTGAATAGCGCTACCAATTTTGAAACAAAGTTAAAACGCCCAAAGATACAGAAATGTGTTTCAAAAGCCCAACTTCCTAAAACCATTAAGAATCAATTTATGACAGTAAAATATAAATAAATGATGGCTGAAATATTTGTTTGGTTTTAAGACTTCGGCTTGAGACTCCTATTTTCATACTGTCCGACTAAGACTTCAACTATGTATTTGACTCCCTCATATATGACTAAATGTATATTAATTAGTAATAACAAATTTAATGCAGTAAAATTCTCCAATACGGATGACTTCATAGGAAGCTTCTTTGGCACTGTGAATTTATATTTAAACAAATTTGTCAAACAAAATTACAAATATAGATCCTTAGTCCTAGATGAATAAAAAACATTAAAATGATATGGTTACCAATATATATTAGGCCTAATATCATTTTTACAACTACAAACTCTACCTCAAATTGTTTCTGACCCTACAGCCCTGCATTTTACACAATGTTGTATGTGTATGGTGAAGTTCAGAGATTATGGTAGGCCTAAAGGATAACAATAAGTGGGTTATTTTTAAATATAGTTTCCAGCAAAACAAAAAGAACGGTAGCTACAGTTTCCTAAAAAATTAATAAACTTATTTTTTTAAAGTTTTTATATTCAAAATAGTGGATGAAAAGAAGAAAATAATCTCACTTTCAACCATGTTTATGACAATACCGCAGTTCTGATATAAAGGTAAAGGGTACCAATTAAAGCATATTTTAAAATATGGATTCTGACAAACTAAAAATGATAGCAGGCCTATCTAAAAAAATAAAACTGTAAGCTATTTGAGTATTTGTGTAGTGGTTTTTAAGTCTTAAAGCTTTTATGTAAATACTATAAATTGGTGCAACAAAGGCCTCCACCCGGAAAAAAAAAAAAAAAAAAGATGCAAAGAAATATATGTAATTAATTCTCCTGCTTTTCCACCATGCATTCTTTTATTTCTGTTTTTGCCTTCACACTGGCTAATAAGGCAAGGAAGGAATGTGGCGCTTCAACAAATATACTACTATTTTATCACTCAACTAAATAATTTAATTAACATAATAGGCTAAATAATCTATAATGAAATGCGCATTATAACAAGGGCTGTTAGTAATTATGAAATGTAATATTACCATATGGGCACTAAGGAAACATTTTTAAAAGAGAAAATATACTAAATTTTTATCTATTTTCTCATGTTTACTAATTTTTATAGTTATTTAGTGACATTGAAGTAAAAACTAGATCTGAAAATAAATTCTGTTCATTCTTAAACACACACACACAGGGTTAGAAAGATAAATCAGATTCTTATTTAAAGTACTTGTACTACGATCAAATAGATTAGCTTGAAACCCTTTGCAGTTACTTTTTTTCAATTGTTGTCTAAATGTGATTTTCCAAGAATATTAAAAACATGTAGTGTACTATTAAGAATTGTATATTAAACTTAATTTTTTTTCTTTTTAGCACCGTGTCTTACCAACCATTTGGGTTATACGCTTATTTATTATTAGGTGATCTATCTTATTACAAGTTCTTTCCTTATGTCAGTAAAAATTAACCGCTTTTGTGATTTGCCCGTATTATTATGGGCAGCTTGTTTATGCAGGAAATTATTTGCTCGAGTTGTTATGGGCAGCCTCTTATGTATAGAAAAATATTTGCTCGAGTTGTTATGGGCAGCCTCTTATGTATAGAAAAATATTTGCCCGAGTTATTATGGGGATGATGAATCTTGCATTGTAAAAATATATTAGCCCGATATATTTCATTTACAACTGCTGGATCGCAATAAGATAAAGTTATTGTTTACTGAACTCTAGCAGAAAATTTCTATATTACTTATAGCTAGGGACATGCAAAATTCGCATTTTCGATAGAACAAATTTTTACACAAATGTTACTGTTTTCACACGAATTACATGAATTTAAGCTTTTTTTTTTCTAAATAAACACAATTTCTTTGTAATTTGGAAAATACCACATCGTTCAATATTATTTTAACGCAGTAACACTGGTGACAGCACCATACCAAGTCTGCCATTCATACGAATAGCATCTGTTTTTACTTAACTTATTTTAAAGATACAAAATGGATCAAAGGAAAAATGAGTGTTTTCAGGATATTTAAGATTTTTTTTATCTGAGGTTAGCATTAAAAATCACAATTTCTACTTTTACACATTAGGATACCTAAATTTTGATACTTTGTTTACAGCCTTTAAAAGATTTCACGTTAGGTCCAATCAAGGACATTAGTATATATGAACCTTGCTAAAGGCAGTCATTCTTAATTTTTATTCCCTTCTCCTCATTTGATAGTAGTCTAGTTTTCTATGAAGACATGTTTAATGTTATTATTTGGTCTAGACCTAAGTTGATAATAGATTATTTTGATATTGCTATTTGTAAGGCTCAAAGGTAATTTATAATATATATATATATATATATAGAGAGAGAGAGAGAGAGTTTGATACTAAGAGTGAAATGTTTTGTGTGCGTATTTATATTTGATTTTTCTCCAAATATGTTAATAAATGGTTAAATACGCTATATGAACGATAAATTATGACTGTTTTATAACAAATTTTTTTAACGATTACTAATTTGACTCGTATTTACGTAGATAATATCGCTTTAAGCTTATAATATTGTCTCTCTATGAGAAAAAAAACACTTTTCCTCAAAAATAATCCCACCTTTTGCATGTACTCTACTAATAGCTTATAACTGACAGTCTAACTTTGCTTGTGCTCCTCGTGATGTTTTGCCGCTTTTTTATATTTATTTTAGATCATTTAAAATGTTGGAAACAAGTGATTAAAAGTTTAGCGACTTGGATAAAATCGATGTTGATGTCTAGGGTGGTGAAACAAGTGATTAAGAGTTTAGCGACTTGGATAAAATCGATGTTGATGTCTCGGGTGGTGATACAAGTGTATGTGAGATGTCCAGTGTTTCAGAAAAATGAGTCTATTCACTTGTCTGTAGCAACTTATCTGTAGCCAGACCATGGTGTAAAGTAAACACAACAGTGCAGCTTCTCGCGTGTCCGCCTGGATTTCAGTTTAAAGGAGCTTCATCTCTAAATTTTGAGGTTGACCATAACGGTGATATTTTACCATTTTTTAATCCATTTTTTATGATGATGAACTTGTTAACATAATAACAACCGAAACCAATTGCTATCCAACACAAAGTCTTCAGGGGAATACAATGAGATTTTCCAAGTCTCACAGTGTACAGTGGAATCCTACAACAAATAATGAAATTTGCATGTTCTTTGCCATTATTATTTTACAAAGATTTGTAAACAAACCTGAACAACAACTATTTTGGTCTGGAAATCTTATGATTATCACACCATTTTTCCCAAAAACGATGTCTTATTGCAGGTTCATTATGCTGAAAAAATACTTTAATTTTTCTAACAATGAATATTATGATCCCAAAAAACCATCTTAGCCCAAACCTAAATAAAGTATGGACTATTTTTGAGCTCCTTAACAGTAAATTTCAGAGTGCTTACAACCCTGATAGAAATATCCTTATTGATAAAAGCCTCATGCTTTAAAAAGGATGACTTGGTTGGGTGCAATTTATTCCTTTGAAAAGGGCTCGTTTTGGTATCAAGACGTACAGGATTTTTGAATCAAAGTCAGGAAACATTTGGTCAACCATTATTTATACAGGGAAGGGAATTGTTTTAGATCAAAACTACAAAGACCTTCCTGTCTATTCAGATTGTGAAGTCACTAAGAAAACCTTTGCTCAACAAAGGGTATTGTTTAACAAGTGACAATTTTTACACTTCTACACAGGTGGCAGACTTACTTATATCTTAAGCAACAGACATATATGGAACAGCGAGACTTTCAAGTAAAGATATGCCTCCAGATTTGAAGAGACACGGTGAAAATGGGAGAAATAGTGGCATTCAAGCGTGAAAAAGTTACAGTTTTTCGATGGAAGGACAAGAAAGACGTAAACATGCTCTCAACTATACAAAATACTAAGAGAGTGAATGTTGAGAAAAGAGGCAAGATGAAAAGTCAAAAGTGGTTTTAGATTAAAATAACACAATGGGTGGTGTCGACAAAGTAAATCAACATTTGTCAGATTATCCTATTCCAAGAAAGCGTGGCAAGAAGTATTACTAAAAAAAATTCTGCCTGTTAGATAGAACAGGCACTTTGGAACTTATAAATTTTATAGAATATTGATAGTTGAAAAAATTATTGAAAAGTATCACTAATCTCATTTTTCATCAAAAGGAGGACACCCTGGAAAAACACCAAATCCACTTCATTCGACATAAGTCACTTCCCTGCCTACATACCACCAATTAAAAAGAAGATGAATGCAACAAGACAATGTGCAGTATGCAGTTGTCAAAGAGATGGGAAAGGAAAGCGGGTACTACTGTCCAGACTGTGATGTTGTACTTTGCATTGCTCTGTGCTTTGGGGTGTATCAAACAAAAAGTGTTTTTAAGTTTGTGAAACAATTTTAAGGATTTTTTTTTAATCTTGAAGTCTTTTGATGAAATTGGTTATTTTTTGTTTTTGTTTAGTAATTGTGATGTTACTATTGAAACCAAATATTTTATTATTATTATACTAAAACTGGTTTTAAATGTACACGAATAATAAGTGTTATATAATATTGATTTTTACAGAAAGTGTGGGGTATATAAAAAAAAATCAAAACCGAAAAAAAATTATCTTGTTTTACATGTCTTCAGGAAGGAAATAAGAACATTCTGAGAGCTCAGAGGCAGAGGAGAGGGCATTGGTGGTCTGAATCCCTTCAGTGTCAGGTATTTTGTGAATTAAGTGCTCATATAATATCATGTTTGTTATAAATTCTTTATATTAAACTTAATTAAAAATATATTTAACTTAATTTTAATTATGTATCTCTCCAGAAATTCTGGAGAAATAAGTAAAAACATTAATTTAATTTTAGTTAAATGTTTTATATCTAAAATATGTTTTATGACTTATTGATAATTTAAAAATAACAATATCTTATTTTAATACATAGGCCTAAATATTTCTCCATAAATTTCCATTTTACTTTTGTATGTATGTATGTATGTATGTATATATATATATATATATATATATATATATATACATTTTACTTTTTGGAAATTTCTGGAGAAATATTTAGGCCTATGTATTAAAATAAGATATTGTTATTTTTAAATTATCAATAAGACATAAAAATTATTTTAATTTATAAAACATGTAACTAAAATTAAATTAATGTTGTTACTTATTTCTCCAGAATTTCTGGAGAAATACATAATTAAAATTAAGTTAAATATATTTTTAATTGAGTTTAATATAAAGAATTCAAAGATGCAAAAAACTTATATTTTTTATCCATGAATTCATAAAAAAACATATTATATGAACCCTAAATTCACAAAATACCCGACACTGAAGGGATTCAGACCACCAATGCCCTGTCCTCTGCCTCCTTGAGCTCCCAGAATGTTCTTATTTCCTTCAAGTCATCTAATCTTTGAATCCTCCTTCATAAACTCCTTTTTTTCCTTCTAAGCTCCTCAGTTCCTCCTAAGGATGTGTGTGATACATTTTGCTTTGTACCAAAGAATCACGTCAGAAATGGTTCTCTTCTCAGGACTTCTTCATTTGTCACCCTGTCTGTCCACTTAATCTTCTCAAGTCTACTTTAGCACCACATTTTGTTGTTCTCTATGTATTTCTTTTCCATCTTTTTAAGAGTCCAACTTGCTACATACAGTGCAGTGTGATGCTCCAAATGTAGCATTTCATCAGTTTCTTCCCTAGTTACAAACTCAACTTGCTGGTCAGCAGTAACCTCTTCTTATTGAAAGCTTCCTTGGCCATGGCAATCCAAGACCTTATTATCCTTGGTGCCGTAGGCAGGCATCCTTTGTCAGAAGACTTCACAGGTACTTGAACTGCCCTACGTTTTCCAACTCCTGGTTTCCAATTTTGCTTTTCAGTGGCTCTTCATTTTGTAACTACCATACCTTTTGACTTCTCAATAATGATCTACATGGCATATATTTTGCCTAGCTCCACCCGCTGGTCCAACATTTCCTGCGATTCTTCTTTATTTATAGCCAGCAATGCTAGATTATATGCATATGTTAATGTGTTGATGACACAGCCTATCCTGTAGTTCCTACGTCCCTCCAGGGCTTCTCTATCTAACCAGCCATTCTTCTTGAGTATTTCCATCAGTTTCTTCCCCTTCACTCTATTGAACGCCTTTTGCCAGTCAATTAAACCAGCGTATAGCTCTTTCTTGTCTTTCAGCACTCTCTCTGAAAATGTTCTCAGTATCCCGACATCTTTGGTTCCTTTTCTGAATCCAAATTGGTCTTCATCTATCACACTTCCTATTTTCTGTTCATTCACCTGTTGAGTATTATTGACAAGATTATCTCCAAATGAGATATGAGGCTGATGGTCCTATGATCTTGCCTTTCTTGGCTTTTTTTGTCTTCTTTAAAGCCACTATGGTTACGTCTACAAAGTCTTTCAGCCATTTTCATATTTTGTAGATCCTATTCATAAGTTTTGTCAGTCATTAATCTGCTGTTTCCCGGTCCCTTCAGAAGGTCATCTCCAGTAGGTTTCCTTCGTCACATGTCTTTTATGGATCTATTCACTTCAATCTTTAAAATGCTGGGTCCTTTTTTGTCTTCCTTGACCTCATCTTCTGCTTCAATCTCCAGGTTCCCTGGTCAATTTTCCTTGTTGTATAGATTTTCTATACATCTTTCCCAAATCATAAGAACCTCTTTATGATAAGTCACCATCTGACCTTTGGGGTTTTCACACCTTTGTTTTCATTCCCGTCTCAGTTACTTTGCTTTCTGGTACCTGGTACATGGTCATTCCTACCTTTACTTTTAATCTCACTGCATATTGTTTCTAAATAATATTTCCACACTTTGTTTTTCTCCTTAGCTCATTTAGCTGTATGTATTAGTCTTTGTTGATGTTTTTCCATTTCCTTCTTGCTTCTATTTTCTGAAGCATTAAATTCCTATACATAAAATAACACATACCTATAAATTATTCTATCACTAAAAATATATATGTACCTCTGTTTGTATAGGCATTTACAATATGAAATCTAATATCTACAACAAAACTTTTAATTTTTGTATGGTTTTTAAGATAATATTTAACATATTAAACTTATATAAAATACAAAAAATAGCTTATTTAAATATGTGCAAATTTAATCAATGTAAAATAATATATATGTACAGTACTAATATCTATTTGTATAGGCATTTACAATGTGAAAACTAAAATGTATACAATAAAACTTTTTTTTTGTGGTTCTAAAGTTTATCATATAAACACAGACATCACCATCATCATGATTCCAGCCACTGATTTGGCCTGTTTGGAAACTAAGCCTCCCACTGTCTTTCCGCTCACCACTTCTCTCCCTTCACCTTGGCTTAGTCCTCTCCGCTCTCCTCCACACTCCTCCTTAGTCCCTTCAGCCATCTACCTGTCCCTTGGTCTTCCTCTTGGCCTCCTACTCCCACCTCCATATCCAACATCCTCATGGGAATTCTTTTCCTCTGCATTCTTCTCACATGGCCATACCACCTTAGTTGTTTCTTTTATATCCTGTCCTGGATTTGTTATTCCTTACTATTCCTCTTACTCTCTCATTTCTCATTCTGTTAAATGTTGTCAGACCGATCCTGCTTCTCAGAAATATAATTTCATTCGCCTGCATTCTGCTTCCATCCTGTTCCTTCATTACCCACATTTCTGCAGCGTATGCCAATATTGGTAGGTAATAGGCACATTGGATCACTCCCTTGCACTTGTCTGGCATATCCCTGCTCCAAATCAGGCTTCTCACACTTCTGGAAAATGCCTCTGCTTGCCTTCCTCTCTCATATTTCTCTCCTGTTCCTTCCACTCTCCTCTACAATACTCCCCAGATACTTGAAACTTTTTACAATCTTCAATTCAATACATACACAGACGCACAAATATGTTTACTTACTACCGTAACCTTTGTGATGTATACAACTAAGATGTGCATTTTACCATGAAAAATCTAGAGCTCTGGTCTAGAAGCTGTATATGATAAATTAATGAGATTAGTTATACAATTTCAAGACATAAATAAAAGTGTATGGCACCAAAGCCATGAGTTTTTTTGTAAATCAAGGAGTTCAGCACAATTAAAAAAGCCGTGGATTTCAATTATTATGTAGAAGATCTGGGTTACCTTCTGAACTCAGCACTCCAGAATAAATAAGTCAAGTACAAAACTTGCTATAAAGTAATGTAAAATTTTGCAGAAAGATTCTTTCAAATTAATTACTGAATATTTTCCTACTATTTAAACAGAGGAACATATGAAATTGAAATAGCCCAACCCAATTTTTAAGTTGACACTTCAGTTTAATTTAGCCTAATAATGTTAGCACCAGAAAACTTAACAAATGAGTTACAATAAAGCAATAAGTGATTAAAATTGATTTCTCATGTATGGGCTACAGCACTTGGGGGGTTGAATGTGTCACAAGCACCAGGACCCACTTCAGTGGCCGAATTGTAAAGGGTGTCACTCCCATGTTAAATTGGCCTTCTGATGACTGGGAGATTGAGTTTTGAATCCTGGTCGCTTACCGAGGGTTTTTCCCTAAATGGTTTCCCACCCTCCTTCAAAGCAAATGGTGATAGTTTACCTCTAAAATTATTCCTTTCCCATCTCTACCACATTATAGTAATTATCATTCATATATATATATAACCAGGGCAGGTAGTAAGACCATGTGATAAAAAAAACAAGCAACAGGAATCCCTAGTTTGCTGCAGAACAGATGTTTATATGTCAATATTATATTCAGGTCCTTTAAGAAAACATTCCCCAAGCTGTGTGATTTAATGATCTGAATGTTTAAGAGAAATATTTTCTGGAAAGTTTTTATTACTAGCCTTACCCAAAGGGACTAGAGTTTTGGAATTCCAGTATATTTTCTTTAAAAAATCCAGTATACATGCCCTATTTCAAATGCATAAAATGATAGGATGTTCGGGGTAGGTCTGTCATAATAAAACAGCTTTACTTCAAGAATATTCAACTGCATTTATGCAGAAAAATATCATTGCTATTTAAGTATTTCATAATTGTTCACAAAGGAAATTCTTTAGATTAGAAATAAGAGTCATGATTTACTTTGTGTAAAGTTCATTTCTAATATTTTTTAAAAGCCCATATACAACATATAAATACAAACACACAAGGATGGGATCCTCAAATCCTTAAGAGTTGCGGGAGATAAACTGTCCGTCTGTATTGAAATAAAGGCTAATCTGTAGGAAGGAATATTTCAGTAACTTTGATACTAAATCCCATGCATTTTTTTTTTCCTTTCTAGAATTATGTTTATAGAAACAATATCGATAATATTGTTTAAATATGTATTGCAAATAATAAGTTAGATACTAAATGTTGAATTAAATAAAAATAACCCAAACATATTTATATTAGAAAAAATTTAAACCTTGAAATATTTTTAAAAAAACACATATCTTTCTACCATATAAAAAAATCCAGGTCTACATTTAAAATTGTTGTTGCTAGCCTTTTGATTGCATATAATTCATCGGTTTTCATCTTGGGCAGAAGTATCACTAACTTCCCTCTTCAAGACTGTTAATGGTATTTCCTCTTTATTTGTGCTTTCCTTTGGAAAACAACATATCCTGAGACTGTCAGTAAGAAAGATGGAGGGAGAGAAGGGTTTAATTGAAATTTGATGGCCAACAACTATATACACTATATAGGGGTTTAAATGGATTAAAGTCCAATGTTTATTGAGTTTGGTTATTTCTGCTACCATGATTAATAATAATCTTTCCAATGAAAGTTGTACTAAATGATATTTACAACTATGTGAATATTTTATTGGTTTTTAACATTGTAGTGTGATGAGCAAATAACAAATGGAATGAAAGATATAAAATGAGAACCCTGTCTGTACCTTGCCCCTCTGAGTCATACTCAGATATTTAATTTGAGGGGCGAGTGCATTTCTGCTGTGACACTCAAATGTCAACCCTATATAAGCCTATAGCAGTAATTATTTGTTATAGTGAAACTTGTGCTCGAATGGAGAAAATTTACACATTTGTTTGTTTTTTGTTTGTTTTTTCTTTCTAAACTAAGAAAAAAAACTCTCTTTTAGCAAAAGTAAACAAGTATAAGAACATATTGTGTAAGTTTGCGCATTGGTAATTTTACTAATTTCTACTGTTTGCAGTGAAAATATGCCATGGTCTATGGCTCCAAATGTTGGCAGATATGATACACAATGAGGGTACTAAAATCCAAAGGAAATTTACCCATATTTGTGTGGATTAAAAGTGGGTGGCCCTTAGGAAAAAAATAGGCTTAGTAAATCCAGCCAGGATTTGAACCCAAACCTTCCCTTCTCCAGCAATCCAGTATATTGCGAGAGTGGCGCCTAAGGCCATATGACTACAAGTGAGGACAATACAGAAAACAAAATAAATATATTATGTAAAATTTAAAAATAATATCTAGATTTAAAACTTGTCTATCATAAATCGATAGTCTAAGGCATCACTTTCAGATTAGACTGGACTGCCAATGAAAGGGAGTAAGAATTTGAATTCAGGTATGGTGTACTGAGGGTGATTTTTCCTAAGCGGTTTCCCATTCTACCTCCACACAAATTTGTCTAACCTCAACAGGTAGAAAGACACAGTGATAAAATATTATTTTTTCTCATAGGACAATCGAGCTGATGGACATGGAGACTAAAGCCATGTCATCTATTCTAGTTTGCTGCTGCTGACTAGGAAGTTGGGATTTTAATTCTAGCATAGTGCATTGGGGGTATTTTTTGATGGTTACATGCTCTCTTTCATCTCAAACATGAGTGAATTTCTTCTAAATCTTTCCTTCCAGTTTTCTATTTAATTACGATATTAAGTGTAGAGAGACTTGAGAGATAGTAAGACTGAAGAAAATCTCTTACAGGCAGGGTTATCTCAGTGCTAGGAAACTCGACCGACGTGCTCAACTTTCACAAACATGATTGTTTCACTGCTCGGGGACTCAAATTATTTATTCAGCTCTCACAAACAGGATTGTCTCACTGCTAGGGAAATTGAATGATGCACTCGGCTCTCACAGGCAGGATTGTCTCACTGCTAGGGAACTCGAATGATGCACTCTGCTCTCACAGGCAGGATTGTCTCACTGCTAGGGAACTCGAATGATGCACTCGGCTCTCACAGGCAGGATTGTCTCACTGCTAGGGAACTCGAATGATGCACTCGGCTCTCACAGGCAGGATTGTCTCACTGCTAGGGAACTCGAATGATGCACTCGGCTCTCACATGCAGGATTGTCTCACTGCTAGGGAACTTGAATGATGCACTCGGCTCTCACAGGCAGTATTGTCTCACTGCTAGGGAACTCGAATGATGCACTAGCTCTCCAGGAAGGATTGTCTCAGTGCTATGGAACTAGACTGATGTACTAGGCTCTCACAGGAAGGATTGTCTCAGTACTATGGAACTAGACTGATGTACTCGGCTCTCACAGACAGGATTATCTCAGTGCAAGGTTGCTCAACTAGAATATATGCCAATATACTTTAATTTGTTCACGTGCCCACCTGTATGATTTGGACAACGGATTTAAAAAAAATCATGACCTGTACCATGTCATCAGAGTCGAAAAGGAAATTACTTTAAACATGAATTATTTCATAACAAGCAAGAATACTGATACATATTAATATTTGTATAAGACTCTGAAACTATTGGATTGTTTAAATTATTTATTATTTTATTGTAACTCTTTTTTTCACATCTCAATATCAGTTTTAGTTATATGCATCTAAATGATTAGAGCTAATGTGTTTTAAATCAAGGTAGAGTTCTAGAGAAAATGTACATGCATTGCTTGTAGGGAGAGTTAAATCAATTTAATATGAAAACACCCTCAATTCTCTCAAGCCCCAAGCTCCTTCACAACAGCATGGGCTATTGCAACTGTTAAGTTTTTTATAGTAATAATATATTAAATTTAATGAGGTATGAGTCATATTGTAGAGTCCAGCTCGCCTTGTTCCACAACTACTCGGCGTACGTTTGAGATTTCTTAAATTTTGTATCTTACCCACATAAAGTTATTAAAAGCAGGGCTGTGGTGTCTGGAGTCGGAAGCTATTTTGAGTGGAGTCGGTAAAAATGTAAGGACTACAACTTTAAAATAAGAACTTATAATATTACAACAATATTTTATACTTTTTTTGATTATTTAGGACTAAAATTTGAAATTTTGATTGACAAATGTATTCTAAATATACATTCACAATGTCAAAGAAGCTTTCCATGAAGTAATCTAATTTGTCTAGCATTTTACTGCAGTTAATTTGATATTACTAATTAATATACTCTATAACTATTTATAAAGGAGTGTCAAAGTCAAACAGAAAAAAAAAACAGGTGTTGGGTTCGGAGTATGAGTCGAAGGATTTGCGTACCAACTCCACAGCCATGATTACAAAATATTCGTTGATGATGTTTTGATTTTTTATTATTATTATTTATTTCCACAAATCTATCCTTTGCTATTTTCTTTCTTTCTTTCATTCCTCGCCAGTTGCTTTGGTGTACCTGGTTATTTCCCCTACCTTTCCCTCATCAGAAAGCAATACCCAAAACAGTAATATTACTAGTACTTGTAAGTACTGTGGGATACTTGCTAGCTAAAATTTTGTTTAGAAATCAACACCCACTGAATCTTAATTAAGGGTAATTGAGGATTCGAGAATCAAATCCTAAACACATATTTTTTTAAACTTTAATTTTGAGGGTTTTTTTTAAGCTATTTTACTGTAATTCTTACTAATGGCGAGGATCATTTTAATTATGGTAAAAACCTAAAATCTATTAATTTAACATTATTAATGTAAACAAAATAAGAAGTGAAAAAAAAGTGATATCCAAGTAGGAAAGTTAAATATTTATGCTTATCATTAATTTTGTTCTAAGATTCGGATTAGAATTCGGAATTCAAAGATAAAATGAAGATAAGGATCTTAGAATCTGACCCATATCTAATATATATATTCATACAATACATATACAAATTTTGTTTGAATAGCTTCCACCACCCCTTGACAGTCGATCCCTTCCACACCATGTCATATTTTTATAGGCTAAATAGATATGTTTACTAAATATTAAGTATACAGAAGCCTCAATGGAAAACAAACAACAAATATTATACTAGAAAAGAGTAGGCTACTTATAAAAAAAGATAATTTGCAGTTACCTTACATGAGTAAAATTAAGATGGTAAAAATTACAAAAATATTGTTTTTAATAAAGGAGAAATAATTTAACATTCAATCACAAAACTCTTTAAATTTTTTCATTTAATGTTCTATCAACTCTGCCTCTTACTTTACTTTCTGCAGAAATGTTCTTCTTTATAGTTATAATTTGTCCGTTTTTTTTTCTTTACTCGTCTACTTCAATCTTTTATTTATTTTCAAGAGCTACTTTCCTCATTTCTGATTCATTCCTCACAGCATGAATCATCATTTTTGAAATGATAGTAGTATTTAGAAGTCCTCCGGTTAAGAGTGACCTCATAAGTCTTCATGTAAGTTTTCAACCAGACACTTTTTATTCACAAAAAAAAAGCTATAGAAGAGAGAATATTTTAGTGAATAGTTGCAGCTCCTAGAATTCATAAAGATTTTTTTTCAAGTTGGTCACCACAAGTTTCCTTTCTTTCTCAGGTCTTATTTGGGAGGCCCGAGTTTTATTTCGAACGGAGAGACGTAGAGCTGTAGTGCTCACTCAACACTTACATTATGTACTGTTCATTTGTATAATATATTTATTAATATTCAATAAAAGGATATCAATTTGTATTTGTAGCTGTAGTGTATCTCCATAACATTCTGCATCAAATTAATAAAATACTGAATTCAAATTGAAAGTTAATAAAATTAAACTGTTAAAACAAAAGGTTGTGAATTAAAATACTTGTAAATATGTAAAATGGTTTTAGTAATAACATTCAAAATATAAATTATACTAAATAACATTTTACAAAATCTACAAAACGAGGGGGAAAAAAAAAACATTTCCATGTGGGTTCTCATAGAATTTACAAAGTCCATTCCTATAGTGTTATAGGAATAATCTATACATAAAATTATACTCTAAGTCTGTCCGTACATTCGGTTTGCTCTGTCTGGGTGTTTGTTGCCAGTAAACTCAAAAAGTACTCATCGGATTAAGACGAGACTTATTTTGTTGTACTCATTTTCCAGAGAATAATATAAGGTATGTACCATCACGATATATTATCACCGAGCACAGCAGTATCAAAATAATAGACTGTTGGTGTGGTTAATTTTAATCTAAAATTTGTAACTATTCAAATATATTAACTTTTAATTCAATCTTTTTGGCAATGAGTGTTTTGTGATACAGTGTAACATGGATAATTTGAATGTGAATAATTAGAATTCGTGTTTAGTTCGAACTTTTACCTTGGTCCCTTGAACCGTTTCTAGACCATATAAAAACTTTCCTATTTCAAATTTTTGTATAATTTGAATATTTCTAATGGTCTGTTCAGATTCAAACAATCTAGATTCTGCTGTATAAACCAATATGAAGAATAAAGATATCATTTATGTTAATTGAGAAAGAAAAAGTTTTTATTAAGTTCTAGACTTGTTATTTTGCAAATATATTGCTCTACATCAAGCAGTCTTAACTACATATATTATACATAATATATATAATTAACATATTATCAATTCAATGTAATAAATATTATTGTGCAAGCAAATTTAAAGTGCTGTTATGAAGGTATTAGAAGATATATAAAACTGCTATATTTACTGTCTAAATAATAACAAAATTAAGGTTACAAGAAACAATCTATAACTAGTAGCTACAATTTACTTCAAACAATGTTATTATCTACTAGTACGATAAACGATTCTTACAAAATTCTAATTTCTGTGAGGTTTAGAAAATACTAATAACATTTGAAATTTGTAATTTTGTAAATAGCAGATGTTATTATAATACTATTTGAGTTCTAGATCAAAATTATTTTACTAACATTTTGTAAGATTTTCTTCAGCCTTTATCTATGAGCCAATGAGTAATGTATACATTTAACACATGAGTGATTCTTTATTACAAACTAAAAAACCAAACTCATTTGCAGAAAATATTATTTGAGTAATCATCCTGAGTTACCTAAAAAGTAACTCGAAGTTGCTTATAGAGGCCTTGAATATTAATAAATTTTCTTGGATTATAGTGGTTAGGGGGTGGTGCCCTCTTACCCCCTCTTCCCAAAAATATGATTTAGCTATGTCCTTAATTTTCTGGCCCCACCTTCCTATCCATAAACTAAATTCCTGGGTAAGCCACCAAATATTATATTATATATTTATTTACATATATATAAATATATATACACACATTGTATATATTATTATTATTATTATTTAGCACCGCGTCTTACTACCCGTTCGGGTTATACGCTTAAGTACTAATTACGCTAATGGATTAGGAATTGGAAAGGTTGAATAGAGGAAGTGAACCCACATTTGCGTGGAGGGATAGTGGAAAACCATTTAGGAAAAACCACCCCCAGTTCACCCGACCGAGATTCGAACCTCGATCTCCCCGTCCTCGGCAGCCGGGCTCAACACGACTAGCGCGTTAGCCAACTACGCCACAGAGGCGGGTCATTGTATATACATTATTGCACTTCTTATAAAATCAATTCTAAAAAGGAAATCTTTTAGATTATACAACCAACTCTGTTCATGCATTTGTTGTGCTATTCTTTATATTTTTCTGTACATTTATTACAGGCTGTGGTTCCCGAGGTGGCATACTTCTGAAACGATGAGGATCAATTATTTCTGGTGACATTGCTTCCATGTAGAACATACACAACCTAGCAGACATTTCTTTCTCCCAAAAGTCATCTTTTTAGAAATTATTTCAATGTAGTGACAGCTAGAAGTCCACACTATGAAGTCACAATATTTCCGTTGGGTTATAAGAAGTTGACCCTGAACTTAGTAGAAGTAGGGAGGGGATTTTTTCAGTTTCAAATCTGGTCCCAATCAAGAAGTTTTTCAAAGTTTTTGAAGCGATTTCAGGTGTCATATCTTCAGCTGTTTTGGGACAATTTACCTCTAAATCAAATCTACACCTAGAACACCATCGGGTAATGCTGCCAGATAGACCTTAATTAAATCTATAAACAAGTTATACGGTTTTACCTTGACACCTGTAACTCCTTCATACTTCAGCCACTGCTATTGACGCAATGGTCCTGCCATCATCTATTGCCACTATATGTATGGATTCGGAGTACAAAACTTTTGTTACTATTTTTGCACATGATGTTGTTGGTTTCATTCTGAACACCACCCTAAAGTTTGGTGCTTTGCGATTTCTTTACTCCCTCCAAAGTTAGTTTTCCGACTGCCCAGTTGTCAACTTTGATAAATGAGTTTGATGTTCTGGGGAAACCCTCAAATTATTGAGGAAAACAGATTTTTCACTTTTTATTACATCATTGTCTATGTCGATCTTTGATAACATTTTTTTCCCTCTTTAAGACTTCAATTCTGGAAAGAAGAAAGCAAACAATGTCGCTTCGATGCATATTGTTTAATCTTTAGATCACCAAGATGCGTTAATGTAGGTGTAGGCTTCTTAAAGTTGCTTTCTTCCACGCTAAGTAGCGCCAATGTGGCCCATTTTAAAAATCAATGGCAGCTCCTGAAATTTTGTGTGAGAGTAGGACCCTCTTTTCAGTTGCTTACCACCACTGAATTTCGCTACAAAATACATAAAGTTTTCAGCTGTATTAAGTTACTCCAGGTCCCGATAAAAAGTTTTCAGCTGTATTAAGTTACTCCAGGTCCAGATAAAAAGTTTTCAGCTGTATTAAGTTACTCCAGGTCCAGATAAATAGTTTTCCTCGTCTCAGTGACATACAAACTTGGACCTTACCAACTACTCGCTAATCATTTTTTAAATATTTATGGCCTAGCTTTTAGTAAATTTTAAGTCATGTAATGTAATAATAGCATACAGTTCTTACTAAGTCAGTAAATCCAGTAGGCTAGTTAATCGTATTTTCCTACTTTGAAATTATTTAATCTCTAACATACTGTATAGTAATGTTTTTCTGTGCTCTAGTGCAGGGTTTCTCAAACTGTGAGGCGCAAGGGGATATCAGGTGAGGCAGAGCAATATTATACCTGTGAACCAATTGTTCATTTACTCCGACTTGATAAAGTTCTGGTTAACTGTAAAACACAAATATTCAGTTCAACCAACAAATCAATATAATTTATTTAGATCTTTGCATTTGCATATTTGTATGGAAGTAGTCTTTCAACAATGATGATTATCGAAATTACAGAAATCGATTGTCAGTTGAAAACGGTCTTTCTCTCTGGGTTTTGTAAAAACAGAACCTGACCCAAACCATTTCAGTGATAGGAAAAAATATATCTATATATTCTTCCAGATGACAAGTAGGCCTAAGTATTTTTCATGAATAATATCTATGTTATAAAATGTAAAAACAAAATATTATAAAACTGATTTTATAAAACTTGTAGTTTTCTTAATACTCGTATGTTACAACTTTCACTAAGTTTTTATCAGAAAATATAAAAATAAATGAAATGATGCATGCTTTTGTTTTAATTCTAACGTAAAAGCATTTTCTTTTTATTAAAATGAGGCCTAACAATATTTTTTTAATCTTTAGAACAAGTTTGAGAACCCCTAATCTAGTGAACTGCATTCTAAATTAGTCTGGGTCCAATGTGTGTAACCAAACCCGGCACAGGAAATTCTATGCATACTTGACTGGACAGGCAATGGCTAGGCAAGGTGTGATGTGCGTTTGTATTGTATTGTTTTAAGTTTGGTATAAACAATATGTGCAAAAATATAATTTTTTAGATTGGCTGTAGTGGAAAAATAATGCCTTCTTTCCTTTCTAAAATATATATTTGTAGGCTATTTTTAATGTAAATCTACATTAGTGTTTAACTTTTGCAAATGATTTAACAAGTTTATTCTCTATGTAAATATTATGACTAATCGAGGGTGAATCCAGAAGTTGTTGTCACAGGGAGAAATTTGTTTTCATAAGGTTTCTTAAACACAAATTTAATAATTTTATATAATAAGAGTTTTAATAATAGTAATAATAATCATATCGCTAGTTTATTAAATTAATTTTAATTCTTACTTGCTTACTCTATGGCATTAGAAACGCGAAAGTTCATTGCCGCACTCACAAAAGTATGCCACCTATCCCAATATTGAGCTAGTTCTATCCAATCTATCTTATTACACCCTATCTCTCTCAGGTCTAGCCAAATGTTGTCCTCCCATCTGTGTCTGGGTCTTCCCAGTGGTCTTTTCCCATTGGTTTTGCCAGTTAATACCTTGAACGCGGTTCTAGATATTCCCATTCACGCTGCATGACCTGCCCATCGTAATATGCGAGATTTTATTACCCTAACAATGTCTGGTAATGAGTACAGGGTATGCAGTTTATCAGTATGTAGTTTCCTCCACTGCCCACTATCTTCATTCCTTTTTGGCCATTGATCTTCAAAAGCACCTTGATTTCGAGCACCTTAAATTTATTTTCATCGTGTAAGGTAAAAGACCACGTTTCACACCCATAGAGAACCGGTAAAACTATTGTTTTGTATATTCTGAGTTTAACATTCCTTGACAGCAGTTGAGATGTCTGCAACTCAATGACTGAGTAATAGCAAGCATTTACTGACTGTATTATTTTCCTTATTTACAAACTAATATCGCTAGTTAAGATAATGTTCCTAAATATTTGAACTCAATAATCCTATCAGAAGATATGTTGTTCACAGTTACAATTACTGCATTTGTTTCAACAACTTCCTTACTATTACTTAACAAACAGTAGTGTCTAGAGCCAAAAATTCTTAAGCAAGCTAGGAAAAGGGGATTTGGGACGCTTCGCCCCCCAAGCTTAAGAGGTGGGTTCGCCCCCAGATTTTTTAAAAATATTATATGCTTCAAGACGCTATTTGGAGGTGTGTTTTTAATGATAATTTTGGCTTTGGGCGACCTTTTGATCTGTGATTTAAATAATAAAGGCCCATGAGAATGTTTATAGTGCATGTTGTAGGGGATGCGAGGATAGGTGGAAAACAAATTTAACCCTCCTTTATTTAACAATTTGGGGGAAATTATCCTTGTGTCTTCCACCTTGGTTCACCCCCCCTACCCCCAAAGCTGACAATTTTTAAATTAAATATACATTAAAAATTAAAATAATTATATTTCAACGTAATTATACAATATTGTTTGTGAATTATTATGTTAAATAGACATAAAAGTAATGCAATTTTTTTAAATTCCATATTTATTGCGACCTGTGACATATATTTGGTGTCCAGTCGTCCCCTTCTCAAATTTTACAAACTCTAACTTTGAAATCCCAATTTTTAAGACTTCTTTGATTATCTATATTGGTATCCATTCCTTCTTGCCAAATTTCTATTTTAGAACTTCCCTAATAGTTTTTTTCTAATTTTAGGCCCCCCAATTCAGGAATTTTGAAATTTGCTTAGTTTTTTAAGTATCCTCTGGTGTAAAACTATACCAAAACTGAGCCTTCTAGCTTTTGGGAATTTGGGAAGTGGTAGAATTAGTGATGAGTAGTTTTGAAAGTTTTGAGGCCCCTCTCCCCTATTTCACCAACTTTGAGCTTGAAATTTCATAATTTAAGGCTTTATTGGTATCTCTCTACCTGCATGCAAAATTTATGTTTTCTAACTTCTCTTATGGTTTTTTAAGACCCTCCAAAACCTCGCCAATTCCAGGAGACTCATTTTTAAATTTACGTGGTTTTTCTAAGTACCATCTGATGTACAACTATTGAACATTGTCCACCATATGTTCATGAATTAAATGGTACAGAAGAAAAGTATAACAGAGATATTATGAATATGTCTAGATGTTTATTAGCAGAGGCCAAAATACATAATAGGTTCTGGCCTGAAGTAGTCAAAACAGATGCTTATTTGAAAAATAGGACAATTAATAATATTGTAGAGAACAATAAAACACCTTATGAAATACTGTTTGGTGAGAAACCTAATATAGAACATTTAAGAATGTATGGAAGTAAAGTATTTGTAAGAGTTCCTGAACAAAAAAGAAATTTAAAATGGGACAAGCAGAGCTAGGTATTTTGTTAGGCTATGAAAATGTTGGGTATAGAGTTTTACTAAATGGCAAAATAGTCGTAGCAAGACATGTAGATATAAATGAAGATGGTACAAATTATATGAGTTTTAGAGTAGTGTCAAGAGATGCTTATGATATAGGTTTAAATGAAGGTAGAAATGAAAATGATTGTGATGAAAATGAACATAAAATTACGAATGGAAATATAAATGATCAAAATACAAATTTAGGGTTGAGAAGATCAACCAGAGAGAAACGAAAACCTGCTAGACTTCAAGATGATAATTTTGTGAATAATAATATTGTTTATGTAAACTATGTAAATGTGGAAAATCCTGTTTCATATAATGATGCGATGAATAGTTACGATTCTAAAAATTGGAAAAATGCTACGGATAAGGAAATGAATTGCTTGAATAAAAATAAGACATGGTTGTCTGTTATTAAACCAGAAGATAAAAAAATACTAGATTTAAAATGGGTTTATACAAAAAAAAATGCTAATAATGTTTATAAAGCTAGGTTAGTAGTTAGAGCCAGCAGAATGATTTAATTGATATATACTCTCCAGTAGCAAGAATGCAAACGTTAAAAATTTTATTGTCATATTGTTGTCAGAATAATTTAATTATTGAAAAAATTGATGTAGAAACAGCAGTTTTGAATGGAAACATTAAATCAGAAGTTTATGTAAAACAACCACGAGGTTATGAGGATGGTATGGATAAAATACTAAAATTGGATAAAGCATTGTACGGATTGAGAGAAAGCCCAAGAGCTTGGTATTAGTGTTTAGATAATTATTTGGAAATTTTAGGTTTTGTAAGAAGCGAGAATGACTGTTGCTTATATATGTTAAACGATAAGAACAATCATAATTAATGTCTATTTAATTTTGTTTGTAGATGATTTGCTCATATGTTGTAAAGATAAAACAAAGTTAAATTTATTTAGAGATTTATTGTTTAAAGGATTTCAGATGAAAGATTTGGGTAAAATAAAAACTTATTTAGGTATTAAAATAAATTATGAATGTGATCAAGGAAAAATGACTTTGGATCAAAGAGATATCTTATCTTTAGCAAGGAAATATGGTATTGAAAATACTAAATTGTATACTACGCCTATGGAACGAAATTTAAAATTAGAAACTACACAATCAGTATGTGATGAAATGAAGAATAGAAATATAATTGGAGTTCTTTTATATATTAGTTCAGGAACAAGACCTGATATGAGTTTAAGTGTAAATTATTTAAGTAGATTTCAAAATTGTTATGATAATACTCATTATAAATATGCTATGAGGGTATTAAAGTATTTAATTTTGAACAAAGATTTAACGTTAACCTTTAATAGAAATGTTAATGAAGAGATCTTAAACTGTTACTAGATGCTGATTGGGCAGGTGATATTATTGACAGAAAATCTATGACTGGATATGTTATTAAAATGTATGGAAATGTGATTTTTTGTAAATCTAAGAAACAGAGTAGTGTAACAAAATCATCCACATCAGCTGAGTATGTTGCATTGTCTGAGTGTGTTAGTGAATTAAAAGTTGTAAAGATATTTTGCTAGATTTTAATATTGAAATTTGTGACCCGATAAAAATGTATGAAGATAATTTTGGTGCAATAAATATAGCTAAGTATGGTAATTTTACAAATAATTCGAAGTATATAGAGACATATTATCATTTTGTAAACGAGAGTTATGTTAAAGGAGAAATTGATATTGTTAAAATAGATTCTGATGAAAATGTGGCTGATATTTTTACTAAGCCATTAGTCGTAATAAGTTTGAAAAATTCAGATATGTTATGAATGTGATATAAATTATTTATGATTAAGGTTGGACTGTAATATAAATTCAAGGAGGCATGTTGAAGTAATAGTAAAATTTATATTATTATTTATTATTTATTATTATTATTAGCACCGCGTCTTACTACCCGTTCGGGTTATACGCACTTACGCTAATGTGTAATGGTAGGGTGATTGTGAGATGAAATGAAGGCCCTACAGTTTAACGTGGGATCCGAACCACGGTGGAGGCCTGGCATTCCTCACATTCACAAGTTGTGATTAATACACATCTTGTCAGAGGTGAAGGAAGGGTTTGGCAATCAGATAAATCTGTGCCGGGACCGAGGATTGAACCCCGGACCCTCAGCACAGAAGTCTGACACCTTACCCCTAGACCACCAGGTCACCCGATTAAATTTATATTAAGCAAATATAAATGTAGTGACATCTGTGGTGCGCAGGTGTTTGCACAGTGAAAGTGATATTGTGTGGTTGTTTGCACACGCGAGGAGAGGCAATAGTAATATGCTTGTTGCTGCGCATGTACGCTCTTATTGCTCTTGTTGTCTCTCATATGGTATAGTTTGCTTCTTCGTAATCTGTATTAATGTATATTTCTGCATATTAATAAACATATCAAACTGTTAATTAGTTATTCTCAATTGGTCTACAACCTCTGAACATAAACCTTTTCTTGTTATAATTCAATAGAAACGCTACAAAGATTTTTGTTTATTAATAAATAAAGAAGTGTTTAGTTTGTCATTGGTTTTATTTATAGTTCTTTCCCTAACACAGGACTGGACTTTGTAAATACTATGAGAACTAAACACACATGGAAATGTATTAACTTTTCCACAATTGTTTTGTAAAGTATTGTAAAATGTTACTTAATATAATTTATATTTGTATTGTCTTTAGGTTGAGTATACTCTAATTGTGATCGTAAGAAGAGTAAATGGCAGTCACAAACTTTAGTAAAACTGCATTGATTTACTCATAACTCAAGTAATGTGATTTACATCTTTAACTTTCGATAGATATTATAAATAGGCCTACCTTTAAAATAATAATTAAGTAAAATGCCATCAACGTTGACCACCATTTTTTGTATGTATTTATTTTTATTTTCTAAACCTGTTCTTACTACAAGAATTAGAGTATACCCGGTCAAACACAGTGGGGGGTGGGTTTCCACTTTGTAGTTTTCACATTTCATTTTTTTCCCATCCTCCCAGTTGGTGCATTTCCTACAAACAATTCTTCTTAATTTTAAATTATTATAAGTAAAATTCTTTTATATAATGTTAATGTAAAAATAAATTGTTTTTATCCAAATTAGTTTTAATTTAGTCTATTATGAATTATTATTAAAACAATTTAAAGATTTACCTGCATTTTAATTTATTGGACCTTTTATTTTGACAATTTACTTTGATTAACTTTCAATTAGAATTAGTTATTGTATTAATTAATGCAGAATGTCAAGGTTTTAAGCCAACAGCTTAGTTAGAAATACAAATCAAATATACTTTATTGATGATTAATAATATACTATACTATACTAGTGTACAAACTGAAAGAATGTTGAATAAGCACAACAACAGCTGTGTATCATTTTGAAATAGAACCCAGGCCTTCCAAACATGAACCGAGAATTAAAGGAGAAACCAGCCCTTTCCTTTTTTTGTCTCGGTATTTTATTGTTTCCCGCGAGTTGGGGGGTGTTGAGGGAATCTATTTTTGGGAAGAATGTATACCTGCCAGTCAGTCAACCCTGCAGGAGAAGAAATGTCTAGCTGTACACAAGTTGAATTAACAGGGGGAGGAATGGAATTGAAGTTCTCTACAAGCACGAAGCGTTATTAATTTGAAACAAAATAGAATGTATGGGGGTTCCCCTTAAAGAGAAAGAAGTGAATAAATATTTACCTCAAAACTCTGCTACATGAAGCAGTGCAGACTTGAAAATAGGAAGATATGTTTTGGTAAAATTTTCTGGAAATAAGAATAACTTGCATGAATGTGTTGGTATTTGTAAAAATGAAACTGATTAGGATGAAGAAATTAAAATTATGTTTTTAAATAAATGTCATAGCAAATATTTATTTAAAATGGGAAAAAGATGTTTCCTTTGTCTCTGTAAGTCCATTATAGTTAGGCCTATTTAATTAGTATTTTAACTGTATTTATGCATGATTTATTAATTGAATATACTGTTTTTAATAGTTGTCCTTTTATACAAGATAAAAACTTTACATTAAAACTTCTAAATATTATTGTGAATGTAGGCTAAACACTTTATATTTGCACTGTCACACTCGTAACAATTACCGTCACACCCATAACAGAATATAACAATTTTTAACCGAGACAATTTGTGTTGTGATATAAAGCTCACTTCCATGGTGGATGGACTACTTTCTTATTTTTCAAAATAAATTATTATTATAAAGTTAGTTTAATACAAATTACATAAAAATTGAAAAAATCACACACACTTGTAGGATAATGTCTAAAATTTTTCAAACTCGTAACAAACATTAAAAGTATTTTATGAAAGGTTTAAATGTTTAATTTTGTAATTTCAAAAGGGACATAATAAAGGAAAAAAAATTAGGTTTACACTGCAAATACACTCTTCATAATAAAATTTTATTTTAGGTATTTTAAAGGGTTATTTGCTAGGAAATCTAGTACAAATGTCACACCCGTAACTGCAGAATGGCTGTACTTAAAAATCAAAGAATTTAGGTTTTTAAATACACTAAACTTATTGTGGAGAGTAAAAAAAATATGTTAAATTTTAAATTTAGTGTCAAGCAAGGGCATGAAGTAATTATAATAATATATCTTCAGTGATATTATTTCAATAAATTGATTGAATTTTAAAAATATATGCCTTATACCACATATCGTTGGATTTTAATGGTTTTATTTCTTTTTTCAGAAAAAACTTTTTTGTTCCAGAATTCGTAAAAACTTCACTTATTAAAATGACATAAAATCCAATTTTGTAAAAAAAAAGTGGGTTTTAATCACTCAATAGTATCGTAAAAAATATTTGAAAAAACTGGATTTCCAAAATTAATAACTTTTATACTGTTTGATTTGAGACAATTCTCTTTGTTTTATTGAAAAAACACACATTTTATTTAATTGAGGAAAAAACATTCAAAACAATTAAATTGTAATTTATATTATATTTTAGACTTTTATTAACTACTAGTTTTTCTAGAAAAAGCTTAGTGTTCCCCCTTGCTTGGGCTCTTCCATCCGCTTATTTTTTACAGTCATTTAACGTTAATCTCTTTCATTATCAATTTCAAACACCTTGCAGTTACACAGTGATTTTTATTAAGTTAAAAGGTTAAATATTTAAAATGGTTGATTGTAAAACCATTGGGTCTTATACAGTTAGTTGTCTCATGTTTGAAGACTATATTTTGGCTTCCTTTTGCCTGCTTAAATTTAGTATTAAATGAGCTTCAACCAGTTGTAAAAATATAATGAATATTTTTGATAGCCCTTAAAAAAGGCAGATTGTGACTAACATTCTTTTTGTCTAGTGTCTGGGGCTTCTGGTTACTGGAATTTTTTTGTTTCATTCTAAGTTTATAATGGGCTTCACCCAAATGTACAAAAATATAATGAGTAGAACCTGGCCCTACTTTTTGGTAGCCTTTAAATGGGCCGATTGTGATTAGCATTATTTTTGTCTAATGTCCTAGCCTTCTTCCCTTTAAGCCTCATTACTGAAATTTGTTGTTTCATTCTATATTTAGAATGGGCTTCATCCAATTATACAAATATGAACTTACTTTTTGGTACCTAGCCCTTAAATATGCTGGCTGTGATTCATTTTTTTGTCTAGTGTTTGGGCTTCTCCCGCTAGGCCTAGTTTATGGACATCATCTGCAAGCAGGTTACTTGAATATATTTTTTGATCTTAAGTTTAGAATGGGCTTTACCCAATGGTGCTATTCTAACAAGGACTTAATGCTAGCCCTCAAAAGGGCTTTTTGGCAGGCCCGGATTAACACTTTTAGGGGCTCTGTGCCAAGTAGAGCTTGGGGCCCTTAGAAGTAAGTTCGCCAATGAATGATTATGAATCTTACATATACACCTTACATGGATGATTTTATTTAGAGACAACATTTTATTTTATGCAGATAAAATAGTAATAGTATTAGGATAGTAAGATGTATTTTACTATTTAAAACTTTCTTTTTTCATTCTTCTAATGTCACATTTAGTTAATTCTTCAATTTTAATAATTTTATTAGTTTACCTAAGATATTATTGTAAATCGAAAAGCAATGTTTATTTTTCTGTCAAAACTCAAAAAGTCAACAGTAACGTCTGCAGATATGTAGTGTTTAGAGAGTGCCAAAAGCAAAGGTTGCATTAATTTTTAAGCATGGAATGTCGGACTCCACTTAATCCCAAACTACCAGTGCCCCTTGTGGTGCATATCAGGTACAATAAATGGACAGGTTTTCGATTAGGAAATTTCTAGTTTGGTTTGAGATAAATTTTCCAAAAACACATAAAATTTTGTAAATATAATATTATCACAAAATAAATATGACAGTCAAAGTGATTTATATAAGTGGTGGGCGGGCCCCTAACCTCAGGGGTCCCTGTAAATGGCACACTTTGCACATGCCTTAATCAGTGCCTGTTGTTTGGTTAAACAATTAAATTTTATTCACCTTAGTCTATGTGTGAAATTATTTACCTTTTTTATTGTAGAGTTAGTTAATCTGACAATGGTTTTTAGCACAAACAATTTTTATAATTGTGTCCCATGATTAGATTTGAATTGAGCTAATGTGAAGCCCTTAAGAGAGCCTGTCCTTTTTACTTTTCGGTGTCCTTTAGACAAATGGGGCTTCTCTCTACATTTGGTTTAGATATTTGCGTTGGAATCATTTCACCTGGTTCTGTATAAAAGGTGAATGGGCGTAACCCATTGCTCCTTGTGTACCAGGTAGTAATTTTTTGGGCTTTGAAATGGCCCTTTTGTATAAAGTGAGGTTTTTTTTTTTATTCTGAGCCCAAACAAATTCTGATGGTGCTCCTCTCCTCTAGCTTACATTAGAATTTTGAAAAAACTTTCTGTTTTCTGTCAGTAATTTAACTGAGCCTAATTGTTACATAATTTAAATTTTATCTGTTATCTGAGCTAGACCCATTTATTCCTATGTAAGTGTTTCTAGGCATCGTTTTCTGTATGTCCTTGGCTAGTTCTAAAATAATAACTTGTCACCACTTATTGAGTGAGACCTTTGTTTAAATAAAATATAATTTGAGAGTTTGCGTCTTTCCCTTATTTCTTGTACAGGTTGTGTATGTTGCTTAGTAGACCAGCAATACTAATGTTACTAGTGACTATTCAAGCGGTCCCTCTAGCTTTCCCTCTATTTAACTGTACTCAAGACTACAGATGAAAGAGTTTAATGGATTGCATTCAAATTTGAAATTTAATTGTTATATTATGTCCATATCTCTAGGTCGAATCATGATTTTGATTCTAGCCCTAAAATTAAGGGTAGTTTACTTAAGAGTAATTTTTGGAAATTATAAATATTTCAAAGTTGGATATTACAATATTCTTTAAACTCAGAATATGGGGAGTGAGTGCTATGAGGTATTTGAGTTGAAGAAATGCAAGTGTAATAATAGTAATAGTAAAATTTCACATCAGGGCCATATTTAGCTTTTTGTTTCAAAGTGAGGAGGCCCATATAAACAAAAATATTTTTAAAATCCCCTTTCTTCCTACAACCAACACTCAGTGCTATCAAATTATCCAACAGAACTAACTACATTTTATATAAAAAAATAAGTAACATTAATCATAAGTGTGGAAACAGAAAAGAGGGGGAGAGAAGAATTACAATATTTCCAGGTTAAGTTAGAATAAAAAAAAAAGCAGCATAAGGGTATGTAATAGAATGGCACATTGCAGGAATGAGAGGAAAATATTCTCCATATTTTAATTATTAGTGAGTGATGATAAAAAAAAATCTCTAAATTCCTTTTCGTTCTTGTGCCAAATTATGTGAATGATGAATAAAATATCATTTTGCATTTGTCTATTGGTAACAGTGATGATACTTTCAGAACCGTTACAAAGAGAAAGGTTTAAACATTAACGTACATTACATACACTTATGCTTTATTATTTATTAGTTAAAAAAAATACTATTGATAACATGACAAGATAACGTGCATGAACTTGAAGGTCAATTATTATCAAAATACCATTTGGTTAGAATAGAACACCGCAATTTGAAGATTTATGTAATTCTTAACACATAAAAAGAAGTAGGTGGATCATTTGACAATTTTTCTTAAGCCCAAACCTCTCACATAAGTATAAGAACAAAGGAGGAGCAAGCAATGTACCACCATAACTTTTTTTTGCAACACGTCTTACTACCTGTTTAGGTTATATGGATATGCACTAATTAAGATAATGTGTTAGGGATGATGAATATTGATTATTACAGGAAGTGTACCTGCATTTACATGGAGGGAGAGTGGAAAGCTGTTTAGGAAAAACCGCCTTCAGTACATACTAGGCAGGGATTTGAACCCTGATCTTCCCATCATCGGCAGTCTAGTTTATTGTAAGAGTCATGCTTCAGAACATGCGGCCACTGAAGCAAGTCCCCCAAAGCTGCATTGCTTACAAACATAATGGTAACTTAAATGGAACCATATTCCAAAGTTATAGGAATGATCCATTCATACATATATATAGGCTACTATATTATTTCAGTTTTGTCTTTTGTTTCTTTTCACCAATCATTAAACACACAGTTAATGTTCAGAGCACAAATTTATTTTCATTAAAATTTAATTTTACTTGAGCCACATCTATACTTTTATCACTGTGAGTTACGAGAAACTAATTCTTCACTAAGTATGAATAAACTGGTTCATTGGACTAATATAATGAATGATATTAGTACCTATAAAATAATACTATTAGTATAGGAAAATACGTTCAATAGTGACAGCAAAAAAAGTATGTTCTAAATAGATTTGTTTCTATGTACCAGAATCCCACTATATGCATTGTGTTATATTACAGGGTGGTTACAAAACATATTTTACAAAATTCCCTGACTTTTCCAGGTTTTCTAGGCAACATTTTTCAATTTTCCCTGACTACTTTTTTCCAGTGTTAATGGTGGATGATGACTTTTGTTTTATTTATTATTGATCACATATTAAAAAAAGTTTTTATCTACTAAACATAAACAATTTTATCAGTTATTTTATTTAGGTATTATTAACTTTTGTTTCAGTGTTTAGTTGCAAGATTAATGGAATATTTTAGACATATTTTTAATTCCCTGACTTGTCCTTATTTTTAGTTAAATTCCCTGACATTTCCCTGTTTTCCCTGTCATCCTAAAATTCCCTGACTTTTTCAGGTTTCCCCTGTTTTCCCTGTCTGTAGTCACCATGTATTAGTAACACACGCAGTTAAAGAAATAAAAAAAGTCTCAAAGCAAGGCAAAGCTGGGACAGTTGCCATAGTAAAGAAGGTTCAGTTTATCAGCTTCTACTCACGCACCATTGAGAGCTGTCAGTTTAATTACGCAAAGCAATTTTCAGCCAAGATAAGCTTCAGAGGAGCCAGCAATAGTCCTCTCGGTGACCTGGTGGTCTACGGGTAAGGCGTCAAACTTCTGTGCTGGGGGTCCGGGGTTCAATCCTAGGTCCCGGCACAGATTTATCTGATTGCCAAACCCTTCCTTCACCCCTGACAAGATGTGTATTAATCACAGCTAGTGAATGTGAGGAATGCCAGTCCTCCACCGTGGTTCGGATCCCACGTTAAACTGTAGGTCCTCCATTTCATCTCACAATCATCTTACCATTACACATTAGCGTAAGTGTGTATAACCCGAACAGGTAGTAAGCCGCGGTGCTAATAGTAGTAATAGTCCTCTCACCATCAAAGGTATTAATTAGACCAATGAGTCTATTAGGTTGAGCACATGGGTCAGAAATTGTTGATTTAAAGTGAATTGGATGTGTGACAATTTATGTGAGTACTAACACCCTTAAATTCCTAATAGATGGCAATGTTCAAGCACTTTTTCAGGGTTTTTCCCCCAATGCACAAAATTCAAGCATAATTCCTGGGTTTCCTGATTAGTTGACACCCTTAGAATGCAATATTAACCAGGCTAGGCTATAACAACAGTTTGAAACTTTAATTAGGCTTTAAATCAAAACAAACTTTCAAATAAATCCCAATAATAATAAAAATGGTGGTCATTTTCTTTAGTTCATTGCTATTCACATGTTAACTATAATGGAATAGAAATTTTGAAGCTAGAATTTAGGTAATATATTCATTCAATCTAATGGGTGTAATAGTATATATACTCTTTATAATCATAGATCTAAGGAATTGTTCTATTTAAGTCTTCTTTATTTGTCAAAACATATGCTCAACTGATTAGGATGTGGTAAAATTACCAAACAATGTTCTCATGGGTAGCAATTCACCCCCCAACTTGAAAGAATGCAACTTTGAAGTAAATAAAAAAGCTTGGGCCCATTCTATTCTAAAGGATATTAAAAAGTGGATGGTAGAATAATGTTTCAAATTAAATAACAATGAGTAGATACCATATTAGTTAGGTAGGCCTACCATTTCGATACTCTTCAGGTCCTTTAAGAGTAAGTCATTCTGAAGATAAAAGTCAGCTAATATTTATCCACGTATAAGGTAACATTTTTAAAGGGAAATTTTTAAAAGTAGGCCTATTATAATAGTTTTAACTTTAAAACCCACATTCCAACAAGTAATTATATGTGGCTATTCAATGTTAAAAAGAGAAATTACCATATACCTAAAACAAATACTACCATCAGAAATATATAGATCATTTATAGGTATATTAAATTGCAATAATAGGGGCCTATAAAAATTCTAAAAATCTGTCTAATATTAGATTGAATTACATTAGATCCATTACTGCTTCCAGCCTGTGGCCTGGGTCAGTTTTTTAGTCAAACCATGGCCTATATTTTCCACTACCGGCTTGCTAGGCCTGTTGAAGCTTCATATGCCTTATAATCTAACTTGAGACTAGGCCCGACACAACATCCTGTCCCCGGCCGTTAATTCATCACTGTGAAAGGCTAAACCCACATTAAACCAATGATAAATCTTTCGGCCAAGCCGGGAAACGAACCCGGGACTCTTGGATCAGAAGAGAGACATGATTTTTAACAAAATGAGCTGAATATGTAGACAAAAAAAGTCATCTGGTTTGTAAAATGTGTGATTTTCTACCAGGTTAAGAATACAAACCATTGTTTTCAGTCAAGCTAAATAAAGTCACAGCATAGCATGCTAAGTGAAAATGTTTAGTTCTTTTCTCCTTCAAAATGCTTATATTATTGGTTCATCCAACTTGAGACCGGAAATAAACAAACATTCCCACATCACTAGGCAAAGGACATATATGATTGGTGGAACACCAGTGCAATATTTTAAATAGGCACGACCATGTATAATCAGTACCATAACAAAGTAGGTCACTATGAATGTTTGTATTTTTTTAATACATTTAAATTTCCTGTCTTATGTTTAACAAAACTGGACCAGACTCAGCAAACGCCATAAATAGAAGGGAAGTGAGTAAGGAGTTTGTTGGTATTTGAATAACACTTTCAAAGCTTGAAGTATAATTTTTAAATCAAATAACGAGATATTTCTAGTTGTAAAAATTTATAAAAGTTATTTTTAAAAAAGTTTAATACCAAACAAAGGAGGGACTATTTAATGAAAGGATACCATTAAAAGTCTGTTCAGAGGAAAATAAGAGCATAAACTTCCACATGGCTTTGTTTACATCAGGTCTCAGCTTAGGATGAATCAATAATAATAGATGTTCAAAACCACTAACATGCATTTTGAATCGGCTGTCGCATTATGCTATTTTATAAACACATCTTGCCAACATCAACAAATAAACAAGCAATGTGCAATTTTGCTACAAGATCGGCAATATTTGAAGAAGGCTATGCAATGTATGTTCCTTCAAATGTTCCCATAGAAATAAATCTAATGGATGTATGTCAGATGACAGAAGACCATACAACAGTCCTCCATGCCCAATTCACCTTTTAGAGTGGGTTATGTCTAGCCACTCTCGGCTATCAATCTTGCAAATTAATCATCAGTTGACATTAAATGTGTCAAGTTTTTGGTTTATTTATTTATAATGAATCACTCTCAAGAAGAGTTTCACCAATTTGTATACACTATGTGCAGTGGTGTGTTGTGAAGTGTTGCTAGGGTAAGCAGCATTAGATTAAATTGTACCTGTGAATCGTTATGGACTAAGTCAGTAATGAATGGGTACTGAAAGAGTGCAATTTAGAAGGGAATCCGTTAGGTTAATATGAAAGAAGCATCTTACATTAGTTTGGCTATATTGAGAGGATGAATGTGTTTTCAAGTGACCAATCAAATATATGAAGGTAGAGTGTGATATTAAGTGATTTGAAGAATAAAAGAGCCTGTATAACTCAGTATATGGATGTTATTGAAGAGAAAGGAATATGCAAGGATAGGGAAGTGTGGATAAAGTTAGTGAGAATGGATTAAGTACAGAGTGGTTTTTTGAGCTATTTGCATAGTTTATTGACTACCCTGAAAGAGAACAGCTATCTACCAAAGTTACTACACATTAAATTATCCTTGGGTGAGACAGGCTAAGTAGATTTAGGACCGGTCTTATGACTCCTGGATAAATATTAATCTGGCTGATAAATATTTATATCTGGTCGATAAGTTTGTTTATTTTTATTGGGAGGTTTAAGTACATGATAACTTTTATCTGAAAGTTAAAATGGTCGTTGCCATGGTGATGTGTTATTTTGATGAGGTTTCGCTTATCAGATTCTGTTTTAGGTTAAAATTTTGGTTCACATGTTTAGTAGCCACAGGCCCAGGCTCCAACTAAAATCTGTTTACCGTAGGAATTGTTTTCTAAAAGGTCTTTTTCCCTACCATAACTCTATTATATAGGATATTGGTAAGAAAAAATACCTTTCAGAGAATAATTCCTACCGTGAATGGAGTTTATATATAAAGTTAGAACATTTAAGTCAAACTTTTATAAAAACTGACAAGCTATTTGTAGAGTTATAAGAACAAATTATTTAAATGCGAGTACAATAAATGAAATTTTGTAAACAGTGTACACAACTATTGACCACATTTTGGCAGACACCGAAATTAGTACTTGCAAGACAACCTATCTTTGCGCCCAAGTGACGTCATCTGTTTAGCCGCCATTATTTAACAAATGTTGAGCATTGTAGCCACTAGCCAGGTTTTAGTGGTAGCAGCATGGTTTAGATGCATGGGTGCACCAGTAAAAACAGTACCAACCTAGTGTTTTCTGCATAACAATTTATTTATCCTACAGATACCTATTCGGCAGATAAATTCGTTCATAATACATGTAAGATATTAAAGTTTAATAACCTTTATCTGTCAACTTTAACCTCCGATAGTAATATTTATCCGGTAGTCATTAGACCAGCCCTTAAAACATTACCCAAGCCAACCTGTTAGCTTAAATTAATTATTAAAAAATTGCAAGTTTGGTTGTAGGTTGTTTATCAGAATTGGGGCAATTTCATCCCTTACAAATACACTGTTGATCTATATAACACCGAAAAGTTCAAGTTTTAAAATCTATGCACCCTATTACTAGGCCTGTGATAAAGGCACAAACATTCAGATATAAAACATAACTATAGGACCAAATGAAATTAGATGTAATTAGAATATATGTCACTGACCACAATTGGGCTAGAAACAAATTGCTTTCCCTCATAAGGTGAGTATGTCGGGAACAGGAAAAAAGGATATATCTTTTGCAGTTTTTGTATTAGAACATTTTTTGACCAAAATAAATAAAATACTGCTTCAGTAAAAACATATTGAGGTTTATTTGATTCACAAAGTGATATCAACAGTTCTTTAATATATATGTCATAAGCATAGCAGCATTAGGTGAAAAAAAAAATTTTAATAAGAAAAAAATTGTCCTTAAATTCCAGAACACCCTTGACATATATTCAAGAAATGTTGCGGTCACCATGAGAATAAAATTAAACTCCATGTTTGTACTTAAGCAATATTTGATTCTGACTAAAGTTTTGATATAAACACAAGTTTTTTCACATTACCTACATTCCCACCTTTATATTCTACTGTGCCTTTTCCTTCTTCCGAACTGTATATAAAATAGCATAAACACTCGGTAAATAGGCTACAGAATTTTTTTTTAGATAATGAACTAGGTTGTAGCCTACTATAAAATCAAATTATCTGGGTATAAAAACAGTATTTATATATGATTTAATATTAAGTAATTTTTTAACTTTTAAACTGCTTGAACATTAAAAATTATTTTTCTTTTAAAATGGGCCTATTTAACCATTTCATTGTGTACACTTTACATGATGTCTAGTTAAGCCTATATTAAGTTTCAGCCCCATACATTAACTAGAATACTTTCTTAACAATGGTTGTATGCAAAAAGCATAAAATAGCAAGTTTGATCCCTCATAATTCGGAAACTATAATAATGCAATGATTTCATATTACTATTTATTGCTTATTATTTATACACTTGTTAAAATTGTGAAATAAAATATGTATTGTCGAATAAGAGTTAAATCTGATGTTTGTACCATCAACTGAGGTCACGATGAGAAAAGAAAATGTGATATATTCCCCCCACCCCATGATTAAACCAAGTTGGTATGAGCTAACATCACAAATGAATGTAATTTAACTTATATTTCTCTTCCAAAGAATGGGTGACCTGGTGGTCTAGGGGTAAGGTGTCAGACTTCTGTGCTGAGGGTCCGGGGTTCAATCCTCGGTCCCGGCACGGATTTATCTGATTGCCAAACCCTTCCTTCACCTCTGACAAGATGTGTATTAATCACAACTTGTGAATGTGAGGAATGCCAGGCCTCCACCGTGGTTCGGATTCCACTTTAAACTGTAGGTCCTCCATTTCATCTCACAATCACCCTACCATTACACATTAGCGTAAGTGCGTATAACCCGAACGGGTAGTAAGACGCGGTGCTAATAATAATCTTCCAAAGAAAGAATAACAGAGAGCCTACTTTAAACAAAATGTAATTTCAAAGCTACCTCATGATCGGGTGGGGGCAGTGGTGTAGTCCCCTAATTCCAAGTATATTTATATCTAAGCATATCAAGTGGAAAATTAAATTAACAATTTAATGTTTAAAATTTAAGAATATATTTTAATGGTTTTAAAATTAAAAATAAAACATAATTATATATAAGGAACATCACAAAACACAATTTTGTCTCCACAGCCCACTGACAATACAACAGCGTCATAATGTATGGTAGTGGGTCCTTATCGCCTCAAAGGTGGAACATTTAATTTTATATACATTAATGATGTAGCACATGTATATGAATAGAAAAGTATAATGGAGTAGTTATTAGGATCATTACAATAAAACCACGCCCAGGCTTAAAACAACTATATGGAAGTGATTTTAAGCAATCTTCCGTGAGTTTAAAAAACTCTAAGATGTATTCCTCCACAGTCAACGTAGTCTAGAAATACATTCAAAACATTTATTTTCAGTTCTGTTCCAAAGTGGCTGCAACAGTTTTTTTATGAAGCCCTCGATCTTTGTCACTTCCATATTATTCGTCCCCAAGTTTAAGTTTGGTGTTTCAAAATCCTTTAAAAGTTTGGAATATTTCTCTTGACAAATGTGACTGTCTTTCTTTCATTCTATAGATTGAAATGGTTGTGAAACATCTAACTATTAAATTGTGCATAATCTTAAGCAAAATAATTGCGGCTGATTTAATAATTGGTGTCACAACTTGCCGATAAAATCCATGCCACGAAATTACCCACTCTCAGCTGCTTTTAGACTTTCTTTTACTCATTCACCTGGTCTGGATTTAATTTATTCACTCATTCTCACTGTTCGATGTATCAGCAAATAAGCCTTATTCAGAATATTTTATCTCTCTTGCGATTTGTCTGAAAGACTTATCAGTTAGTCAAGTGGTGCACATCACACAGAACCCCTTTTGAACAAGTTTAGTTAAACATTTCCACATTCCCAACCATTTTAATTTTCCAATGGAATTTTGTGTTGGGTCATTCATTACTTCAGCCTTAAAGTAAACTATTAATGTCTGGTAGAAGTTCTAAATGGACTCAGCTGTTCGAAAACTGTAAGACAACAGCTTCCCATCTAGCATTTAACCAATTTCATTTAGTGCTCTCCAAGTGTTGATGTGACATCTAGCAATTATTTTGTGTTCTTAGGAGACTGACTAGATAATGCATATTATGTGTTCATTAACAATTTGAAATTAGTTTTTGCTATAATATCATCAATGGTGTTAATAATTGCCAGTTTAGATCCATTATTCTAACAGTGTCGAATTAAAATTATAGGAAATTTCTCACAAATAATTGTTGCCACTCCTGACCTCCCCCACTATCAGTGGCGTAGCAAGGGCATTTGATGTGCGGGGCGGGTCTCAATTTTGGTACCCCTTACCCAATGTAGGAACCAAATTCTTTTAATAAGATACTTATAAGAAGTTTGGTAAGAGCTTGAATAGAAATAAGGCTGTAAAACCAACCCTATAAAAAGGCAGCAATGTAGCGAAATTCAACCTAATAAAAGGCGGTCATAGCAGTGAATCCCCAATTAACCAATAATAATAATCATTATTATTTTGCTTATATTTTTTATTTACAAAATGAAACCTCTATGACACCCCTTGGAACGTCCTATTGTTCATTGAGTGCATATTACTGAATACATAATAAGAGGGATTTTTTTATTGTATGTGCTCTTTAATATGTGATATTAATCAAATCGAGAAAAATATTCTCCATTTCTTTATTTATTGTAGCTCTTATTATGACTGTGGAAAGTTAATTTAAACTTATGGACTCATCAATTATTAGTGATAATTTCCTCTCTTCATTTATTACTTCAAGGTATTCTATTAAGTCAAACACTCATCTAAATTTAGGCTCGCCACCACTCAGGTATAAGAAAATAGTTTAAGTCCTAGGGTATGCTGAGGGGAAAAAAAGGTTTGTTAAGGTTGTGGTAAATGATAGGTAGCCGTTCTAAAATAACCACAATAGCACATGTAGGCCTACTCTGAAATACCTTGACTGTGTGAATACAGTAGCCTCATGGCTTCTTTGGTTCTGACTGACAGTTCACAGCTGACTTCTGTCAGTCAACATTTAGGTATATACCTAAATTTTGTCGTGACAGCTGCTAAACACATGTTTTTTGCAGATCATAAGGTTCAGCGTAGTGATACATAATTTGGTCTGGTAACTTTTCAAAGCCGTCAGCTGTGAGCTGTCAGTCAGCACCAAAGAAGCCATGGGGCTACTGTACTCTAGCAGTCCTCATACCTATTACGCATCGCGAGGCCTTATCACGTCCAGGTTTGGTGCCAAATTTATTTTCAAAACTACATTTACAAGCCTTTTAAAGTCCAGGGCAGCGCCCCAGCAGCTAAGAAAGTACCAGGGCGCTGCCCTGGCTCGACTGAAGCACTGGGTGGGGGGTCAAGGGATCGCTTGTATACCCCTTTTAAAAATGCATGTGCGTAATTAAAACTTTGGGAGCACATACCAAATTATCAATGTCAACCCAGTTTATGTTTATACAACAGTTCAAATGATATAAGATTTTTTCCTGAAAAACTTATAAACAAAGCCATGTTCATTAAAGAGATGCTAAAAAAACCATAAAATACAAAATAGTAAGCAAGTTAGTCTCCATGTGTTTAAAACTACAAAATGAAAATGTACAGGCCAACATGGTCATAGAAAAATAGGGAGCTTGTAGTTTTACACTATTTAAGGACACATTACTAAATGCAATTAGGTCCAATTAGGCCTTGTCATATGTTACATAACTTTGTGTGAGAAACAATACCTCGTCCTGTCCCCAAACATTTTTACATGGGTCTCTGGAAATTAACAAAGTCAACAGAACACATCTTGTTTAACAACTTTGTACAGTAGGACCATTGTGGCATAATTATGTCAGCCATACTTCAAAGAAAACCTAAGCATAGTAATCAAGTAATGCTATAAAATATGTTGACTCTTATTTGAATGTATTAATTATGATTTGGAAATATAGCTTATGCTTATTTGAAAATATTAATATGTTTTGGAATTTAATTTTGCATGTTTAATATGGATTCATGATGTTTCCTAGTGTTTTTTTATAATATTACTACATTTTAGTTATTCAATTTATGCACTTTTGATGTTTCTTGGTGTTATTGTTGATAATATAATACATTTTAGGCATTTAACCAAGGGCGTAGAAAGATAATTTTTCTAGGTCCGCTCACAAATTCTCTCGATCATGCTCTTTCTTTCAAACTTTTCATACCCTAGCAAGTAATGTTTTGAAGTAGGTTTGTTGAGATAATGGGTGGATGAAGGATCATAAACCTACCTATATAAGCTACAAACTCCACATCTGATAGTTGTTTTGTTATTTAAGCTGCTCTTTTCTTAGAATTTTATAAGACTCAAAAATGTTTCCTCATTTTCACGGAACCTCAATCGGATCATTCCAAGAAAAGGCCTTTGTTTTTAAATACAATATTAATGTATGAGAAAAGTATAGTACCAGTATTTGAAATGTTGACGGACCTAATTTTACAATTGGAAGTTTTACAAGGTGGATCTTGAAGGTGAATATTAAGATATTCATCAACTAATATTTGGTTGATGACATATAGGCCTACAATTAAAACTGTAATAAGAGTATAAAACTTAAACATTAGGTTTCTATGACTTTGTCGACCTCCCTATAAGGGGGCGTCCAACAAATTCCAGGGGAGTCCAGTTAATCTCAAGGACCCCCACCCTTCTGCGCCCTTGCATTTAACTTATACACTTTTGGTGTTTCCTGGGCCTGAATTCACTAACGGGAGCAAATAGTTGCACCGGCGCAAGTTTGAAAGATGTGCCCAAATCCCTATTCACTAAAAGAAGCAGGCGCAATTTGAGAGCAAAGTTGCGCCTTTTACTTGCCACCACTCAAGAGTAGGCGCAACTATTATATCATGAGTGTCACTTCAATAAATTTAAATGGCGGCATATCATCATATTAGCTTAAAATACAATTAGTTACCTAACCGTACTCCAATTAATAATAAAGAAATTAAAATAGCATACGTCTGTCAAGCATAAAATTTGTTTCAATTTATATAGTGGTAACAAAGCAATTACTGACCTTTTGCTGTAAAATTTTTACATTCAAAACACACAATGACATTTCTTGCATTATTACAAAACAAAATGTCAAACAAAACCACAAATTGTGTAATCTTTGTCTTGACCCAAAGAAGTTTGTATTCCTCTGAGTCCAAAGACATCTCGTCACTAAATATGGCGGTTAGTATAACTTTAAAATAAGTTTTAAAGTTTCTATAAATGTTGTATTAATGGAACTTAAGCTTTAAACTAATAATATAAATAAATACTAAACAATGTACTATTATTGTTTTCTTAATGCACCCAGAACCAGGTCGCTTCTAATTTAATTGCTAGTTTATAAGCAAAATGTTTAGAAATCTTTGTATTTGTTGTCATATTCATTAAAGATTATAAATTTGAGATTAAATTCTTCACAAAGATTGGTCGAAAAGGGCGCTATTTATGATGTTTATGGTGGCATCACCATTATATTGCCATCAATTTTTGCCTTGTTTAGTGAATACGGAAATGGAGCAAATAATAAGTCACAACTATGGGAATATCATGGGTGCAAAGTTGCGCCATTTCTAGACTTGCGCCGGAGTATAGTTGCACTCGTTAGTGAATCCCGGTTTTGGTGTTTTTATTGAAAATACATCATAGAGTAAAAGCTTATCAGAGCGCTAATTGTCTTCATAAAATCTGTCAATCAAATAATCTAACCTGCTTCAAATAAAGAATAGCTGTAAATGAACATAAAATCAGATGCTTTAAGTATTTTTAAAACACTTTTAAAACACATAGAAAACTTTAGTATAGTTGTTATATTTTAACAAATAAAGGCCATTAAAGAGTTGGAGAGTCTGAGGTGGATAATATAGGATTTAGAAAAGATAGGCTAATCTTACTTTTTAATATTTCAATAATTATTAACAAGGTTCTATATCAGTTTTTCCTTTCCCTTCTACTATGTTTTTAGAAATTGTCTAAATGAATGATAAGATTTAGACATGTTATGTGTTATTACTAGCAGCCAAATGAAATTAAAATATAAAGATTTAAACTAAATTTTGAATTAGGCAAATATAAAAAAGACCAAATAAATTATATCAAAATATGTTAGGCCTACTTTAGGAGACAACACTAGTGAATGGTAACTTACCCCCTCAACAATACATTCTTGTCACGCTTTGTGTGCTGTTCTCATGAAAACCAAATGTTTCTAGGGTGAAATAGGAGGGAGAAAAGGAAATTCCTCAGTCAACAAAGAACAGCATAAGTGTTAATGAATAGAAGCCCAGTCTCACTCTTTCCCTATAATAACTAATGGAAACCCAAGTTTTTCCTTTCCCTTCTACTATGTTTTTAGAAATTGTCTAAATGAATGATAAGATTTAGACATGTTATGTGTTATTACTAGCAGCCAAATGAAATTAAAATATAAAGATTTAAACTAAATTTTGAATTAGGCAAATATAAAAAAGACCAAATAAATTATATCAAAATATGTTAGGCCTACTTTAGGAGACAACACTAGTGAATGGTAACTTACCCCCTCAACAATACATTCTTGTCACGCTTTGTGTGCTGTTCTCATGAAAACCAAATGTTTCTAGGGTGAAATAGGAGGGAGAAAAGGAAATTCCTCAGTCAACAAAGAACAGCATAAGTGTTAATGAATAGAAGCCCAGTCTCACTCTTTCCCTATAATAACTAATGGAAACCCAAGTGAAGTCCCCTAAAAGTAAATTATTTTTAAAAAAATATCGAGTTCTAGATACAATTTAAAGTGTTCTTAAACATAATTTGAGTTGTAACTGTGAGAAATTTTATAAGACTAAAAAATGTTTCGCAATTCAAAATTGCCTAGACAAAAATACAATACTAATTATACTTTTGGGGGTGAGAAAGGGCGGGGGATCCCCACTCAGTACACCCTGTTGCCCATTAATTATGCTTAAGGTGGAGATGTAGGGAATGCGAGAAAAGGTAAGAAGTGTTTTATGTAGTTTTTAGGCCCCTATATAAAAACATTATTTTGGTCAAAATATATCAAATATTGCTTTAGTACAAACATATGGTCAAGGCCACGGGACACCGGAACGATATACCCTCCAACCCCCCCTTCGACTCCTGTCAAAATCTCAGCCTCGGTCAGACCCTCAAATATACGCACCACCCCCTACGATCGCCCCGTGACTGCCGTCAAAGATTCGACCCCTGGTTGAGCGCCACTGGCAGAAGGGTTTAATTTTCTACACATGGTGATATCAACAGTTGTTCTTTAATATCTGATTAGATGACATTAAATGACAAACTTTTTAAATTAAGAGAAAAAGCTGTAATTAAATTCCAGGACACCCTTGATGGCTAATCAAGAAATGTTTAAATTACCATGGCAATAAAATAAAACTCTACTATTGTAATGAAGCAATATTTTATTTATTTTGTCCACAAACAGTTTTGCTATAAAAATGGCAAAACACTGGCCTTTTCTCTGTGTTACCTTCATCACCATCTTAACTGATAAATAAGCACATAGTCACGCTTCTTCTATCACCCCTCTTCCTCCAAACACAAAATACAGTGTTCTCCCGAGAAAATGTTGCCATCTGGGTGGCAATATTATGTAACAAGGCAAGGGGCAATGTAATATTTTGCAATATTTGATGATTTGTGCAACACAATGATTTTAGCCTGGCGGTTAGTAAGAGCACCCGTGCACACACAGCTCACCCGTTTGAAAGGTCTTGGGGAACATATGGATTAGGTATGTATATAATTAAAATTAAAATGCACCTTTAGTCCCATTCAATTAAGAATAAACCCGCCTTGGTGGCGTAGTTGGCTAACGCGTTAGTCGTGTTGAGCCCGACTGCCGAGGACGGGGAGATCGAGGTTCGAATCTCGGTCGGGTGAACTGGGGGTGGTTTTTCCTAAATGGTTTTCCACTCTCCCTCCACGCAAATGCGGGTTCACTTCCTCTATTCAACCTTCCCAATTCCTAATCCATTAGCGTAATTAGTACTTAAGCGTATAACCCGAACGGGTAGTAAGACGCGGTGCTAAATTATAATAATAATAATATATAATTAAGAATAAAGAGACTACAGTATATGAGTTGTAAATTATCATCAGATCTATAAATTAGGCTAATGTTAATAAATGAAACATGCAATGTATATAAGCAAATGTCTAAGTTAGTAAGGTTGTTGAGTTTTATGTTGACTCAAGTCAGCTATGTTCTCGTCTTGTAATATCAATAAACGTACTAGTTTATGAATGTGTTAGTTAAATAAACATAAGCCAAGTATTTATTTACAGAAATGCTAAAGTGTGAGCAAGTACTCAAGTACCTTCTTTACCCTACCACCTACCCATTCTTACTTATTCAAGTGTGATGAGGGTATTTAGTATGCTTTATGAACCAAGTGATTATATCAGTAGGCCTACACAACTAAAAAACAATCAGTAACTTAATTCAAGAACAAGCACAACTCTCAGTTCTCTGGCAGTCAGCTTCTCATTATAAAAGAGCCCCAATGTAGTTTTTTCAGCCAAGCCAGGAATTGAACTCTGAACCCTTAGCTCAATAGGCATAAGGGCTACAGATTGAGCAAGTGTGTTAAGATTTGCCCCAAAATTAAATTCTATGTGTATACTAAGAACCCATATAGCTCATTAGCACACATACAAAACACCATCGATTCATATTTGTGAGCTTCCTTTGGATCACAATAAGCAATTCTGTAATGTTCAGTGTTAATAAGTTATGTAAGGCATCATCAAAAGTATGCATGCTTGTACCAAACTAGAGACAGCCAGGGTAGGCCTATCTGAAGCACTACTATTCTTACCTACACAATTAAAGTGACTCACAAAAATTCATGGCCTGAAAGTTAATTTCATGACTTTTAAATCACGTTCATGGCCAAAATATTATTTAATTAACTTTTCATGGCTGGTAGGCACAATGATTAAGAAAAAAATTCTAGCCCATTACCTACACCAGACTAGAATTCAAGTCTCAACCACCCTGTCTTCATAAAACCAAAGGGAATGTGAAGCATAAGCACCTTACACTGTATTTCACCTAAGATACCAAAGGATTAAAAATGTAATACTATCATTATACTCATAAGGAAATGGCAAATCCAGATGTAAATATAGGCTACCATACCAACATGCCAATTTATATGACATCAACATAAACTTGGAAAGTCCGGAGAGGGTGTTGGTTCAGATCTTTATTTCCTTTTCATTTGAGTTCTAACGTAGTCTTCTGTGAGTTTGCTGGATGTAAAACCAGCAGATGTTCATGTTTTCATTTATAAAAGAAAATATTAGTTAACCATTCTCGAGAAACTCGTCTGTTGCGAAATAGAATGAAGTGTGGGTCACTGCAGAAGATTATTCTGCATTAATCAGCTCTATAATACACTTAAAGCTTCAGCCATGCAATTTTATAGATTTTTTCCAAAGATATTTGTTCCTGCGTCACTTAGGTAACTTATAACAAAGTTTTTTCATAATATTGAATAATTGGATTCTCAGCCCTTTTGTGAGTCAGGGAGGTTATAAAACTTTTAGCCTATTATTAAAGTTTGTGCCTTTTCAAGATTTTTCATATTTAAACATTTAAAAAAATGCCAGACCTAACCTTTTCTCAGTTTTTCTTGGTGGGTGGGAATTTTTTCGTTTATTTCATTGATCGCATATTTTCAAAAAATCGTAAGCTATCAAACATCAACATTCTTATAAGTTCTTGTCTCTAGTATTTAATTAGGTATTATTATTGTCCCTGTGTATATGTTATAAAACAAACCCTGTACAGCCATCTCATGTTAAAATAAAATATCTAGCCAATGCACTTTGTTAACATCGAGAAATATTTTCACTTTTGTTTAAATGTTTAGGTGGAGAATTAATCAAGCATTTAGATTCCCTGTCTTTTCCTCTATTTTATTATAAATTCCCTGACATCAAAGAATTTCTCAACTTTTTCAGGTTTTCCCTGTCTGTTGTTACCATGTTATTGTAATGCTAGTATAAATTTTGTGATTTTTAAGGAAAGAAATTAGACTAAAAGCCTAATAAACATAGGTATGTTCCCTATGTTTCGACAATACTGGTGCCTTTATTCACATGCTCACCTATGCAGGCAGGTAGTACGTGGCCACCCATATGAGCTATAGGCCCTACACATTTTAATTAATACACTATTTGGCTACGAGGTGGGGATCAAGGGGGTAATTTAAATGTGTAGGGCCTATATGGGTAGTAATAAGAAGGGGGGTTAAAGATAATGGGGAATAGCTCACAAATAAGATGGGATTCTTTAATTTATTTTCCATGCCATATTAGAGAAAGTTTAATATTTTTACCATCTATATATACACAAATAAAAGCAGGTTTCCAATAAAAAAATAAATATTGTAGGATAATTTCTATATAGCCTACCATAGTATAAACAATTCAAAAAAGTTCACATTTATCACAGAAGAAAGTTTTAGAATGTCACAAAATGGCATCAAAAGTATTTTAATACAGAATAGTTAATATTTGTATTATTATAAAATATTCCAACCAAACAAAGCCCACCAGGCACCAACATATTTTCCATGTGATTTTGAGATGCTGACATATCTTTCTCTAAAATACTGTCATAATTAATTTTTAAACTATCTACAATTATTTTAAAATAAGCCTATTAATTTTAACATTGGAAATTCGCTTTAGTTGAGTGTATGGATGTTAAAATATAAGTTATTTCTCAAAATTGATGACAAAAAAAATCATTAAAGAATCCCACCCTCTTTGTTACTATTGCCAAGTAATATAATAGGTATATTCAATCACTAGCATGCTCTTCACATTAATTACAACTAAGAACACTGAATAATATTTATGACTTAAGACTCTTAAGGGCTTTTTTCCATTTATGACCGTCTATAACAACCAAACGCACCTGCTTGTCGGACTCGCAACTACGCATTAACGTAATTTTGTCTGTTTATAATAGCACATGCGAACAAAATCGTGTGTCGGAACTGTCGGACCCGTGTGAAGAACTGTCAGACCTGCTTGTCAGAAGAAGATGAACATTGGCCATCGCTTGCGTGTATGTGGTTATGTTTGTTTGTGTTTAGCCAATTAGAAACAAATTATGGTCAGACCACTATAATCAAATAAAACGAATAGGTAATTAATCTAGGAAAAAACTAGGCCTACTATTAAATTTTTAAATTAAATCTTAAAAATAATAATTTAAGAGTTTATAATAGTCATTTATGTTTATGTATTTAAAAAAAAAATTAAATTACTTTAATTATGTAGTAGTCATCATCTTTGGTTGTATGTGTCTGCTCTTTGCCTTTTTATACTTTCTTTTGTTTGGCACTTTTGTTAATAAAGTTGTTTTATGGTTTGGATGCTTATGCTCCAGAAACTTATCAATGATTAGTTTAATTTTACTGCTAAGTTATTTATAACTAGTTTAAAAGATGGTGCAGGTGAAAGAATTTTATCAGAAACAAGAGATTCCCGAGTGACTGTGATTTGATTAACATAAATTTAAGTTGTTTTTAAAATCGTGTGGGTTGTTTATATAATTATAATATAATAATAAACTAATAATAATAATAAATATAATGGTTAGCAAATTTGGAATAACAAAACTACTATCCATCTGTTTATTTGTTTGAATGGACTCCATCATTGTTTCAATGCAGTGCCCTCTATATAATTTTATAAATTAGCACAGTCTGGTATATTTTTACTTTCTCTCTATCTTACAGGTAGAGAAAGTATGGTGATCGTCAAAAAAGTCGAACTCGAGATTTTGATGAATCTTGACGTTTCATGGCTTCCTGAATCCGAAAAAGTGGTTTTTTGAATTTCCGTCCGTCTGTCTGTCTGTACCTCCAACTAGAGCCTAAACTATTTTACCGATTGAGCTGAAACTTGATATCTAGGGTTTTCATAGGGTTGCCCCGAGGGGTTTTTGGAATTAAGGGTAGTTTACTGAAGGGAAAAAAGAGAAAAAAGTCGATTTTCTCAAAATCGGCTCTAACGATTTTGATTAAATTTCATTTATGAACATTAATAAATATTCCGAACAAAATGGCTACTCTCAATATTTCGGCAAAATGGCTTTAAGGGCTCCGGTCTGATGCGTAAATTAACATTTTTTGAAATTACGTCTTACGACTTTTCACTGTACTAAGAGAAGCCTAAATTAAATAAAAGCACGCTAGCGATTGCATCATTGCAAGTCCAACAAGTGGGTGTGTTTGGTTGTAGAAAAGACATTAATGGTATAATGTTTCTAGATATTATTTACTTTAATATGCACACTATAGTATGTAGAATCGAGTGACACCAAGATTTACAAACTTTTTACACTTATATTAAATACTACCTAAATAAAACTATACACATCACCCAAAATCACTTTCAAAATGTAAATTTTGACTATGACATGTAACTTTCCTGTGATCTTGAAATCTGGACGGATGACGTTATCCCATGATGCACTAAAATGACTATGACATCATTGTATGATGTGTACCATCTACGTTTAATTATTACATTGAATTATTTTATCTATAATTATAAATTTAATTTACTAACACAGTCAAGGTTAGGTTAAGCTGGGTTGGAAAAGTGTCATAATGAAAGGTTAGGTTAAGCCGGGTAGATTAGTGTTATAATAATTAATATGCCTAAGCTTGTTGTGTTATTTCCATGATATCATCAATAATATGCTTAATTTCTTCTAGACTTTAGTTGCTATGGATAATGGTGATCACCTACATCGAGTCAAATAGCTTAAAGTTAAATTTACTCTGAAGTAAAGTTTATTGTGGTCGTTTTAGACTGTTTTTGCGCCTTCGTAAAAATGGTAAAAATTATGTTTGGGGTTTAGTGTAATGTGTCCAAATAGTTCTAGAATGGCCAGAGGATACCTCGTCGCTTGAGTGAGTAGAATTTTTACTTAGTAAATTTAAAAGTTTTTATTTTTTGGTTCAAATCGATTCTACATGTTTTAATTTTATTTTTTTATTTACTTAGCACCGCGTCTTACTACCCATTCGGGTTATACGCTTAAGTACTAATTACACTAATGGATTAGGAATTGGGAAGGTTGAATTTAGAGGAAGTGAACTCGCATTTGCGTGGAGGGAGAGTGGAGAACCATTTAGGGAAAACCACCCCCAGTTCACCCGACCGAGATTCGAACCTCGATCTCCCCGATCCTTGGTGGTCTGGCTCAACACGACTGGCGCGTTAGCCAACTACGCCACCGATGCGGGTTACATGTTTTAATGTTTGGAATAATGTATGGCTGATAGGCTACAACTATTTTGAAAAATTCTTTTAAGAAATAATGGGACAAATAAAGCTCCTTCTACAGAGTCTGTAATCCTTAATGGTCCATAGAAATGGAATGTGTGTCTAGTGTCTGTATTCGTTTTCATGTGAAAATGCCAACCAATGATAAAGTTGAAAACGTCAAACTCTTCAAAAGGAAATTTTCTAGAGCTATGCACAAACAGACGTCATCTGTGAAGCAGACAATATCCCAGTTGAAGTATTATTAATAAAAGTAACTACACAACTAGATAGAACGTTCAGGATAGGCTACATTTGAAAGGTGGGATAAGTAGAATTACAAATATAAAATATATTTAAAACATGAGCTAGTTTGTTTAGATGCTGTGAAAATGGCATTGGTGGTTTCATTTCGATGCGCACGCACACTTACTTAGTTGTACTTGGTAATCTTTAGCAGTCCTTAGAAAGTTAAAGATGAGTCGACCACTACGAAGTGGTTTGGACTAAGGAATTAAGGCTAAAGATTCTGTAGACAGTGTAATCTGTGCTGTATCCCTACTTTTATTCCCCTCATAGAGCAACAAGCCATTAGGGTTATACTGCTCTCAAGGACTGTGGGTGACTTTCTTATTAAAATGATAATTAATGAGAATATATCTCCCCCTGATTCCAGATAAAAAAATTAGGCAATTGGCCTATTTTATTAAAATAACTATTACATTCAACATCATGGTTATTAAGAGTTTAAAATATGAGAGGGATGGGGAGAGGTAGTTTAAATGAACCCGCATTAGTGTGGAGAGATAAGGAAAACCAGAAGTAATGACATGAGGGGACAATCCCCTTCTCCCCCTCCAACACGTGCAGATAGATCCGATTCAACTGCGACCCCACATCGACAGCTCTATTGTTAGGACTGCATACTAATTCTGAGATGACCATGTGCAAAAGCGTCGTGTATTTTGAATGGTTTGATTATTTAATATTTCATCATTTCCTCAAACATTTTCAGCCCTCAGTATGTATTTTTGCTTTGTATGCCTACCTAGCTCTTAAATGTTAAAATAGTTCCTAATCTTAACTTAAATCCCCCTCCTTGTAGAGTTTAATCAAAACCAAAAAGTATAAGAAAATTTAAAAGTAGGCCTTCAATAATTGGCATTTTATTATATATCACTCACACATTTCTCAAAAGATACATTTAGCCAAAATACACGCAAGCCAAGCAAGCTTTAAGGTCACAGCACTTACCTGTATAATTAGAAAAGTATTCCCAGATACAGCTACGGCCTATCAGGTGCGTAAGTGTAATTCGAAGCACAAACACAACTTATAACGTTATCACACAATGCACAGAGCAATTTTCACTTTCACGCGTATTTTGTATGGAAGAAACGCTTCAGCCATTTCTACACCGAACTTCAATAACAAAACAAAATGCAGACCAATTAGTCAACTACTTCAACATGTTTGTACGAGTATTAAATCATTTTACACAGACACTTTAAAATAATTTCCTCGCTTATACTTATTAAAATCCTTCTAACAAAGAGGATAATTTCACTACACTAAAGACACATTCCAGACTAGCTACGTCTGTTCTACACTGACAAGAGTAGATAAATTTTGCTTTCGAGGCAACCAACCACAACCTAACTTCACCATAATGTAGTTGAATATACAAAATATCCACTACTTCTATAACAAATATTTAACAATGTGATTAAATTCGCTGAATAATTTTGGCTCTGAAATAGGACTAACTATAGAGGTAAAATGTCATGTTTACATTACATTATGTTGGTAGTACCAACACCGGACACAAACATACATATACATCCACGAGACATATTTTCTCGTGAACTCAGTTACTACGTCACTAAACATTCAGCACATGAACTACTTGGTTTGGCCGAACAAAACATACATTTATTTCACCCGTTTAAGTTAGAAATGACAAAAATAGTACTATGAGCTTGCCGCTAGAAAGCAGTACTAGTAGTCCAACATCGATTTAAACATTTGAGATGTAGTTTTCATGTAGCCTGTACGCTCAACTGTTAAAATGGACAGCAATTCACCCTGGTTAATAGAAAGATAGGTTAAACATTTTATTAATTTTAAAGAATATTGAGAACTATTATAGCGGCCAAGAAATTTCGAATTACTTGAGGTCAGAGAGTTAGTGAGTTAATCTTATTTGAGATATTATATTTCTAAGAAATAGCAAAGAGCAAACTGAACAAAATTTAGTAATTAAAGTATTTTTTGTAATGACAGCCTAATATCATAGAAATTAAACCACATTTGAAAAAATAATAATTCATAATTATAATTGGTCAGATAATGAAGACAAAGAGCAGTATTAAAATTCGAAACTCATGTGAATAGTGATAAAGGTTTATTTTAATTGACATAATTATATAATTTATACCCCCAAAATATCTGATAGGCGTATTGCCAAAGAATAAAGGAAAAATTGCAATCTATTTTTAAACAAATTATAAAAATGAAACTGTATGAGATCTTATATCGTCCACAACTGAAACATATTGGATATTCTTAGAATTGGTTTAAATTTAACTTTTGGCGCACTATGCATTAACTTGAAACGTATCAGCCAATGAAAATACGAGAAAAGGTTCTGGCCAATTAAACGCTATAGTATACACAAGAGACGGAAATTATCTTCTATTCATGGTTGAAATGTCTTGGGGTAACCATACTAGTTTGCTGTTAACGAATTTTTCTTTCTTTTAGCGTCAATAACTACGATTGTAAAGAGGATTGACTGTAAAAAAGAAATATTACATTTTTGTGTCTGTTCCTGGGAAGTAGGTCTACCATGACAGGTGATGACTAATAAAATTACAATCAGATTAAAATCAACACTTAACTTGATAGTACATGCACTACTTGTATTAGGTTGGTTGTAGCGAGCTAACCAATCTAGCCCCGTACTACCTAAATCAACTCCAGAAAATAATTTCTCGAAATTTATATTATATATATATATATGATCTCTAATTTTTTATACACATCTAATAAATGTATAAAACTCCATTCGTTACATACCACGCCCCGGAACATCGCTGGACAGGAACGGCTCCATCGGAAGAGTTAAACTATACTCGCGCTCCTTTCAACATTGCACTTGACCCTTCGGAGCCGTCTAATTAACTGACCAAAGTTCGACGTAGGCCGCTAGCGCATGGGTTCACTGGCTGGTGCCTACGTGCTCTATTCAACGTCAAGGGACGTCTTCTTCCCCTCTTCCTTTTCCATGGTTCATCACGTTCAGCCACTATAAAACTCAACGGTTCACTGGGATCGACATAACAGAACTAGTCAAATATCCTACACGTTCAACGTCTCATCGCTCAGCATAAACAACAGTAGTCAGTGGTCCCGACGGTGTGCGACGGATAGACCAGATAGACGGGAGTAACACGATGTAGTGTTTGAGCTTTCAAATTTGTAGGGCGTAGGTGGCTTAACCACCAATATGTATATTTTAGGGATTGTTTCCACGCTTGTTGAAAGTGTCTTTCACTCTTGTGGTTACTTTATATGTCATTAGGTTAGCCTTTTATTTAATTGTGACATGTTGGACATGCCATGAGTGATCTCTCGCATGATAATTTTTTCTGCTCGGTCCTTAAGACCGGCGGTTAAGTTAAGGGTATGTGTCTCACTCCTCGACCTGCATGACCACCCTTTAGTCAGCAGGGCCTTCAGGGGGAAAAGGGCTGTTTAGGTTGTTCCAGGCCTGATGGTTGTACCTAGTTAGGTATTGGTTTGCATTTCTAGGGTAATCTTGGGTGCCTCACGCCGTATCGTTCTCTTGTTTGTGGTGATCAACTTGTGGGTCATTTCTGTCCTTCTGGCATGGCTCGCGTTTTATATGTTTTTTATATTTAGTTGTTCACCTGTTTGTGGTGCTCAAATTGTGGGTCGTTTCTGCCCTTTGGCTTGGCTCACGTTCTATATGCTATTAAGCCTTATTGTTCACCTGTTTGCGGTGCTCAACTTGTGGGTCTTTTTTGCCCTTCTGGCGGGGCCCGCATCCTATTTAATTTTCAAGTCTGATTGCCTTTAGGGGCTCTTTGAAGCCCTCGATATTGATTGCATCCCATGTGTGGTTGTATTTCTCAATATCCCGACCTATACCAATTGGTTGCTTGCCAGGCCATGTTAAGTTAAGGTCTAGAACCCTGAATTGGAACTTTCCCTAGACATTTGACCGTCTATGTATGACCGGAACAAACTCTTAATTACCTGAAACAATTGTAACTCAATTTAATAGTATCAAGCTAGCTTCACTACCGTATGTAGTCCTCATCTCTTAAAATAGGGTTGTTAATGTATTATGCTGAACAGGTTCTGCTTTGGCCCAGCTCCGTATAGTAGCTTGGAAGTCGTGAACCATCCTAGCAAAGCTACACCACAATAGGATGTCCAAATAAATACAAGGGGGCAGAAAAAGGGGCAATAAGAGTGAGCGGCTGGAGTTCTTGTTTTGAATGCCTGAGAATCGACATACAAAACTCAGATAACGCAACTCACACTAGTTGCGGGAATAGTAAGTTGACGGTCGTCCCCAAATAAAATTAAAGTGTAAGTACCCATAAAGAAAAAGATAAGGAAAACACATATAACCTAAGGGTATTATTACTAATCCAAATATTAAATAAACTTGAAGTCGTTTTGTTGATATTTATTGATAACTATCATAAGTAAATATATTAGTAAAGATATATAGATATTTTGAATAGTATATAACAGTGTATAGGAATATTAAACATTTACAATGATAGCCGAGCTGGCAAAAGAAAGAGTTCTTTATGATATAGGATAATTGATTCAAAACAAATATCAAGATAGAATGTCAATATGAAATAGAAATTATTACATCAGAAAAGAACAATAATAATTAACTCTTTCCTTTACGCATGGAACGAACTAATAAGGCTACGCGACCCTCGTAAAAAATGTCCATTATAAAATCTATCTTCACAATTCATAAAGAGAATTTCTTAAATTTCCCTCAACTTTTCTACGTCTACTATAGACTTAGACAATACCATATACACTAAAACTCTAAATAAATTCCACAACTAAGTTCAATTAACATTATCAAGAATAAATATTTAACTATATGTGAAATCTGTTTCAATATATATTTACAAAAGACAAAATCAAATTTCGTTAAATATAATAAAATACTAACCTTATCCCTCATAATATATTTTGTCCGTCTCATAATTAGATCAAAAGTTATCTCTTCAAAACTAATCGATACCCAATGAAACAATTCAGAACTATCGATATCCATCAATTAATTGACCCAAAGTCCAACATCGATCTAAGAATTTTACTATCATAAATTCCCATTGCTGAATTAATACTAAGTTGCCGAAAAAGAAATTTTGAAAAGTTTTAAAGTACAAAATAAAGGTTCAAATAATTATTTAGTCGAAATAGAATTTTGTTCTCACATTTTAACAAGCTGAAGCCTTAGCTTCTTATTCCTCCATTCAAGCCAAGTCCAAGAGTGCCGACAAGCAGCCCAGCCAGCACTATATACACAAAACCCAGATAACATTGGAGAACAGGATACAAGGTGGGGGAAAACATATGGATCACAAAGGGGTAGGAGCGCGCGTGACAACAATAACTTCTACAATACACTCCAAACAACTGGAATCTTCTAGATTATAGTAGAACAAGCCTCTCTTCACAGTTTAAGATCTTTGGACTGTCTCTGGTTATTGGCGCAATCTAGTGGGCGTGGTTCGAACCTTGAAGGTAGCGGCCAGTCTATATCATGGCGCGATTAAGCTTGCTTGTGTTGTTGTTCTTCTCTCCGGCTCGTAGTCCAAGACGCAGGGAAAGGTGAAACAGGGTAAGTTGTATATTTTCCTGACTCGACTCTTCTATGCTTGTAGCCAAATGCTACAGTCGTTTGTTGCAACAAATTAACTATTGCTATTGTATTGTATACCTATAATAGCCACACAATTATATTTATTATTCTAGGTAGTATAACAATTCCTTTTAAGAGGGAGACTAGAATTATGTTGCACAACCAGGATTTTACATGTTGTGCTAAGTGATTGGCGCTTCACGCCGAGTTCACTCACTCTATGAGTGTGTTTACATTTTTACTTGTAGTTGTGTAATTTATCTTGGCCGTCACTATAGGCCAGTTTAGGAATAATTGGATAGTGCTCTGATATTACTCTATGTATTAACTTGTTTACTTGCTTCATTAAACTCATATGTCAACATGCATTTTTATCTTCTACTTTCAAGTGTTCTCCTATTAAGTTTCATTTCCTTGTTTACGTATCCCGCGTCTTTAGTTTTAACAGTAATAATTGAGGAGTTAAAAGGAAAAAGGGCAATTCTTCAAAACTGTTGTTTTGAGAAAACCACATTCAAAGTTTTCCCGCTTTTGTTAAACAAATTCTTTGCCACTATAACATTTTATTACACTAAAAATATGATCGAAGGATTATTTATGTATCAATTGGTTGTATTTTAAATCATATTTAGGTGGTAAAATATAGAAATAATGAAGTAAATAATAACTAAAATGATTGCCCTTTTTCTATAGATCAGAAGTGTGTGTATAATAAAAATATTAGTTTATTTCATTTATTTTTATTCTACCAGTAAATATTTAAAAAAACTTTTATAAATGTGTAGGTTTATTTATCAACAATATTGTAAGCAATAAACACAGTGAAACAAAAAGTCTAGGCTTATATGTTAGCCTACAGTTCAAGCCTACTAGTTTTCAAAAACATTCTCTTGGAACCACAACTTTCCCTCTTCACTTAAAAAGTCAGGCAAAGGTTTATAAGTCACTGATTTTGTTTTTCTTTAGATCCAAATCTTCATTTATAGACTCAATTTTTTAAAAGTCTGAACCACGTTTCATAATGGTAAAAGTAATGATAACTTTAAGGTAAGTTAGTGAATTTATAGTAAGGTTATATCTTCTCTTTTATTCCATTCTACTTATTTTATATAATTTAAAAAGAAGAATAACCTTACTATAAATTTTTATTACTCCTTATCAAATAAACATGAACATTATTAGAACTAAGTTAGTGAAGCTAAAACAACACAATTTTTAGTGTACTTCACTATTGTATACTTCTGTTTCGCCCACTTTACACCTCTGGTTAGTGGAATATTTCAGCATAATGGTTCGAGTATTGTGCCCCAGTCTTTTTTTAGCGAAATGTTTGCGTGGATAACTTCAAATGGTCCTGGGTTTTTTCTGCACACATTCAGTATATTATTAACATAATCTCTTGCAAGGAGTGAACCGAATCATATTATGTTCAATGGAAAAGGGGCAATATTTTCTTTTAACAAAATAAGCTGTTTCTCAACCAATAGCTAATAAAGATATTGACTTTGTTCAAACACCAGCATGTAGACTTCAGCACTAGAAACCAAAATATAAAACATTCTACCAAAAAAGGTTAATCCTGAACTTTTGCCCTTTTTCCACCGAGCTCCCCAATTCCTCCTCAACTCCTCAATTGTTTTTGTACACAGTATCTGTTCTTAAAAATCGAAGTTGGCCATTTTTTGGGGGGTGCAAGTAGCTCGACTTACCTAGGGTACAAAAGAATCTGGCGCTAGCCCCTGACTCCTGGTGTGGCTCACGGTGTTTTCTAATGAATTAATGGGGGAAATAGGCTCACTCCCTTGGTTAGTAGACAAGCTCATTATATTAGATTATTTTATATGATTGTATATTTGTGATAGGAATAGCACCGATTTTTAAAGCATCTCGTTAGGGCTTTGAGCTTGTGTGAGGTAAGCAAGGCTATATAATAATTTTGAAGTTCGAGCTAGAACTATGATTTCTTCTATTGTCACTTTCTATAAGGTGCATATTCCTTTTGAGGGGACATTTCTGGTCAGCGGTATCGACTAAGATTGTTGTAAAAGTTAATCTCTTTGGCTAGGCCATAGAATAAAATACACCAGATACACAGCTTCCAGATTAAAATGGTTGCGCTTTTTGGAAGCCCTTTAACCCCTCAACGCAGGGATTGCTACGTACAGTATCAAGTGACACTATCGCTATGAGGCGGGCATTTAAAAAAAATCAGTTTAAACAGTTGGTTTTACTAGAGAGCAAGACAAAAATTACCTTTAAGTGTCAATCGACTGGCTTTCATAAAGCTAGTTTCAAGTAGTGACCCCACCCCTTCTCATAAACCAACTACCCAAACAAGTCTACTCAGAATGCATATAACAAAGAAATTGTAAAACACATTAATACTTTTTTTTCGTTCAAGTGAATGTTTGCAAATTGTCCAGTTGTAAACAACCTTCAAATACCGTCGACTCCGGTATATACAATTTGAGTGGCAGGTAAACTTTCTTTTCAGCTTGTATCTGTTGTTTCCTTGTTTGTGGACTAGACTAACAAAAATCCTAATTCAACGTGCCACATGTTCCAAGTGCGGTCGAGCTAAGTCACGGGAGGCAAGCGCACTAGTAGCGACACGTGTGAGTGCTCGGTGGCATGGCGAAAAAAGTTTAATATTTACTAGGCTGAAATGATCACGTGAGTTGGTGGCCATGATCATCAACAAGAACGCAAGCATCGTTGGAGAGGCTGGTAGTCTGTCTTAGTGGTGTCCCACGGGCAACGAGTCTGTAGGATAAAAGGCATTTGAAGACGGCCACTATCTTGACCACTCGTGCCAACAAGAGAATTGCTAGCCAAACCCATGCGTCATGTATATCTGCTAAGAGTATCGTCGTACGGTTTGAAAATTGAAGGGTTGTGAAATAAAGAGACGCGAGCAATAAATAGCCGGGTATAAGTTTTAGTGGTAAAGCTTGGAGCAACCAGTATCTCTGACACACATGAAGGACTGGGTCCAGCAGTGGCATACCATCAACAGCGGGGAATCTGGTTTGTTGATGGTCCCTTAAAGGGAGGAATTTTACAAAAGATGAACTTACAATTTTTTTAGCATAATCCAGATTTTTTAAATATGCTTGGAGGGAAATTAGAAAACCATTTAGCAAAACCATCCTCAGTACACCCGACTTGGATCTAACCCTGATATTACCTTCTTTGGAGGTCTAGTTGACTGCGAGAGTAGCGCCTTAGACCATGTGGTGAATATAGTATTAAAATAAACTATTTTAAGTCGTCCAGGAGATCATTAGAACTAGACCAGACATATCCATTATCCAACCGCGGCCCACCAACTCAATTTAAAATACTTAAAAATGCAGAAACAAACAACAAATTAGGCTCTGGTTTTTACTATAGGCTATTTGGGCATTAGATCCTATAAATTTCATGCATGGCCCCTAGCCACAGACAAGTAAGAAACGGACTATCAACTTTACGGGAGTTTCGCTGCGCTCCTTTTGCCAGCTTAAGTCCTTCAACACTGGGCCTCGCTAGTGTCACTGCTGGGTGATGATAGGACTAACCGCAGTGATCCTAGTGTTGAAGGACTCAAGATGGCAAAAGGAACGCAACCATTTTAACCTGAAGGCTGAGTTTCAGGGTATAGTATTTGTCTGTGCCTCTGGCCAATTCTCTAGGAACTTATGCGACCTTTCAACCGGGGAACACTTTGAGATGCCTGACCTTGAAATTAATAAATTCACTAATGTATTATTTTTTAATTAATATAAATGAATTTAAAAGTTTTTATTAACTAAGTAATATTTTTTAATATTTCAATTTTAAACATAATAAATACTTCAAATTAATTCAAAAGTTACATTCAAGTACACATTCAAATGTTTGACATTGGTAGCACAAGGCATTTTAAAAAGTATTCAGAATAAGTTTGAGTATTGTCTTAATTTTAGAAATGGGGGAGCACATTTATAGCACGAATAATTATTGACTAGTGCCTTTAACTTATGAATATTTCTAGCTAAACATTTGTAATTTGCGCAGAGAGAGACATTTTAACATTTAATTATACTTTATTTAAACCTATAATCAATATGTTTTCTGTTTGATTCTATACTTTCAAATTGTATTGCTGAAAGCTTAAACCATTTTCACATCAATCTAGGTCAAAAACAACATGTTTCTCAAGATCCCGCAAAAGTTGTTCACTAATAGTACCTAGCACACGAACTTCTGAAATAACTTGTTCAGCCAGTTTTCGTTCTTCTTCCACATATCTTGGATTATGGGTAAACCAAAGTCCTAAAGCGCATCGCCGTCCTGTTGAACTCCAAATACTCCATGTAAGTTTTCGGAACCAGCTGAAAAGCCAACTAATCTTCCACATTTTGGTTTGACTAGACTCTGAAAATAAATATTTATGAACTTAAAATATTACGTTAACAAATTACTAGCCAAATCTATGGGCACACCAACAAACTACCGCAACTAACGGTAATACAATATGTATTGTACCTAACAATAGGATGTGTTATTTTCACTACTGTAATTAATTTATGAGCTCTGGAATCATTGAAAGATGTAGCTCATGAACAAGCAAGCGTGTGTGTGGGGGGGGGGGGGGGGGGCAAAAGTATTAAAAAGCCCGTATGCATTTTATTAAAAAAATGCATACATAGCCTATATTTCTTAGATTGGAAAATTAATATATACACACTATTTAATTTAAATGTAAATATAGCTTCTCAATACAACAATGTAGTTTTTATTGGACACCAGAGTTAGCTTTGTTATTAATGCACAAAAATGTGATGTTAAGCATTAAATGTTATTCATTTTTACTGTGTCACTAATTGGGTTAGCAAATTATGGAAAAAATTACACATTTGGCTTAGCAATATAGAAAATTCAATAAAATAGTAATCATATGAATTATATAAGAGTGTGGAGGGAGAGGGGGTGGAGGAAAAATTCATTGATGTCACGAAGTGTCACTTTTTATAAATACTATCAGTATGGCCTATTATCTATAAAAAAAGACAGTAAAATATATCAATGTTGATCGCTAAAATAGGTTTGTGGTTTTTAAAAGTCTTCCTACAAAAATTCCACCATTCCTCAGACAAATACTGTCACAATCAGTGGCGCTAATAACATTATAAAGCAGGAGAGACTTACAGTCGTCTTACCTTATATCTCCTTAAATTAGCCGATGGTTTAACAGGTATTATATTTACATCCAATTTTTGGTCATGCGACACGAAATATTTTACATTGGTAATCTCAATATGAAATAGCCCGCCTCGGTGGCGTAGTTAGCTAACGCGCTAGTTTCGTGTTGAGCAAGTCTGCGAGGACGGGGAGATCGAGGCTCGAATCTCTGTCGGGTGAACTGGGGGTGGCTTTTCCTAAATGCTTTTCCACTCTCCCTCCAAGCAAATTCAGGTTCACTTCCTCCATATTCAACCTTCCCCATTCCTAACCCATTAGCGTAATTAGTACCTAGACGTATAACCCGAAAGGGTAATAATACGTGGCACAAAAAGAGAGAATAAAATATAATATTATTCCTCTTTTTGATATATTATATCAGTTCTTCTCCTTCCATTTTAAAACTATATTGAAACTAAATTATTTTAAAACTACTTGAGCCTGCACAGTACACAAAACAATGCCTTCAGAGTCAAAACTAAAAGTAACTAAAAATAATGTTTTAGAAAGACAATTCTATACTGTCCAAACGGGAAAAGCTCCCATAATTCCAGATTCCTTACACAAAAACTAGCACTAGCTGTATTGTTTAACTCAATGGATTTTTTTTCTGTGCGTGATATAAATTCTTCTTGTAAGGTTAAAAAGTTACAGTGATTTAAATTTTATTTGAACATATGGCTCAATTGAATATTTTACTTAGTTTAGCATATTTTCTCACACATTTTTAATACTATGGGTAGGTAGAAAGGAAAATTGTTTCATATCTGAATAGTTTTCAAAGTTATCTTCTCAAATACTAGACCCTCATCCCCCCTGTTATTCCTCAACTGTTCAATCCCCCTCGCCCCTGTCACAGCTTCGTGACAACAGGATTAATTTTGTAAACTCGTCGAGACTAGCTTAAATCTCTAGGACCGAGGTTAATAGCAGTACCGCTTGAGTTTGGAAAAAGGGCGTGAATCTTAAAGTGACGATAACTAGGAAAAATAAAAGGATATAAAAGGGCGGGGGTATTCTCAAAGGTGAAGTGAAAGAGAACAATAATATGCGCTTCATGCAAGAAACATTTTTGTTGTCAGTTTTATCTCTTTGAGAGTTGTTTTTAAACTTATAATAGCATATAAACCTTTGATATTTATCTCTCTCAACCATTAGAAGGTTTGGAAGGACGTAGTCTCAGTCTACTCTGACGCTACGCCCTGGTCATAACATAACACTATAAGATTATTATTTAAGATTGTTAAAGTGGGTTAGAAGATTCAGAACTGCTGTTATAATAATAAATACGTAATTGTGATGACTATTTTTAAACTAGGCAGTAGCCTTAAAATACAGTTTTAGTATTTACTTGGATATGTTTCGCTGCTTCATCAGATGAAAAGAAGAACTCACCACCCTCAAAATTTTCATTCAAATATAAAATGGCACTGGAATCACAGTAAAACATCAAATTAGTTATAATGTGAACTGAAAACATTTTCCATATAATTATGTGAGGGAAAATTAGCAATAAAATATACACAATAATAGTTTTCAAATATATCATGAATAGTAACAGTTCGATATGAGAATTGAAACCGGGGCCTTTGGTTCTACCAATGAGCTATTTAGTTTTACCCTGCCCCCAGGTATACATTACTCATTTTAAGGATGGCGAAGTCTATTATGGACGTGTGAGATCGTCAGCTACTCCTTATCTATCATAAACACAACCATAGTGACTCGTGCTCAAATTTGTATGCTGCCGAATTGTACACCCTTGACCCGTTGTGTTTATACATAGTAGATTGTAATTTAAATAAACATTTGCCGCTCACATATTGTCCCCTGAAAGGCGGAGGATCGTAGAGCTATTTCGCTAAATTTACAGGCCACACTAAAAATGGAATAAGACGTACCTACATGACAGAAACTTGGTGAAATTTTTTTACGTGAATTTTGGCATATTTAACTTGATTGTTGGAAGGAATTTAAAATGAAATTCATTACTAGGAGTGAAATGGGGGTTAAAATATTTTATTTTTCCTAGAATCAGTTGTGCTTAATATACTCTGAATTTGAGGTTACAGTAATTTACTTTATTGATGATAGCTGACCATTGCAGCTTAAAGTATCTCAAACACCCTCAACAGTGAAATAAAAGTATTATCAATTTAATTTTTCATTACTATAATTACTGACAGCACCATATTATTTAATTGGCAGCATTGTAAATAACACTAAAATTTATTTTTACGTAATGTTCAATAATTTTAGGAAAACCTAAACCCCTGCAATAATATAGTCAGATTAAATTTTTGCTGTTAACATAATGAGAAATAATTAATAGGCCTAAAAGGTTTATATTTTTTAACCCACACTAAGGGAAAATATTTGAGATGGTGCATATATTTATTATCTTCTTAAAAATAAATTAATCATACATTTTCATATCGCTACGGGTGTGTCTTCGATAATTTTAGAAGGAAGGGAGAAAGTTTGAGGGGGATTTAGGGTAGTTAGAGGAGGGAGGGGTCCGGATATCTTCTCGTCATTCGGGTGCCAGTGATAAAGATCAACGCCAGTAGTGGTTTAAATGACGTTTCGGCCCACTTTCTCCCATAAGATTAACATTGATCCTCCTCATTCTATGAGGAGGATCACTTTCTCCCATAAGAATAGCATTGATCCTCCTCACTGAGGAGTTTGGTCACTTTCTCTCACATTTCTCGTCTTCACAGGGAAGGTGGGTTACTTTTTCCCATAAGAATAGTATTGATCAGTGGTGGATCAGGAAATATTATTTTGGGTGGTTGACATTAATTCTATCAATTTTTATCTTGAGCTCTCTTTACTATTGAGGCGGGTTACTATCGCCCATACGTATTGTATTAAGACTTCTCAAAGTGAGTCAGTGGCGGATCGGTAAATATTATTTTAGAGGGTTGACAATTTTTTCGAGTTGTATCATTGATCCTCCTCACTGCCAAGTTTGGAAACTTTCTCTCACATTGTTCGTCTTCACAGGGAGGTTTAGTTACATTATTTCATAAGAATAGCATTGATCAGTGGCGGATGGGGGAATATTATATTGGGAGTTTTAGCTTTGATCCTCCTCACATCGGAGTTAGGTCACTTTCTCCCACATTGATCCTTCCCATAGAGTCAGTGGTCAATTTGTCTCTTAAAATAACATTGATCAGTGGTGGATCGGGGAATATTATTTTGGGGGGTCTTAACATAGATCCTCCTCACTTCGGAGTTTGGTCACTTTTTCCCACATTGATCCTTCCCATAGAGCTAGTGGGTCACTTTCTCTATTATCTATTCAATACCATCCATATTTAGTTTACCTTCCAGTGATATATACTTACTAACTCGATTAACGTGCTTGTCAGCTGGGTATGGATGGTATTGAATATCCTGTGCAAATACCGCAAATAGCTAAATTTGAAAACAAAATAATGTATCTATTAATGTGTATGGCTACCAAGGGGAAATATTCCCTTTAAGGATAACTAAGCTTAGTCGTGAAAATCACGTGGATTTGTTGTTTGTTTCAAATGTGGATGGGGGACATTATTGTCTTATTAAGAACTTGAGCAGATTGCTAAACTCACTGACCAGACACGATGGTGAATCATACTATTGCAAATATTGTTTGCATAGATTTTCTAAGGAAAATCTCAGGGATGAGCATAGTGAAAGGTGTTCTGATTTCGATGCTCAGAAGATACAGATGCCCGAGGAAGAGGATAAAATATTGAGATTTTCGACATATAAACATATGCTAAAAATCCAGTATGTGATCTATGCATATTTTGAGTGTTTTAATATTAAAATATCAGGGTGTGCACCTAACCCCGATCACTCATCAACTACAAAAATGACGAAGCATACGCCATCAGGATTTGCATATGTAATAGTCGATTCCGAAGGTAAATGTGTGAAATCCCCTTTTGTCTACAGTGGTGAAAATGTTTCGGATACCTTTCTTCATAAACTTGTTGAAGAAGAAACCATGATCATTGAGATGAAGAAAAATGTTGTCCCTATGCTAATCACCCCTGAACAAGAAAATGAATTTATTTCAGCTAGCGTATGTAGTATCTGCGAGAAGGCGTTGGATCAAGACCGCGTCCGTGACCACTGTCATCTCGTGGGGCTTATCGGGGTGCATCTCATAATAAGTGCCATATTCAGTTTCAATATACCAAGAGAATACCCGTCATATTACACAATTTAAAAAATTATGACGCACATATTATCATGCAGAAAATTGGGAAGTTTACAGACAGAAGAATATCATGTATTCCAAGCAAAATGGAAAAGTATATCTCATTCAGTCTTGGCTATTTACAATTTATTGAATCGTTCCAGTTTTTAAGCACATCTCTTGAAAAATTGGTTGAAAATTTGTTGCATGTTGGGAAAACTCAATTTAAAATACTCCAGGAAAATATCCCTTTTGATAAAGTAGATCTTCTGCTACGAAAAGGTGTGTTCCCTTACGACTACATGGATTCCAGCAGGAAACTGAAAGATAGTCAATTACCACCAAAATCCGCCTTCTATAATCAGATGTGCCAAGAAAATATTTCAGAAAGTGACTACGCTCATACTAAAACTGTGTGGGAAAACTTTGAAATGAATACTATGGAAGATTATCAAAATTTATACGTTTTAAGGAATGTTCTACTTTTAGCAGACGTCTTCGAATACTTTCGCTCTCTATGTTTTGAGTACTATAAATTAGACTGTCTACATTTTTGCACAAGCCCCGGACTAGCATGGGCGGCATTTTTAAAGATGACCAAGGTTGAGTTGGAGCTACTAACTGACATTGAAATGCATTTATTCATTGAAAAAGGGATACGTGGTGGGGTGTCTTTGATTTCAAATAGATATTCTGAGGCAAACAACCCTGATATGATGGATTTTAACCCTGAAAAGGAGTTGAAGTACATCACATACTGGGATTGTAATAATTTTTACGGGACTGTTATGTCTGATTGCCTTCCCCAGAGTAATTTTAGGCGGTTGAATAAGACTGAAATAGCAGAGCTTGATATCATTTCAGTTACTGGTGATAGACCTGTGGGCTATATATTATAAGTAGATCTAGAGTACTCGGAAGAAATTCATGACGAGCACAGTGACTATCCACTTGCTCCTGAAAAAGTCATAGTTACTCCTGAGATGTTATCCCCATTCTCTAAGTATATACAATCCAAGCTGAGCTCTCCAGCCGGCGGGAAAACAGAAAAGTTAGTGCCCAACCTAAACAAAAAACAAAATTATGTGGTACACTACCGTAATTTAAAAATGTATATTTCCTTGGGTATGAAGCTTCAAAAGATACACCGAATCCTAACTTTCAATCAGAGCGCTTGGTTGAAGCCATATATTGATTTTAATACTTCCCAGCGAAAAAATGCAGTAAATGGATTTGAAAAGGACATTTTCAAACTCATGAACAATGCAGTATTCGGGAAGTCGATGGAGAATCAAAGACATCGTGTAAATGTTCAATTACTAAATAATGAAAAAAGAGTGAAGAAGCGTATTGCTTCACCAGCATTTATTTCTTATACGATCTTCACGGAAGAGTTGGTTGGGGTTCACATGAGAAAAAAAACCTACTTTTGAATAAGCCTATCTATGCAGGCTTGTTGTCCCTTGGGACTTGGGAAGAATTCAAACAACGACTAACGCATCATTTCGCCAGTACAACCATCATAGCCTCCCTCCACGCGGAGCTATACGGGAAGGAACAAACTCAGACCGAGCCTGTCGAGATATTCCTACGTCACAAGATACGGCTGTATCAACGCTTGGCCCCCACCATACCCTCAACGGAGATAATCCCTGTGTTAATCGAACTAGTACGACCAGGACTAAGACCTTTTCTTCGAGCCCCACACCCTCAAGAGTTGGAAGAACTTATCACTAGGGCTGTATCCGTGGAACGAGATCTGGACAAAATTCCTGCAACAACGACGACACGCCCCATCAAGTACCCAACAACCACATCTGAACCGCGACCTCCAAGATGTTACCACTGTCCAGGGTACCATTTCCACCGTGACTGCCCAGTGCTAATCCAACGCCACCAAGAGGAAGAAAGACTGAGAAACAACCAAGCCAGAAGACAACAGAGCCCCACATCTGTGAGGCAGGAACCGGGGCCACCTCAAGTGATAAACAGCGTCAATCCTTCTACATCCCAACCACTTCCCAGAGTCCAGTGTGAAACTCCTCATGGACCTCTACTAGCCCTATTAGATACCGGGGCTACCGCTAATTTCATACAATATCAACACCTTACCCCTACAAACCTAAAGCATTTAATTCCCTTCCCCACACCCATCCACCTAGCCAAGGTTGGAAGTGACCTCGCCATCCAAGGCAAGATAACTTTACCCCTAACTATGCAAACACTACAAGTCGACGTCACATTCCTGGTGTCCGATGAGCTCCGAGAACCACTGATTTTGGGACAACCATGGTTCACGGAACAGAAGGTAATCCTGGACTACGAGAACAGCCGAGTACAATTTAGTAGCCATGAACGCCATACGCTGTACTGGACTCCAAGACTTAATGCAGATCCCCCTACTGTTTCTCAAGACAAAGTCAGGCAACATACCTTCATAGAACATCAAGAACAACTCCTCGGTCTACTGGACCAACACCAAGACAACACTCAGCGACCTCTACGTAAAAGACGCAGCATCCACCATCAAAGTCGACGCAAAGACAACGAGAACCTCAGCCAAGGAGCCACCCAGAGAGAAGAACGGGCGCGAGTCAATCAAGCAAACTACCCACAACGGTACGCCCACCCCTCATCACGGCACGCTAAACCCTTCCAGAACGGCGATCTAGTGCTAGTTCGAACCCACCCCCTCTTTAACGCTAATGAAGCCAACTACGCCGGATCTACCCCCAAATGGGATGGACCTTACCCGGTGAATAAACAAAGAGGAGGGATATACTTGGTTACCTACCCAAATGGTAAAGCAAGAAAGAAACATAGGGGACAAATACGTTCTGCACCCCCTGGTGAGAACATCAGAGAACGACAGCTACAAGAACGATCCACAACAGAGGACCCCGAACCCACTACCTCTGAGGACACAAAAGGGCCGGACCCTACCCTATCAAGCAGCACAAATGGAGTATTCGACTTCGACGACTTCCGATCCCGCCAAAACATGGTGAAATCAAACAACACAGTGCGTGGTTACCATAACCCGGTGCGCGATGCCAACATCACAGTGCGTGGCTACTCAAACCCAGTGCGTGACCCAGACCTCACAGTGCGTGGTCACAAAATCCCAGTGCGGGAAACAAACAATACAGTGCGTGGTTACGCCAACCCTGTGCGTGACGTAAACAACACAGTTCGTGGCTACTCGAACCCAGTGCGTGATCCAAACCTCACAGTGCGTGGTCACAAAAACCAAGTGCGGGAAACAAACAGTACAGTGCGTGGTTACGCCAACCCTGTGCGTGACGTAACCAACACAATGCGGGACTACCATAACACCGTGCGCGATGCCAACACCACAGTGCGTGGTTACACTGACCCAATGCGTGATGCCAACATCACGGTGCGTGGTAACACAACCCAGTGCGTGACGCAAACATCACAGTGCGCGGTTAAACAACCCTAGTGCGTGATGAAAACCACACCATGCGTGATTACACCCACTCAGTAAAACACTGTCAAAGTGTGGCCCTAGAAAGTGCCGAGTATGGGTTGTATATTGGTGGCCCTAGAAAGGGCCGATTATGGGTGGTATATTGGTAGCCCTAGAAAGGGTCAAGTATGGTCATTTTATGTCGTGTAAGTTTTGTTGTGTATTGGTGGCCCTGAAAAGGGCAGTTTTCTGTCACGTATTTGTTGGCCCTAGAAAGGGCCGTATTGTATCTCTTTTATCTGTCATATATTAACGTTTATTTTGTTTATCTGTGATTACTAGGATAAGTTTTGTATAATATGATGTAATACTTTTGTAAGCCAGGAGTCACCCGTGTGCAAGTGCGCAAGCCAGTGTGGGGGATTGTTGTCCCTCACTGTTGAGTCAGCCCCTTGTCTCTTTCCTCCGCACTTGCACAGGCCGCGCCATCCAACCTCTCTACTGCCTGGACCGCTCCACAGTCCATGTCTTCGAAGACGTCCGTGACGAGTGCACCTCTATACACAGCGCCAAAGAGAACTCTGCCTCTATTGGCTCGCGTGATGGGCACTATCCCTTCAATTTGCATGCACCAATGGGAAGCCCCTGTTTCTCCCATTGGACAAGGCCAGGCAGCAGTGGAGGGTATTTAACACGGTGATTCCTTGGTCTCAATACCAGTCAGCCAGTCAGACTCGGTCATTTAGCCTCGGCAAATCAGTGGTGGCCCACCTTGGGGAACCACACTTATTCGAGAGAGCTCATTAAATTGTTATATGTTAAGAAAGAGCAATTTGTTTAACCCTCTCTCCCTCTCCACCATCACCATACCTCCCACCGCGACTCTCACGTTGCCGGGACTTCCTCATGTTCCACCGCGACTCACGTTGCCGGAACATTCTTCCGTTCCACCGCGACTCACGTTGCCGGAACATCCTTCCGTTCCACCGCGACTCACGTTGCCGGAACATCCTTCCGTTCCACCGTGACTCACGTTGCCGGAACATCCTTCCGTTCCACCGCGACTCACGTTGCCGGAACATCCTTATGTTCCACCGCGACTAATGTTGCCGGAACACACTCGCCTACCTTCTTCCTACCCACGCGTGTCTGACCACGACGTCACCGCCGTCGGGACATCAACTACATAATCCAGTTACCCTCAAGCCGAAGGGATGGATAACAGGCTTTGGAATCTTAGATATAAGCAAGGTTATCATGCATAACTTTCATTATAATTATGTTAAAAGGAAATATGTAAAAAATGCAAAGCTCTTATTCACAGACACAGACTCCCTCTGCTATGAACTGAAAACAGAAAATGTGTATGTGGATATGTTTGATAATATAGACCGATTCGACACTTCAGACTATCCAGAAACACATTTTTTACACAGCGCGTGGAATAAGAAATCTCTGGGTAAAATGAAGGATGAGATGAATGGAGACTGTATTCGAGAGTTTGTGGGACTTCGACCGAAGCTGTACTTCATTCAAAAGGAGAGTCTTGAGGAGAGAAAAGTAGGTAAAGGTGTGTCAAAAACAACTCTCAAAAAGAAAATTAAACATGCCCATTATAAAAAATGTTTAAAGCAGGGGATCTTACACTACGCCAATATGTCTATGATAAGAAGTGAAAAACATCAATTGTACAGTATTTCCTTGAATAAACTGACACTTTCACCCGGAGATGACAAACGCTATATTTTATATAATGGATGTGACACTCTTGCATACGGTCACTACAAAATAAGACAAATGTGCTCACCAATGGAGACATAAAAAAAAGGTTCACCCTGATGTTTTGTATGTAAGTATATTGATAAGGAAGTTTGTTTATTAACCTTTGTAATAAAGATTCTATTACGTAAAAAGCTCGAGTGTTTGTGAATATCATAGCCTGATTTCATCAGGTGAAACAGCACGGCTTTATCAAAATTAAATAGTTTAGTCAAAATTAGTTATAGGTGAGAGGTGACGTTACTCGCTTCCTCGCAGTGCCTCCTGGGAAACGTTTTAATAAACGGCTAAACGAGTAACACCCAATACGTAGTAATATTATGATAAAATGTTAGTGATTTATAAGTTTTATCAAATTAATGGTGTAACACCTGGTTTGGCACCTTCTAATTCCCCACCCCCTCCACCAAATATATTTCCTGATTCACCACTGATCAATGCTATTATTATGTGAAAAAGTGACCCACCGGCTTCATAGGAAGGATCAATGTGGGAGAAAGTGGCCCAACTTTGCAGTGAGGAGGATCAATGCTAAAATCTCCAAAATAATATTTCCCGATCCACCACTGATCAATGCTATTCTTAATAAAGAAAGTGACCCACTGGCTCTATGGGAAGGATCAATGTGGGAAAAAGTAACCCAACTCCGAAGTGAGGAGGATCTATGTTAAGACCCCCCAAAGTAATATTCCCCGATCCACCTCTGATCAATGTTATTTTTAAGAGACAAATTGACCACTGGCTCTATGGGAATGATCAATGTGGGAGAAAGTGACCTAACTCCGAAGTGAGGAGGATCAAAGCTAAAACCCCCAAATTAATATTCTCCCATCCGCCACTGATCAATGCTATTCTTATGAGATAATGTAACTAAACCTCCCTGTGAAGACGAACAATGTGAGAGAAAGTTTCCAAACTTGGCAGTGAGGTGGATCAATGATACAACTCGAAAAAATTGTCAACCCTCTAAAATAATATTTACCGATCCGCCACTGACTCACTTTGAGATGTCTTAATACTATCCGTATGGGCGATAGTAACCCACCTCAATAGTAAAGAGAGCTCAAGATAAAAATTGATAGAATTAATGTCAACCACCCAAAATAATATTTCCTGATCCACCACTGATCAATACTATTCTTATGGGAAAAAGTAACCCACCTTCCCTGTGAAGACGAGCAATGTGAGAGAAAGTGACCAAACTCCTCAGTGAGGAGGATCAATGCTATTCTTATGGGAGAAAGTGATCCTCCTCATATAATGAGGAGGATCAATGTTAACCTTATGGGAGAAAGTGGGCTGAAACTGTCATTTCAACCACTACTAACGCCCTTTGAGCAAGGGAAGGGGATTCCTGCTCTGGTGTAGCGGTTGTTCATTCATATCCATTTATTTTCCACCCCGGCCCGCTGAGAAGGACCCCGGAGGAAAAACCGCTTATGACTTGACACACAAAACCTTTAGATCCTATACCCATATGTATCTCCATTACGCTAGGTGGAGATGATTCACATCAGCCTTCCTTACTATTTTAGATTAATATAATAGGTTTATATAATTATATTATTTGAAAGTAATATTTATACTGCTATTTTGGTTCCCTTCAGGCCTATCATAATATTTATCATTAGCGTTAATGGTCTTCAACAGGGCTATATATGAAAAAATATACAATTTTTATAGTTATAATATTTCATAAAGTTTTTTTAAACAATTTAAAGCAATCGATCATAATTATAATATGAATAGAATAACATATTTCTCCATAGACTTTGAAGGTTAGGTGACTTAAATTTCCCTCTAATAGTTGATTTACTTTGTTTGTCTACTCCAAATATAAATTAAGGGAACTAATATCAACCTCAAATTATTGTGATTTGTTCATATACGAATAATACCTGTAGTCTCTCCAGGTGTATGCTGGAGGTGTCTTCGTACAGATGCCATTTTTCTTTAAGTTACAGTTGTCTGCATGAACTGCGTGACTTAGATGAGATTGGTTCCTTGGTAAATCTGTGCCTATAGAGAAAGAAAAGTTTTTATCATTCTAGTAATCAAATACATTATTGTATATAAATAGGTATTATTAGTTGTTATTTAATTTAACATATTGTTTCCAACGGCCTCAATTGGAAGGCGTGTTAGTATAAACATATGACATTGTGAATAGTGAGTGACATAACGAAAGGTATGAGTTTTGTTGTGATGAATCAGTAAACAAGCAAATTAGAAGCGCTGACACGAAATTGAGGTGTCGACAAGCCATAGGGGGAAACCAGGCTGAACGCGGGTTTAAAGAGCAGGGTTAGGAGCCCCTTGGGGATGGCTGATTATGGAAGATCGTAGCTAGTAGGTCACGTTGCTGGTCACGAGGCCACAGGGCTAAGTCGTCGGGCTCACCAAGTACCAGTCGGGGCTGCCGCTCGAGCCCAGGGAACCAGGATCGAATTCCGTGCAGGTAAAACCTCATACCACCTCATTCAGTTACATAGGAAGTGTTGCCAATACCGCAAGAAACAATTATCCTAATTACTTTGGAAAAGTGATTTAGATACAAATATCTTCACTCATATATGATTTTTAACATTATCTCCACATTGTTCCACGCCCCCCTGGAAATACTTGACGTCCCCCGGGTTGGGAACCATTGCATTAGAGGAACAGATTATGTTTAAAGATCAAGGTGAATGTGATAATCGGAAAGTTGAAAGTATCTAAAGTTTAGGGTTGAGTCTGGAATTACTCGCATACATGTTAGTTATACTTTGCACACTGAGAGACTACTTCATTCTCACCAAACTATATCACACTAGGATGCCATGACAGCTCTGCTGCAGCGCTGTTGGCATTTTTGAGGTTTGCCACTCTGATCTCACTCCATGTATTCTTATGGCGGCAGCGCTACTACTTGTGCAATGTCTCGTCACCCGGACTGGCATCTCTGCCCGACTTACAGCGATGCCAGGTGTGTGATTCACCATTGGTTTATTTGTTTTGTAACCGGTAGCACTGCCAGCAGGGTTTCCGTAGCATCTTAGTGTGATTTAGGCCTTAAGCTAGGGAATCCTAGGAACAGCTGTTGCCTGCCATGACCAGCGGTCGTGGCCAGCCGCGATGGCTGACCTTGCACTAGTTTCTCTAATTCTGAATGGAGATATTTTCCTTTTATTGATTCGCCCTAAATTGAGACCTGATTTAATCAAAGCCACGTGGAAGTCTATGCTCTGATTTGCTAATGAACGGACTTCAATGGTATTCTTTAAATAAATAGTCCCTTCTTTGTTTTGTATTAAACTTGTTTTAAAATAACATTAGAAAATTATTATAGATAAGATTTTCCCTTAATTTGATTTAGAAATGATACATTAATCTTTGCAAGTTCTATTCGGATTCCAACAAACGCCTGACTCAGCGTTGAGAGACCCCATGGTACAGTCCTTACCACATGTTAACGTCAAGTCAGCAACGGTCAGTCGACAGTTCATCTCAGCAGCGTTTAGTGGCGGTTGTGAGTGTTGAGTGCTTCCCGTCTATTTATGGCTTTTGTTGAGTCAGGTCTGAGTTTTGTTAAATATAAGACAGGAAATTTAAAAGTATTAAAAAAAAAAAAAAAATGCAGATACCTACTTTGCTATGATAATGACTATACATGTTTGCGCCCGTTTAAAATATTGCACTAGTGTTCCACCAATCATATAAGTCCTTCGCGTAGTGATATGGGACTGTTTGTTTACTTCCGGTTTCAAGTTAGGATGAATCAATAATAGCGACTGTTCAGCCATACTGTGAGACCTCTGTTGTAACTGTCGGTGGTTGGTACTTCTCCTTGGACAAATCAAGTCACGGCCGCGCTGCACCATTCAGAACTAATCATGTACGTACCTAGACGAAACATGACGGTTTAAGACAAATACGGCTTTATTTAAAGTTTGTGATGCATTGCTTGGTGGTGGCTTTCCGTTTCTTGCTGTTATATGAAATAATATTGTTAAATTTGAAGAAGATGTAGTTGATCAACAGCTGCTTTTAGTTGTGCATATGTGCCGGTTTATCTTTTCCAGGTACAATAGCAGAACGGAGTGTAGAAGAAGATGAAAAATTAATTGAGATAGTCAGGATGTATCTATTGTATTTGAACAAACCTCTATCTAAAGTCTATTTAAAAATAAAAAAATATAAGTTGCATACCGTAAAGTAATAGACTTTTTCTCTTCTGAAGTTATGGGGGATTTTAATTCTATTAGAAATACCCTTCTTCAAATCTTCTAAACATAGAGCCATACACTCATCACATTTTTTTTTTTTTGCTTAATCCAAAAAGTGGTTGAAATTAGCAAACACTGAGTTGAAGAAATTGCAAAACATATATGGTAATTCTAAAATGTACTGTACATTAAATTATTCATCTTATAAAAATCGAGTTTCTAACTTACCTAAAAGTGATGATCTGCAAACAAGATGAGAAAAGGTAAAATACAATTCTTCTTTTGTATTAAAATAACGTTCTATAAAGTATTTGCCTCTCTCACTAATGTTAAGGTAGAGTTCTAACATTTCTACATCCATCATACCAAAGTACACCAACTGCAAATATAAAAATCCATTTGTCTTAAAATTTTAAATATAATATTACAATAATATTAATGAAAAATATATTTGGTAAAATATCAAAATGTATTTTTAAAATAGAGTTGGGAAACCCATTCGACCATAATATAATTTGATGGCAATGATGAGGTGAGTTAAAATAAAGCACTGTTTTTTGTTTGTTTTATTGAACCGTGTCTTACTACCCTTTTGGATTATACGCATATGTCCAATTACGCTTATGTGTTAGGGATGAGGAAAGCTGAATATAGAGGAAGTACACCCCATTAGCGTGGAGAGAGAGCGGAAAACCATTTAGGAAACAATACCCTCAGCACACCCTACCGGGATTTTAACCTGAATCTCCCGTCATCAGCAGTTCGGCCTATTATAAGAGTAACGTTTTAGACTAGGCATGTCAGACTCGCGGCCCTATCCATGATTTTGTGCAGCCCGCAAACCTTATGATGATCATAATGCAATGCGACTTTATTAATCTTTTATTAAAGTCGAGGAATATAAAATTTTACAATGTGATATTTGGAGATATAGCATAATTTGTAAAATTCTTACATGTGGGGTTGGTGTAACAAATCTATAGGCCTACTCTTTCTTCGACATGGATCAATTTCCCAAAACTGTTGAATTTGCTCACCAAACATATGCAATGTTTGGCAGCGGATACGTATGTTAACAGTGGTTTTCTATTATGAAAGGAAACCAAAACCCGCGATATATAGGCTTAAGACACAAGTAGCGTGGGGGGCGTTTCACCCCTATTTGACCTTTGACCCTGATTTGGGTTTTTCCTTTATGTCACAATTTTGTGACGTCATCACAACGCTGATTGGTTTTATTTTGGTTTGGGTGACATAATGGTCAATTTGATTTGTATGTGTGCCCGTTGGTTTTATGTGTGCCCATTAGTTTTTTATGTGTGCCCATTGGTTTTTTATGTGTGCACATTGGATCGTATGTCTGGGTAGGACTGGGACTGGCGTGGGAGTTTTTGATTTATTAGTGGGGTAACGTGCAGTCCATGGCTTCTGGCACTCCTCCCGCGACGTCCCATAAAATGTTGGCATTGCTAGTGAGGGCGGGAGCTTGCAGGAGCATCCTGTCTCGACGGCTGTCTGAGCATAGTGTGAGCTGGTGGCAATGGGTCCCTGTCGCAAGCCCTTGAATTTATTTTGGTGTTGCAACCCTCCCTTACCCCTTCCCCCATCTATGTAGTAATGGATTTTCCCGGTGACGTCATAGCAACCCTGGCACCAGTTTTGCGGCTCGACAAGTCGAGACAGGAATAGATCATAGCCTTGAATGATGTCGCAACCCTCCCCCTGCAATAGGTTTTTCCCGGTGAAGTCATAGCTCATTAGAGTGATGTCGCAACTAGAAAGCATTGACACAGCTCCAATTATGCACAATCAGGGGCCTCTCTCCAAATGAAAACCTCAGTTAGGGGCCACTATCCCCCACAAAATCTACTAAAATTGGTTGTATGGTATCGTCCGTCGACATGCACGGATGCAGGTATCCGCCATACCAGCATGGACCACTGTTGGCGAAGATAAGGAGGAGTAAGGTAAAAATGTTCCAGCGTTTACGCGGAGTGAAAGAGAGTAGAAAACTACCCCAGTTCACCCGAGCCGGATTCGAACCCACGACCTTCCCGTCATAACGAGATAAGTTACACGCACCCTTTCTGGCTAAGCGTCTATATATTAACTAAGATAATGTGGTAGGGATGATTAATAAAATGTTCCAGCATTTTACCTGGAGGGAGAACTACCAACAGTTTACCCATCAGGGATTCGATTCCAACCTCCCCGCCAGAATAAGATGAGCTTGACATCCAGACGGCGTGCCTACAGGGATTCGAACCTCAATATCTTTCGCAGGGCTGTTAGAACGGTCATCCAATTAATGACTTCTTTCCAGTGGTTGAGTACAACCCGAATTTGCAAGAGCGAAAAATAAGGTGAAATAAAAAATCAGTTAAAACTGGTCAACCAGATATTCCGTTTGATTTAATTAGATCAGGTAGAATGTGTACCAGCATTTGGTGCGGGAAAACCCGAAAATGTATTGTGCGCTACATGGATATAACTCGCTATCAACAGTGTTCATAAGTTCCAGTACCATAGAGTAAGTAACGGTGTATATTATTTTATTTATGATCTTTAGTGTAGTGTTTCTACAGCAATGTGGAGACCTATTTCTCGTTTCACAAATCTTACGAGTTTTTAATAAATATTTATCTTAATATATAAAAGTGAGAGACAAGTCTATGCGGTGCACCGTACCATTTATTTATTATATTAGTAATTGTAGATATATAAATTACTTATTAGCCTACTTATTCATTAACTATTGAGAAAGGTTCTTCTTGTCGATGTAAAGCAGATAGCTATTTTAATCATATTATAAATACAAACATTAAGAAAGTTAGGATTTTAGGCACACAAATGGTAATTGGTTTTTTGTGCCAAACCCAAGACTCATGATAGAGAAAAATAAGTGTAATTCATGAATATATATTCAAAGTGTGATCAAGAAACCAGCCAAGATATCAAACAATATTCTTTCAAACAGAAAGTTCGGATTTTTAGGCACACATAACAGTAATTGTTTTCTTGCTTCGATCCCGAGACCCAAGACACATTCTAGAGAAAATTATAGCCGCCTATGAATATATATTTGAAGTGTTGTTAAGAAATCATCCAAGATATTAAAGAATATTGGTCAAACAGGGAATTGAACCGCGACTCCGTTTCACCTGCAGTTCACTATATTAAGAGTACAACCCTTACACCATATAAGCATCAGCACTGGTTTTCCGCTCTGATAATTTTGTTTCAAAAAACTGTTAATAAGCTATTAGGGAGGATGGTTTATTTGGCAATCGTTTATTACGACACCAAACTACAAGCAGTGTAGCCAACGATACAGCTCGTAAGTGTGTAGATTTTCTCTAATTTCTACCTTCATTAGGTGTATAAACCAATCATACGAATAGTAAGACGTGTTACCAGACACTTTTTTTTAATTAGGTGCTTTGGACTAGATCTAATTTTAGAGAATAATTCAAATGTTTGCTAGATTCCTTATATATATATATATATATATATATATAATAAACAAATGAGAGATTAAATAAGACTAATAGTGACATTTAAATAACTGCATTGCTTTATAAACTCGCTAACCTAGCACTTTAGACATATAGGTGCATTCAGTACCATTGATATAGATTAAAGAGATACTATCGAATACACATACCTTAGAAAGTGCCAATTTAAAAGAATATACAAACTAAAATTAAAATTAAATCAAGCTCTTCTAATCTATGTACCAGAACACATAGTATATTGAATCAGCCAGATAATGTCCGATAATCGGTTAGCTCAACATTTTTAATCAAACATGATTTAGGATTATATTAAGCGAATGTTATTCAATGAACTTAGATTTTATTGGTGGGATTTAAAAATGGCAGCTTTTAGAACAGTCCCAAATCTAGCCATGTCAATAAACATCCAACTTAAAATTAAGTCATTGAATCAACCATATAATGTCCGATAATCGGTAAGGTCAACATTTTGAATCAAACTTGGTTTAGGATTAGATTAAGCAAATGTTATTCAATACACATAGATTTTATAGGTGGAATTTAAAAATGGCAGCTTTTAGAAAAGTCACAAATTTCCCCCAGGCAAATAAACATCCAACTTAAAATTAAATCATTGAATCAGTTAGATAATGTCCGATAGGCGATTAGATCAACATTTTGAATAAAACTTTGTTTAGCTATGGATTAATCAAATGTTATTCGATACACATAGATTTTCTAGCCGTAATTTAAAAATGGTAGCTTTTAGAACAGTCACAAATTTAACCCTGGCAAATACACATGCAATTTAACATTAAATTAATCTCTTTTTAAGCTATGCACCATAACAGATTAATATAAACAGAAGATAATTAAAATTTCTGATGTGAATATTGTTGAATTCTCCATCGTCTTGATTAGTCACTCGTCCAGTAGCTTATTTTCTCTTGAAGACTGTAGGGTTGCTTTAAAACCACCCTTGTCTATATTATGAACCAAAATTCCTTTCACCAGAGAACCAACGACCTCCTTTATAATTTAGATCAAAAATATAGTCGGACAAGAACGAAAGGTATCACCAACGGTTGCTCAATATTAGTTTTCACTTTCCAGCTACGTTTATTGTGTTAAATATTGGTTCGGTACAATTTAAATAAAAAATACATGTTAATAAGGATAAATATTATAGCGTACGATCTTTTTTTTCTATTCAAAATTAAACTATTATATTATGTGTTCTTAATTAATGCAGTCCGGAAAATAGTTATTTAATATACAACCAAATCTGATTATTATGCATAAATCTATAAAGGAATAAGAGCACCACTGGGTACCATTGGTTAGCCAAATAAATGGTGACGGGAGGGATCGAGGTTTGAATCCCTGTCATGCGTGAGTACTGAGGCCGGTTTCCTCCTTAATCCTCCGCTGGTTGTTCCCCTGACGGGTCGTAAGAAGACACATTTCGTTCTCTACTACCATACCTATGCGGGTACATTTCTCACTTCTTATTCCCACTCTACAAACTAGCACAGTAATGTACCTATGTCTGTATGGTTTTCCAGTTTAACTCCCATGCAAATGCCTCAGTGATATGGATGATTTTTAAGGTTTTTATAGCCATTACTTAGCTACCTGCACCAGTGGGCACACAGTATGAATGTCACTCTTTTAGCTAGGGCTTTCCAACGGTGGGTGGAGGTTGGATTCGAATCCCTTCTTGGGCTTTCTGATGGTGGGGCGTGAGGTTGAAGTTCTAATACCTCCTGAGGCTTGGGGGTCCAAATCCCAGCAGGTTGTAATGAGGCTGATTTTCCACTCTCCCTGAGTGCATATGTGGGTGCACTTAACAAAGTAAATATCCTGAAAGGAATCATTTGATTATGTTGGCGATAAGACCCACCTCGTTGGAGAAGTTAGCTAACGCGTTAATTTCGTGTTGAGTTTGACTGCCGAGGACTGGGGAGATCAATGTGCGAATCTCTGTCGGGGATGTTTTTTCCCCTAAATTGTTTTCCACTTTCACTCCACACAAATGCGGATTCACTTCCTATAAATTCAAACTTACCCATTCCTAATCCATTAGCGTAATTTGTACGTAAGTGTATCACACTAATGGGTAGTATAACGCTGTTCTAAATACCGATAAGTTTCACTTCGTGGATCTTAGCAGGGAGGTAGGGGGGATTGAATCCTGGTCGATCGTATCCCTTCTGGTTACCCACTCGGCCTTCACACAATTGCAGGTACGTTTTATATCTTCCTCCGCCCTACCAAATATACTGCTAGTCCTAACAAGGGTTGAAAAATAAAATGCTACGACATACGTGCATGCTGATGACGGTTTCAACGTTATATCTTTAAAAGCAAAATATATTTACACTGAGAATCCTATCTTGACTTGCCATTACGTCAGAGGTAGATATTATCATTAGGGGCTTTTTTTTGTACGCAATACTCCCGCTTTCTAGGAGGGGGTTGTGATAAGGATTTCAATCCCTCGACATGATTTAATATACATTGTCAGCCCAAGAACAGAGAAACTAATTTAAATTTGCTTGTGGCGCGAAAGCTAGCTCGTGAACCGCATATTTAATAAAACTACAAAATTATACCATTTGGTTGTGTCGTTTTTTCATTGGTTTTATGGCTTGGTCAGACATGAATTAGTCTGCCAATAATCCCCACCACAATTGCATTTAAAAGTACCATCCTTTGAAAATTTGACTTTACTGGAACTCTCTTAATATTAGACGAGATAAAAGTCCTCACAGCTCTAGTATGGAATTATTTTTTATATTTATCCTTCTATCATGGATGGGAAATGAAAAGGGGGTTGAGAGTAACAACTAATTCTGGCCGGGGGACTCGCAAATGTGGGGTGCACTCAACCACTGGGAAAAAGCATTTGATTGGATGACCATTCTAACAGACCCGCGAAAGATATAGAGGTTAGAATCTTGGTGGGCACGCCGTCTAAATGTCAAGCTCATCTAATTCTGGCTGGGGGACTCGCAAATGCGGGGTGCACTCAACCACGGAAGGAAGTATCTGATTGGACAAGCGTCCTAACGGCCCTGCGAAACATATAGAGGTTAGAATCCTGGTAGGCACGCCGTCTGAATGTCAGGCTCATCTAATTCTGGTGGGGGGCTCATAAATGCGAGGTGCACTCAACCATTGGAAATAAGCATTTGATTGGATGACCGTTCTAACAGATATTAGCAGAAAGATATCGAGGTTCGAATCCCTGTGGGCACGCCGTCTAAATGTCAGGCTCATCTAATTCTGGCGGGTGGGTGTTGGAATCAAATCCCTGCTGGGTAAACTGTAGGACGTGGTAGATCTTCTAATATGTAAGTTTGCCACTATTTAATTATTAAAACTATCTCTTAAAGAACATTTATTTTAAATTTGTATAAAAGGTACCATCTACAAGTAATATTACTATAACCACTAGCTTAGAAGACAACTTATTACACATGATTTCTTTGCTTCCTCTCCTACCCAAACCACCGTTGTTTCGCTGGCATACCAAAACCTTCTGGGCAGGGGGGTTCAAATCCCTACTAGGGTTGGTAGGTCAACAAAATAAATACGATTATTTCGAACAAATGCTAATTACTAATACATTAATACATTAATGGGACTTTGATTTCAGATAAGACTTAGATATAACTCAACCTTTTCAATAAATCTAACTAGCTTTCAATTTATATAATTTAATTAAAACTTCTGACTAGAGATGTTAACTTTATTTTTAATTTGTTGTTTTAAAGAAGTTTTATTTTCATTCTTGTATTAAACTACGCTTACATTGAAATTTTAATATGTTATGAATGATAGTTTGACCATTTGACTCTTTTAAATGTCCAATTATTGAGTCAATGAAATATTTTAAATTTAATAAAGTTTGTTATAAGATAAGTGTTATTCCAAGAGTGTAAATAATTTGTCTAGGGTATTTCTGTTGTACAGGGATCCATCCCTAGTATTCACCTTTATAAATTCTTTCATTTGAAATTATTTCATCTCAATTTTTAAATAACAATATCTAAGTCTTAACTTATATTTATTCACTCCTTACTAAAGATTGATTTAGAATTTTTCTATAATGTTATTAATGTTCGTAGAGTTTATCCCGTTTCCCTCCCACACAAATGCGGGTACATTCTGATGTCCCTGTCAAATGATAAACAAACACAAATTTTATTATTATCATGCCTGCCTCTTTAGACAGACATTTTAATTTCATCTCATTCGGACAAATATATCAAGGTTCGAATCCATGTTAGCAGGCAGATTATCTACAGCCGTACATGGTGAACGTAGAAACACAACAAGATGTTTAAATAGGGATTGTTTGCGAAAAATCGGCCCCTGAATAAGCGTTAGAAACCACATTTGAGCCGAGGTCTTCAGAGGTCGTTCATGGAGGGCTAAGGCCCGATGTGTCAAAGGACTTTCCCGTGACACTATTATGTCAAGGGGGGGTGGATTAATGAATCTTCAATAGGGTCATTACTGTCCGCTTTCAACATTTATGACTAAAATAAACAAGTTTAGTCACATTGGAGGCTCCAAAACACAAGTCGGCTACCACACATTTCAGCCCCCGGGGGTATTTAAAACACTGAGCTCACGAGGAGGGGTAGGTGAGGAAGGGGGCAAAGTGAATGGAGGCTCAACAGTCTTGCGGCAGGGAAGCATTGTTCACACTCTACGCTAAACGGCCGGTGCGAGAAGATGCTCCTGCAATCTCCCGCCTTCAATAGCGATGTCAACATTTTATGGGACGTCGCGGGAGCAGTGCCTGACACCCGAGACAGCATGTTTCCCCACCAATAAATACAAAACTCCCACACCAATACATAAATAAATAAAGAACTCCCACTCGAAACCCTCCCCCCTGAGACACATGGGGCAAAACATCAAATGGGGTACACATTAAAAACTAATGGGGAGCACATAAAATCAAATGAGCACACACAAAAATCAAATGGGACAAAAACGGAGCAAAAAATCTAATGGGGCAAAAAGTGGGACAAAAATCAAATGGGCCAAATTGGGCGGGCCAAAGGTCAAAGGTCAATTTAGGGCGAAAGGCCCCCCCACGCTACTGATACACAGCACTCTTCGTACAAATAAAAGGTTTCAACTGTTTGGTAGTAGATATAATGTTAATCTTATTGTTTAATTTGATAAATTTCTTTTCTTTTTGTAATAATGAGATACCAAGAAGGAATTATTTTTATTTAAGAGAATTACAGCAAAATTATGTTTTGAAATATGGCCCCCTCATTATTATTTATGTTTAATGTGGCTCTTATGATCAAATGAGTTTTACACGCCTGCTTAGGACCATCCAAGCATTTTAATATATTTCACCCCTACCTTATAGTGCTAATATTAACATTTTTATGGAATTTAAGTAATTTAAGTAAAATTAGCGGTGAAAATATAAAATTAAGATTTTTTTTGGTCCTGGATTGTTGTCTTTACATTCATAGTGTATAATTAAAATAACAATGTGAACACTATTTAAATGAGACATAATATTACTGTGACTGTGGTGACAAATTCATTAATAGTATGTAACTGTACTCTAGGCATTACGATAAATTAGGGACCTATTTCTTGTAGTCATAGCCACATAACTTACCGAACAGTTCAGGAATGATGGGAATTTCAGAAATTTGGAAGTAGTTAAGGAAAGAATCACAAGATGGAATAAGATGAACCTCACTTGGGTTAAATAGGGTCCACGTCAGTGACGCATCCATAAATTTACTTGAGGAGGGGGTATAGAATCAAGGACGTAGACAGGATGAAATTTTGGGGGAGTGAAGGGTTTAGGAGTACCACCCGTTAACCAGCTGAAGTCCAAGAACATTTATGAATATTAAATACCTCTAGAAGCTATTTAGAGTTAATTTTATGGTAGCTTAGAGAACATATTTTAATAATGTGTATTCTTTAAATTACTTTTTTTAAGTTTTATTTGAGGGTTATATTAAAAATCCTTCAAACGTGCTAAATTTAAACTCTTCTATTAATTTATTTAGTTCATGAATAAAGGCTGAAGAAAATTTATGGCATATTTAAAAAATCAGTTTTATTTCTAACTCTATGGCAATTTTGATTATATTGTCTGCTTAAACACTAGCTAATTACAGTTTTCAAATGTGTATAGGATTTTATAAATTACACAAAAATTTAAGTTTTTAAGATTTTTTAATTCGATTAGTAGATATTAATTATTAATGTTTAAAATACATTTTAATTCATCATCGGCTTTATACCTACTGTAATCGAGACCTTTAAGGTGCTATGCCCAAATACGTGAACTAACCAGCTATGTTAGTTTTGTCATTTAGAATCCAAGTCAGGTTGAAGTTACTTACTCTCAACTTTATGCAAAATTGGGTGTGGTAAGGGGGATTCTGAAGTCTCTATAAGAGCGGTAATAAGCCTTAGCTTGTGTTGATAGTCAAATACAACACGGTACTGAAACATGAGAATGGTGGCTACTACTTAAATATCTTTTCTTGTAACTGTATTATGTTAATCTTTAAATAGTAAATAATTACAATTTATATGACTATGACCTTGTATACAATGTATCGATTCTATTATTTTTATGCTTTTTTTTCAACTAGGAATCTTAGGAGTTCTTATAATGTGCATTGCTGTAAACCTTTTGCATCTTCTTCTTAAGTCAAAAACCTAAATACCTCCTTTGGTGACCGCATGGTCTAAGGCGCTACTTTTTCAATAGACTAAACTGAGGAAGACGGAGGGATCGGGGTTTGATCCCGGTTGGGTGTTTTTTCCTAAATGGTTTTCCACTATCCCTCCACACAAATGAGGGTACACTTCCTCTAAATTAAACCTTCCTAACCCCTAACACATTAGTATTATTAGTACATAGGTGTATAACATAAACGGGTAGTAAGATGTGGTGCTAGTAAAAAACCCAAAGGTTGGTTCAATGTGCTTTCTATCCATCCGGATCTAGTCCCATGTACTAGGAGAGTTCAGGAAGTGTGGTGGTGCCCCGTTGCCTTCCACACTGAATTTCTATGAGTGAGTGCAAAAGGGCTACTAATTTAGCCGGAAAGGTATTTCCTTCTACGGTTCTTTTACATTCCACAATCGACATGGGACCGACGGATTTGCTTTCCCTCCTAAGGAAGTTGTGCTACGGATTTTTTATCTTTCAAGAAAAATCCGTGAACCTCAGCTGGGTTTGACCCACGAACATTGGGTCCTGAGGCGAGCACTTTACCCTAAACCACCGAGTTCGACGCCTTTTAAATATTAAGTAGTAATTCTAGTCTTAAAATGTAGCTTAAGTATCTGACACAATTTATGTGCTCTACCTTTTAGTTCTATTCCATATGATTAAAAATGCATTGAAATAATTTGAGTTAGACCTATTGGGGAATAAGGGTTGGGCAAATCCCCCAGTTGCACCCACCTTTTCCGTCAACAGCCCGCTTGGGTGCGCCAATGATCTACGTCGTTGCCAAATCAAGAACAAGTGTGGGTTACAGTTCAAGGTCATTTGACCTTCAACATTTTATTGCATTATTTTAACAAGTGTGTAATTATAGCCTACAAATACTGATTCAATCATTTTAAATCATTACAATTCACTAGTTATAGAGGGTCAAAATTGCTATTGTATGCTTTTCACCTACCATTGTTAAGGCAAAGTAATCAATGTATGTCGCTTAAATTTAGTATAACCAGACATACAAATGCGGTGTATGTGTACACAATGACAACTTTAATTTTTAATGTATAAGCAGTATAAAAGTGGTAAAATTACAACCTTTCTGTTATTTTTATACCACAATTATTTGTTTTTATCTCATTTTGTATCACACAATGTCGTTATTAAGAATTAATTTGTTTTTTTAGTCTAAATCTTTTCGTTAATTTTATTAATCGGACCGAAATGACCATTGCAAAATTATAGATGAAATGTCTATTTTATTAAACTTCTTATTTTGACTGTACGGATTGTAGAAACAAACCTGAGTAGCAGAACACATAATGACCACCCAGCACAGGGTTGGATTACCAAACTAATTACTCGCCCAAGAAGGCCTAAACTGCAAGCTGCAGAGTGCAGAGTGAGTGACATTGATCCCTTCTATTTTTACAACATTAATTTATCTCATCTCTTTTTTACTTCCGATAGTCATTTAGAGCTTGAGAAAATATTCTACTGTATCACTTTTATGCTAGATTTTAAACTTATTTGTTATCTAAATATTACAATCTATTTCAAGAATGTATACGTTTCACTTGTCTTACTGGCTTAAAATTAAATATTAAAATGTATATAAACAGCGCAGCAGTGTTGAAAATATAATATTATAAGATATTATCTTACGTTTTATGAGTAAGCCTACAGCAGTTTTTCTAACATAGAACTTTTCTAAAGATTATATTAATTTTCCGTGTTTATTGAACATGGCTAAGCTAAACGCTAGAAAGCAACGCGCATCAAAAGCAATAAAATGAAACAAACTGGCAAAATTGTGCAAAATCTGCATAAACTTTAAATGATGAAAGATTAGATTATTTACGAAGCCTAGTTTCAATATAAAATGTCCTAGTGTGTGTGTGTGTTGTGTGTGTGTGTGTGTGTGTGTGTGTGTGTGTGTGTGTGTGTGTTTGTGTGTGTGTGTGTGTGTCTTTCCATACCCTCCTTAAGCGCTTGGCTGATTTAGATAGATGAAATTTTGCCCACTTACAGTATAGGGGTCGTCCATAAGCCACGTAACGCTTTTTTATTACCCTTTTAGCACCCCTCCCCCCATGTAACACCATGGAGACATTTAGCCTATCCCCCCACCCCCCAAACACGTGTTACGTAACTTTTCTCACCAAGAATGAATGTCATTATTTCATAGGGAAGTTTTGTGATACTAAAGGAGGGATTCAGATTTAATACTTCTTTAAATCCATTTTAATCCTGAATATAAATTATTTCAGAGAGTATTATTATTTATGGTAAGCTACACATACAGATAGATAATACAGACATGTACAGAGATAAACACGTCTAGCTTAAATTCCTCATGCTCATGAGAAAACCTCTGCTATATTTAGGTTATGGATGTCAGGTTTGCAATCTAAGTAAGAGCAAGACGGCGTGGCACTACTATATGCTAATTAGGGTGGCCCTTTTCTATATTAGCGGTACATTATGATGTAAAGTGCCCACATCCAATGCTTGACGCTGGGGGAAGATATCTTTCTTAATATTGTGCACTTTTTGGATAGTCATATTATCATCATATAAAGAACTATCTAAACAATCCTAGGTATAAAACTTTTCTAAATTATTATTGGATTAATCTACAATTTTACTTTAATTAACTTATCAATACCTAGACATGTTTCGTTCCAACATCGATCCTGGATCTTGGCTTCACTCTCGAAAAAGACTAGATAGCCAATGAAGCGGAGATCGGGGTTCAAATACCTGTCGGGTGTACTCAGAGTGGCTTTTCCTAAATGGTTTTATACTCTCTCTCCATGTTAATGAGGGTAGATTACCTCTAAAATTCTACCTTCCTCATTTATACTCCATTAGATAAATATAGTAAAACATAATTAGAATAACTACAATTTGACTATACCACCCTAGAAAATGTATACTAAAAAGGTTGAGTTTTAAAGAAAATCTACCAGCATTTGCATGGAGGAAGATCGGGAAACCATTTAGGAAAAGCAACCCTCAGTAGACCTGGCTGGTATTCGAACCCCATATCCCCAACATCGGCCGTCTAGTCTAGTGAGAGAATGACAATTTAGACAATGCGGCCACCGTAGCGCGTTTACAATATTGTATTTATATACATACACAGTAGATTTATAAAAAGGGAAAAGGTAAATGCTTAAATACACCTACCTTTTGAAACTAATTAGTGAAATTTGAAGCCTTACTTTTCATAACATGCTGCTGGTACAAAGAAATAACACTATTGAAGGACTCCCTCAAACTTGCCTTGAGATACCCTCAAACTTGCCTTGAGATACATTCTGTACTTTTGCTTCTTTCCATTTCATTACAACACCTTTTTGAGACTCTTCCACTATATTTTCTGGATATCGCTTTTTATACTCAAAAAATGAACAGGTCTCCTCTTTTTGAAGAAATTATTTTGGTTTTTATACAACACAAGCGATTATTCACGGCCTATGTAAAAGAATGTGCAGTAGGAATCTAAATTATACTTAAACTCAACTATACTTATAAATTAAGGATGCTTTGACTGGCAGCTGCCATCCAACTAAAAGCACGTGAGGAGGTCAATAGATTGGACAAATCTAAACAAGTGCCGTGAGTATATACATCTCACTGTCATACGCATGAAAATATGTGTTTTCGAATGTGCTTGGCATTCGTAGTATCGGGAAGACAATGCCACCTAGAAGCGCAGTCGAAATATTGATAAACAAAAAGTAAGTGTTAAACTTTCATTTTCAACTCCATAGATATTTGGAAGTTATCTATAAGTATTTTTATCATAGGTGAAAACATGAACAATTAAATTATTTTTGAAAATTATAGTTTGAGTACCTACATATAAGACCTGTGTTACGTAACACTTTGATGTACCCTACCCTCCTCCATGTAACAGCATGTAGACATTAGAGCTCCCCCCTCGACCCTCAAAGCGTTACGGTGGTTTATGGACGACCCCATGGACCATGGGACAGAACCTAACAGACAGATTTTCGATTTTTATTTTCTTATTGAACTAAAAAAAACTATCTTCACTATAATAATAACCAGTTCTTATGTCCAGTCGAAAAATTTCGTGACGCGTTGCACCCTAACCCTAACACGAATGTCCCTGACGACTGCTATAGCTAGGTTGCACTTATACAACATCTTTGAGAAATTGGGGGACCGCGTTTTGTATCATGATACAGATAGTGTTCTATTCATGGAACGCCCCGGCGATTGGAGTACACCAACCGGAGAATTTTTGGGTGATCTCACTGACGAACTTCAAGATTACGGTCCGGGAAGCTATATTAGCGCCCTTTGTATCTGGTGGCCTCAAGAATTACGGTTACCGAGTTTGTGTTGGTGGTAATCCTGCCAAAACAAAAACGGTGTGAAAGGTTCGCGGGATCACCATAAACTACTGCAACGTACCACCGACAAAACGTACCACTCACTACTCAGGAGGATGGCAGGGTTTTCTAATAACTCTTGAAATATTTACCATGTGACAAAGCGTACCACTTGAACAACAACACGTCCCCCAGTGCCCGGCGCCCCCCCTCCCCCCCCAGTGGCCGGCCGGTTTTACCCCATTCACTCACCACTCAGGAGGTTGGCAGGGTCTTCTAATAACTCGTCCCCCAGTGCCCACCGCTCCCCCTCCCTCCCCCCCCCCAGTGGCCAGACGGTTTTACCTCATTAGTCCATCTCAGGTGTACATGTCGTGCGATAATTTAGAAGTGTTAACATGGACATAAGGTTAAGTGTTACTAATAAGGGCGGTTTGTGCGCGCATTTCGAGGGACACGCTTATAGGAAGAAAAGACAATCGAAGGATGGTACTATCACGTGGATTTGTGTAAGGCAGCAATATAATAAGTGTTTAGTTTTCATAAAATCAAAAGAGAATAAATTGGTTAGTGGCCCTTCGAGTGATCACGTTTGTGGAGTACCGAACGATGGTCAGTTAGAGGTGAAAGAGCGGATGCAAGAGACTAAGAAATGGTTCGAGAAGAATATACGTCAATTACCAAGGTTTACAGCGATACTCTAGGCAACCTTCACGACAAAGGTAACTTTGCACCCTGTTTTATAATACATTTTATTTTTGTCCAGGATCTGCATTACCGTAAATATTGCATTGCCAAAAGCTCTCAACTTTAGTATGAGTTAAAATAATAGTTTTAAACAGAAATCTAAAAATGCACACCATTATTTGCATAAAAGTGCTATCGTGACGCAATAAACAATTATTTTGGTTATAAATTGTATAGTTTTGGAATCCCCTCAAATACCTTGTTAATCTTGAAACAAGCTTGTACATTTGACTTTCTAAATTGTTTCAGGAACTATTCATGCTTTCTATGCTGTCTGGGGATAGAAGCGAGAAAATAAACACACGGACACTTTTATTTATGTTCATTCAATCATTATTTTAAAGCGTCATAGTTAGAGCGTCATTGATTTCATGCTCTTATTTCAATATTATGTTATTTTTACAGGGTATGACTTTGTAGCCGAAATGCCGAGACAAGAGTCAATGAGAAGAACTTTACAGCGGCAGAGATGTAAGGCGCAAGGAAATACAAAAGAGCCTAACAACTGCAAAGAAGTTGTTTTCGATGAATAAACACTGAAGATGCTTGACGGCCCTTCTTTCCTGTTAGCTGACGACGGAGAGGAAAACAGAATTATTATTTTTTGCCGTGAGAAAGACAAAGAGAGCTTGAAATGCTTTTATAATTTTTTCATGGAGTGTACTTTTAAGTGCTGTAGTAAGCCATTTTCTCATATATACAGCATTCATGCAGACTTTGCGAGCACGGATAAAGAAACTAATATCCACCCCGTCTTGTTTGCTCCGTTACTCAATAAGAAGAAAGAAACCTACATTCGCTTGTTCTGGCTTATCCTTCAGGCTGTTCCGGAGTGGAAAACAAAAAGAGTGAACGTGGATTTTAAATTGGCATCCATATCTGCGATTCGCCAAGTATTTCCTTCGACAGAGATCAGTGGGTGCTTCTTCCACTTGAAGAAATGCCTTTGGCGTAAAGTTCAAAAACTAGGACTTTCGGTCGAGTATCGAGAAAATGAGGAAATCCGTTTGCATATATGCATGTGTGCAGCTCTGGTCTTCTTAAAAACAGAAAGTTCATGATGGATGGCTAGAAATACACTCTCAAGCCCCATAATCTGTGAAGCTAAATCTTTTTTTTATTATTACTTCGTAGATAATTGGATAGAAAACCCGGAAATTCCAATAAAAATGTGGAACTGTAATCAAAGGTGACACCGAACTACAAATGCCGTAGAGGGCTGGAAAACCTGATGAACACCCTCTTTGGAAGGCCAAACCCTAGAGTGAAAGACGTCATTTGTTTGAAAGGAGAGGCCGAAAAAACAAACTGTCAATTTTTTATGTCAGACTTGAACATTAAAGTGCCAAAGAAGGAGAAGAAGTATATAAAGTATGACAAACGTCTTGAAAGAATAATGAAGCGTCGTTATGAATAAAATGGATCCCTAAGATCCTGTTTGAAGGCAATAGCCTACACGCAGAAAATGGAATGAATCAGAAGAACTATCAAGAGACTGAAATAATGCTTGCTCTAGCATAACTAAAAAATCAAAACCACACAAAAAAATTGACGAGAGCTTAACAACAGCTTATTTTAAACACGCCAATATGACTATAAACAATATATAGTCATTTTGCCAGTCCAAAGCCTGGTTAAAGTGTGATCGAAATCAGCCAAAGTAAAGAAAATTATAATTTCGGCAAATATTTTTTATGCATTTTCTATGTACGTAGTGGTACGTTTTGTCGCATGGTAAATAATCAAGAGTCATTAGAAGACCCTTCGCAGGTAGCCTTCCACCTGAGTGGTACGTTTTGTCGCGTGGTACGTTTTGTCGCGTGGTACGTTTTGTCGCGTATTCGCCACCGCCACTTGTCCCCCTATATTACAATCACTACCAAAACATTATAACCTCACAAGGTCTTTCTCATTCTCAGAAAGGCTTGCTTGTCGAATGGCCTCAAGGGTAGCTCCTAATTAAAGGGAAATATCCTCAGACTTCAATATTTTTCATGAAAATGGCTGTTCTAGAGTATCAACCACTTGAAAAAACCCAAATTACCATGCCTTTTTTTCTGTTATGATTTTTTTCATATATATAGCACGGCGTCTTACTACCCGTTCGGTTTATACGCTGTGATCCTGTTAAAAATGACGATTTGTTTCAAGAAAGATAAATGGCTACGTGTCATATGCTGGTGACCGTCCAAGGACACCCTTATATAATTTCTGTGCAGTGTATGTAATGTATTGTTTCCTCTGTGTCAACAGGTAATTTAAGATATAATTAGTGTATGTGTTTACTGTTTATTTTATGTAATTTGTGTACTTCGCTAAGATCTTGAAGAGAGTCACCTACATAAATATAAAATTAACAGATGGCTAGAAATAAAAGGAAGGAGAAGTAAGATTGATAGGAGACTCATAGTCATAATTCTTTAAAGCAAAATAGAAATACTTCACATGTTCAAAGCCTTTTTTCAACCTCTGAGATAGTGCCCTTGGCTGGCTGCCTCAGCTCCCGATCTCTGAGGTAGTGCCCTTGGCCATGACTCACTCCAAGGGGTGATGAAGGAGGGGACCTCATCCAAAATCCTCTTCTCCCTCCACCCATTACATCAACCTGCCCATGCCCTCAGTACACCCGATCCTCCTTCCATGCCTTCAGCCACCCCTCAGATCCTAGACAATTCCCCTCCACCACCATCCAGTGGGAACACTAACCTGAGACTTTTCGGAGATCCTCAAGCAAGACTCCTTGGAGGATGAAGACACGCAGCCCCCCTCAAACACCCACGTACCCAGTGACTTAGCCCATCTCACCCCTGGACCCTCATCCACAGTTACTAAACAACCCCATCAACTTCTCCACACCATCACATCTCATACCTACCACACCAATATTATACTCACCATCACCCAAACAAACATCATTTACCACCAACCATTCTTTTCCCTTCCTCTTTAACAAGAGTGCTCCATCTTCCCCCTCCCCCCTCCGGGGTTAGATAACACGATATAATATAACTATAAATTTATAATAATTGACCTTTATCTCCGAACTGCGACATTTCGTGGGAAACGTCGTTGAAAATGAGCTAATTCTAAAGGTTCATACAAATTTATAAAACTATGTATCTGAGAGTGTAAAGAAAGTTTTTAACCCTATAGGCTAGAGGGAATCATATTTTGAAATAACAAACGGCCTATTCAATAACTCAAGATTTCTGAATGTCTGCAGTGTGTCTCAGTGCTCTGATAGGCAAATTCCTTGTGTCAACATGTTTCTCAATGTTCACGATGTTCAAGATGTTGAATGACCATATGTCAATATAAAAGTCACGTGTCGTTTAATGTTCTCATGAACGTATGATTTAACATCTAGAAACCCGCCTCGGTGGCGTAGTTGGCAAACGCGCCAGTCGTGTTGAGCCAGACCGCCGAGGACGGGGAGATCGAGGTTCGAATCTCGGTCGGGTGAACTGGGGGTGGTTTTTCCTAAATGGTTTTCCACTCTCCCTCCACGCAAATGCGGGTTCACTTCCTCTAAATTCAACCTTCCCAATTCCTAATCCATTAGTGTAATTAGTACTTAAGCGTATAACCCGAACGGGTAGTAAGACGCGGTGCTAAAAAAAAAAAAAAACATCTAGAATGCACACTTTTTTAACGGAATAGAGTATATCAAGAAATCGGCAGGATTGGGTGAACAGTTTAGCGACATACATTTAGATAGGAAGGCTATAGTTTAGTTATGAAGTATTGCACTGGAGATAACAATTGTTATGTAATATGATTTTATATCCAAACTCTAGCTAAATGCTGGTGCTATTCCCTAAAATTCAGCCTCTTAATATGTCAAAAAAGATCATACAGTCAATGTTGGCAAATTTTATTATGGAACTAGTTAACTAGTACTTACTAAAGCAGCTCTTCCTAGTGTCACGCCCTCAAATCTTTCAGAGCTTGTATGTGGGGATATGTTTCCACTATATCCATCGCCTTCTACTGCAGCTATCTTAAAGAAACTTAATATTAGTATTCATATTGTAATATGTATTATTTAACTTTTTTAAATAAATATGAAAGGTTAGTTTTTATTTTAAACTATTTTAAAAGATAATGCACACATAATAATAACATTTAAAACAATAATATGATATTAATATTAGAAGCGCAGATATTTCAATGTGGTTTATACCAACACTTTCTTTTGCTTCATTATTTATAATTAAAAACTTCTTTAGTTTAATTTCAATAAAATAGTTTTAATTTCTTATTTATAGTACATATGAATAGAGAAAAACCAGCATTTTGATTCTAGACTTCGATGATTTGAGGGAAACATATTTCATTAGATATTTTAATATATATGCATCAGTATTTTAATTATTTATTTTTTAAATTAAAATGTCTAAACTTTTTTTAAGGTATTCAGACTTCAAAGAAAGACAAAAACAAAACAAATTATCTTTAATGTTCACCTTTTTTTCTTATTTGGGCTATACTTATTGATTCTACAACATTCTTATTTCATGAATACTACAAAGTTTACGTTTGTAACCTTTTAGAGCGTTTGTTTGTTTAGCAGAGTTCATAAAAGAATATGATTTAATTTATATCAAGAGTAAATACTTATTTTTTAAATAATATTAGTTATATTACCCTCTTTCATTTCATATAAAAAGACGGGTTTTGTATTTCTATTAATTCTATTAGGTTTTTTGAAGATTTTGCATTGTTATATAAGAAAACAATCAAGATTTACCTACAATCAAATAAACACTTAGCTTTTACTTGGAGTTATTTTATCATTTGAATGGTAGGGGATTACTTAACGGCTCATTTGGGAATGAAGTGTTTATCTGGATAACTATTGAGATATAGAGCGCACCACTGCACTAGATTATTGCAATGCAATATCCGGCTCAACTATTCAAGATAGGCCACTTGCGTGTATTTATTTGTAATTTACAGTTGATTTTCTGTTTTTTATGTGGGCGGTACAAATACTTTAAAGTCATTTAATAATTTATTTTGTTAGGCTAATGGTTTTATAAATATTCAAGTACATTATCACTAGAAAAAACATTATTTTGGCGCTCTTTTGACACTGGAGTGTTTATGTACAAAACAAATACGGACGCAATTTTAAAGGTAAGATGGCAATAAATTATGTGAAGCTAATTGCAACGAGTGTTCTAACTTACCTCGCATGAGTGAGAATAATATTGAACATTAAATAAATGTGTATGTCAATCTCAAATAAAATAAACATTATTAGAAGCAATGTATGATTTACGAATAGAGAAATACCGTATTGCTAGCACATAAGTTATATCAAATGAGGACTAATAAAAAAGGAATCAAAGTGTGATAAAATAAAGCAACAATGCATTTGCCATATATAAATGTTCGTACGAAAACCATAGGACCTATTTTTTCATATAATTCATTGGTCCTTAAAATCTACTTTCACCCGGTGCCTTGCGTCACCAACACCTCAAACGGGAATTAATACGTGTTGAAATTAAAAAGTAAATAGTTAATTTTATTTTATTCTCATGCAAAGATAGGACTACAAAAACATCCGCCTTAAGTGAAGAAAGAATATTTTCACAAGAAAACAAACCAAATCTTAAAAAAAAATTAAAGCTAATTCGAAAAAGAATAAAAATTTAACAAATAATAAAATAAAACGCGTGATGATGAACATAGCTTTTTTAAGATAGCTGAACAGATGATGATTAAACACATTTTTTAGACTGCAATGATGGATATTAAATATAGTGATTGATTTAATTAAAGAATAATTGGTGCAGTGTTGAGTTTTCAAAATGTCGACTGATGTGCTGTGAGCGAGATAATACAATTTTAACATTTGCATCAACTGTATATCTGATGAATTTAACGATTCAAAATAATTGTTGCATCATACCCCTTTCAAGGGACTACTTGCAATATATGCAGTCTTTGATTTGAAATATTGCTAACCTAAATAAATGTAATCAAACATAAACTTTTAAACAATTGAAAAATTATATATTTTATACCTGTGAAAAATAAAAAGTATTTATTAAAAAGATATATTAAAATGTAAAAAGGGTTTCAACATGTCCCGGTAACGCGTATGTTTTAAAATAAAGGTTATTGTAGTTAACGATTTAAAGAAGGGAGTTGAAGGGTAATTAATAATTTAAAAATCTATAAGGATTCTCTTGGAAAGATAATTTAATAAAAACTGTTAGGATTAGAATTTGAGTCATGAGCTTCCGGTTGAAACTCACGCACGTCAGTCTAGTATATTGATGTACCTAGTAAGAACATTTTTACTTTACAAATGCCAAATTAAAATTAATAATGGAAACTTACCTTAGAAAGTTCCAGCATCACTTGGCATTCTCTTTCTTGAGAAAAACCATCGGCTACAAATCGACGTTTACCATTTAGTTCGTTTTCACCCATTATCACTGTTACTTTTCTCTCGGATATTTTTTTAATTTTCTTAACTGCGCGCATTTTTCTCCATTTGAGGGTGTGCTCATCGCTTAACTGTATTTTTTTTGTAGTGATGGACAATTTATCACTCATTATTGTATTATTATAGTTATTTCCAACCAAATAATTTTTGTTTTCATTATTAGTTTGGGTAATGTGTTCTTTCTTGTAAAGTGTACGGTATTTCCACTCAAACTTAACAACAAGAGGAGGAAATAATGATCTGCCACCGCCACTTTCAAGGTTGGTTCTTGAAATGTTGATGGAATGGGATGAATTCCCCTAAAATAACATGAAATGTAAGATTAAAAATTAAGTAACAGTATTTGTTGTAAATATTATATTGTATACTATTTGTAATAATTATACATGAGAATATGTTTATATTTAAATATTCTAACCATCTCTCACACACATTTGTTTTGTATGTGTTTACCACATTACATCAATCCGGGATTTTCACATATTAACACTAAACGGCGTAAGGATGAAGAAGGTATCATTTATATGAAGTGTACTCACATTTTCTGTAGAGTAAGAGTGGAAAACTAGCTCACTACACCAGGAAGGAATTCAAACCCTGACTCCCTGTCACCGGCATTCCAGTCTATTGTTAGACACCTTATACCGAGCAGCCGCTGTTGTGGCTCTCACGCTTGTTAGTCCACCCATCAACCTACTACCCTTTAATATAATTTCAAAATTTAAATCAATACTTTTGAAATTATTAAATATATATCAACGAGAGATAACTGTAAGAAAAATTGAGTCATCATATTCTCAATCGAAGGTTATTTTTCAATAATAAATGTACGTCAAAACACTGGACCAAGAGATATATGTCCATGTGTGAAAACTTATTGTATACAAAGATCGTTCTCTACAGTTTATCAGGTAATGTAAATACATTAGCTGGCTAAGCCACAGAGGCTGGTGGAGAGGAATACATATCTCCACCACTAAGCGTTAGTGACTCAGAAAACTTGTCTACAACGTACAACGTTTTCATACTAGAATATCCATATTAAATAGGCACATTCTGTCAATTTAAAGTATATGTAAGTTTACATCAATCAAACTACCATCTGTTATATCAAACCCAGCCCAACCACCATCTTTATTTACAAACAAAACTCAAAAGTAGTTTTCGCCCTTCCGTTTGGTCAGAACCGCTTGATCGATAACACACGATACCAGGCCGTAAGCAATTCAATCGTGAAAACTCGCTTATCATGTACGTTTCATCAAGTTCAAATAGAACTAGACACTACATACAACCTAACCGAATAATGATAATCAACATATTCAGAAGCCTGGAAATCAGGCTTGCCATGGGTGTTATATATTGATTTGTTCGAATTGTTAATTTGTTTGAATAAGTTGTTTTGTAGCGGTGACGTGACGATCCCTTCTCACCCCTATCTATATCCACACAGTTGTCTGGCGCGGCGCTTAAGTATTGTTACTAAACCAGTCGCTAGAGCTGTGCCGAGCGAGGTGGGAGGGAACTCGTCCGTCACCGGGACTCATTATGTGGCTCGCTTGCAATGTGCATGGAGTCGAGAAGACCAAGGCAGGAGAACAGTTTTGAGTGTATTATATCAATATCTTTGTCCAGAAAATAAACCGTAATTCAAAGAGAATGTATGTGTTTCAATCAGTGGGTCGCAAGGTCGGGTTTTTCTTGGCAACAGATTCAATATTAAAGAGGAAACTAACAGGCTCATGGATAGTTAAGAATGAGGGAGTTTAGTAAGCAAAGGAGTTTCATGGCATCAGAGCAGTCCGAGAAGTTGCATGAGTAGTGACGTGACGATCCCTCCCCCCCCTTTTCTATCTTTGCGCAGTTGTCTGGCGCAGAGCTGAAGTATTGTTACTAAACCAGCCGCTAGAGGTGTGGCGAGTGAGGTGGGAGGGAACTTGTTCGTTACTGGGACACTCGTTATGTGGCTCGCTTGAAATGTGCATGGAATCGAGCAGATCAAGGCAGGAGAACAGTTTTGAATGTATTATATCAATATCTTTGTCCAGACAATAAACCGTAATCCAAAGTGCGTTTCAATCAGTGAGCTGCAAGGCTGGGTTTTGCTCGGCAACAGATTCAATATTAAAGAGGAAACTAACAGGCTCATGGATTGTTAAGAGTGAGGGAGTTTAGTAAGCAAAGGAGTTTCATGGCATTAGATCAGTCCAAGGAGTTTCAATTTAAATGTAAAGGTAATTTGTAAGATATTTATTTTGTCTTAATCGTAACAATCCCAGTGCTTTAAACTATTCTTTTTACTTAGTGAAGCATATAGGATATAGGATTAGGATATTAGGATATATTAGGATAGGAACAAATGAGTCAAATAACTTGTGTTTTCGGTGACCATAAGTGACCTATACCGGAGGAGTTGGGTGGTGTAGGTGTGTGGGAAAGCATGCATGGATACTGTATATTTTAACTGCGCGTGAGGGACCAGGGATAATTTTGGAACAAGGATCTTGGAATCATGTAAATTCGTGACGCCATCTAAGCCTCGCGTTTGAAGTCTACAGAAAAGTGTTCCTGAAAAAGGGGGAAAATTAATGCTAGGACCACGTGGAATTGATCATCTTTCAATGCTTATTGCAACCTATCTCTTTTGCGGGACAGCACACACGAGATAATCCACTTCCAATTTCACAGCCCGGTAGTGACTCGGCCCAGGCCCTAGACCAGGACGATATGTTATGACGTGAGAGAGGGAAAACTCCCTCTGCTCATGAGTTCCATGTTATTTTTACCACTGACATAGAATAGCATCGTGCAACGTTTACAAATATTTTATTGATATTATTCCTTGGTTTGTAATTAAAAGTGTTAATATTCTTAGCTAGGATAATTATTAAAAATGTGTGTACAAGTTGTTTTGTTGTTTTGCAACTTTTTTAGCACCGCATATTACTACATATTCAGTGCAACTTTGTTCATTATATGTTACCTTGTTCATTTCGTAGTTGTATGTATGTATGTTGTTATTCTGTTTGGACGCTCTATAAGCCATATGAAGAAATGATCCAAAATTGATAACATTTTCATCACTGTTGAATTTAAGTATTTGGATTCTCTTATGTACAAATTCCCAGGCAAAGGTCAACGTTTTCCTTGGTTGTTACATAAGTCTCTCAAACATTTTTTTATAGTATCTAATAGTTGTTCCTTGAACTATTTTGCTTGTGTTAACATATCCTCTTCACTCGTCACTTCTTCCTCCGATGTTTCTTTTGTTTGTTTTGTCTCAAGTCTTGATCCTGTCTTTGTCTTCTTTCTTTTAGTTCGTCCATATGTCTGTCCCGTTCTGCTTTGATACCCTGTCCGCTATCTCATAGAGGTAGCTCCACTGGTATATATCCCTTAATATATGGCATATGGTATTGATAGATCCACTCTTTCCCTTTCCGATAATATACATTCCACGGTCACGTGTTCCGGTGTCACCTCTCCTTCGCAACAGCAAAGACTGGTTTCACTCAAGTTCATCCTAAAGAGGGACGCTTGATATGGGTCATGCCCTGTGATATAGTTGACAAGTCCCTGGGAAGGTTGAAGGGATGATTCATTCTCAGTCTTTCTTGTACGTTCGGAAATAACTGGAATGTCCTTCTACCTGTGGTACTCTCTTCCCAGTCTGCTTGCCACTCCCACAGGAGGGTCTCTCTTATATCATCCTTGGTACTTACATCGCTAGTTGTTAATTCTATTACTTTGTCTAACTTCCCTTTTCTAAGCCAATATCCAGCGGCCCTCTTTCGTACCTCTATGTCTAGGGGCCAGACACCTAGGATGACACACAACGCGTTTGATGGTACAGTTTTATAGGCCCCAGAAATTATCATGAGAATTTTCCTCTGAAGGCCTCTGAGTTTATTTTTAGCTCTGTCCCCTTTCAATTGTTGTGCCCACACTCCTGCTCCATATTCCACTATGGACACAAGCAACGCCTGATGGTATAGTCTAATCATATTTAAGGGAAGATGGAACATACGCTGCCCTATACTGACTATCCCATTGTAATATTTGTAACATGTTACATCATACTACCCCCATATTAAGCTTCACGCAAAGGTTTTCCTTACGAGTCATACTACCCACTCCGTATGAAGCCTCAATATTAATAAACTTCCTACAGTAATAAGCTTCTCTGTTGTAGTCCAATGTAGATTCATTCTATATCAAGAACAATATTAAACAAAATCAAACAAGAATAAACTCCCCGCATTCACAAACTGTTCATGTACTTACCCTTTGTATCATCTGGCTAGAACAACCTTCAAGACAGGAGTATACACATCGCGTCCTAGATTGAAGAGTGGGACGAACAATCCTTGGTGAGCCAGCAACTGATGTTCCGAGCGGACGGGTCAAAGTGATTCTGATGGAACTGACCCAAGACTCATTCAACAACTAAACTGCGACTATCCTGCCCTCCGGCGTGCAAGACGGAATCAACCATCAAGACACAGGTACGTCACAGGTGTACTAATCAAACAGATCTCTATGCTCACTGGAGTCCTTGATTGAGACAGGCCCACCAATCCTAGCCTGATCAAAGGACTACGTGCTGTTCTGCATCCATCGAAAATGGCCTATAGGACTTCACCGAGTAATATGGACATCCCCCCTTTTCAACCCCAAGAGACTAGAAACCCTATACAAACCTGGCAATTCTGAATACCAAGAGACTATTATTTTTCAACGCCTTCAGGAGAAGTCATGTCTTAAACATTATTTTCGACGCCGTCTGGAGAAGTCCTGTTCTGGACTTGGACATTTACAGGATGATTACGTATTTTCTATATATTAATTCATAGAGATTATTTTAATTGTTCAATTTTGAATTAAAGTAAAGTAATTTTTTGAATAAGCCGGAATAGGCAACGTAAATTTATAACTAAATGTTTTTTAGTTATAGAATTAAATTTTGTTATGAGACACCTAATTCTTTTGGTGCCACTTGGGCGCTAGTGTCTGTGAAGTCACTTAAAATATTAGATTGCCACATTTATAAACTTATTTTTGTTAGAAGTATTTAATTTAGATTGACTGAATTTTGCAAACTAAGTAAATGTAAAATCACTTTTTATAATGTTTTCTTATTTGATTGTTATTTGAATTACATATTAAAGTAACGTAAAGCTTTGCTGATTGATTGATTTAGACTTAATAATTTTCCAAATTATTTAATTGAAATTACTTATGGTTTAACCAGGCTTTTTTAAAATCATATTATTTATTATTAAAAAGTAGAGATCTTGTTAACGACTTTAGTTGTGTCGACATTTAATAGTCCCGTGGGAGTTTGACTCAATGTCGGTAAGCCAAACTCTCGTGTTCATTGAAATATCTGGGTGATATTTAATCTTCTTTTTTATTCTGTCTGTATTCAATGTAGTGAAGCAGACACTTTGGTAACAATTTCAAAGATGCCCATTAGGCTCTTTTTTTTTGTAGTCGAATAACTACCTGACTAGATATTTTTAAAGTAATGTTTGTCTAATTGCCAACGTTTGAGGTTGTTTTGTCAATATTCACTGTTGTGAAACTGACATAGTGTAGTTTGGTCGAGTTGTTGTCTCTTCTAGACTGACCTAGTTGACTTAAGGATATGTTTCATGTTTGGAAACATTCGCATGATCGAACTGATTTTCAACATACCCCCGATGGATTTTTGAGTCCATGTAAATTATTGTTTCAATTATTGTTATCTTTAATAAAACATTCATATTGTTATTTAATTGTTGCTAATGTCTTACTTCTTTATAACTTATTTAAATTACAACCCACTTTCCTTTTAGTCTAGTGTGGCCGTAGCCAAGAGGTAGTAGAGTGAATGGTAAAAACATTCACAACCCGCAAGGCTCTTCCGCATACGTTGTCCATGTGAGCTAGGGAGCTACGCTTCTCGTCAATCGTCACCCCCAGGTATTTAACCATTTTACTCCTTCTAATTGTTTGTTCTGCTATATTAATTATAGGATCTCTCTTAAACATTCCTCTGAGCAGCATGTAGGTTGTCTTCACCGGTGCCATGCTAAGTCTTACTTTCCTACACCATTTATCCAAGCCACTCAGTACCTTATTACTTTTTTCTTCCAGGTTTCTCCTCGAACTTGTCTCCACCACTATCAGCAAGTCGTCAGCTAAAGCAACCACCCCCACTAATTCAGGGAGTGCTTCAATCTCCAGCAACCCAGGCTCGAGTCCAACGTCCCAAAATATCGGACCACTGGCCGATCCTTGTGGGCATCCTTTTGTTAATTTTTTGCTTATTGTTATTCCTGGGCATCTCAGGTTTGCATACCTGTCCCTACAGTAGTCCTTAAAGCTTCTGTAGAGAATCCCCAGACAATTTATTTCTCTTAATCTCTTGAATAAGGCAGGCCACCAAAGGTTATCAAATACACCTGAGATGTCCACAAATATTCCTATTACATATTTTGCACTAGATTTTTCTATCAGGCTAAAAGCAGAACAGATTGGATCCTCTGTAGACCTGCACTTCCTAAAGGCTTACTGTTGAGGCTGCATTCCCCCCACCTCTCTATGTTTTTGCAGTCTCTTACATATAATTTTCTCCTTCAGTTTTGCACACACACTCATCAGACATATCGGTCTGTATGACTTTGGGAGTTGCGGGTCTTTGTCCTCCCCTTTACTCAGAATTACCACTTCGCTCCGCTTCCGCACATTTGGGATTCTGCCCTGAGCCAAGCACCCATTCATGAGCTGGACCATAAAGGGTGCTATCTATTCACTGACTTACTGAATCACCTCTGCCCAGATTCCATCAGGTCCTGGTGCCTTCTATCTTTTCATTCCTGTTATTAGCCTTTTGATCTCGTCCTGTGTTACTGGTTCTACTTTCATGTTTTAATTATTATATGCCATTTTCATATCCTGCCTAACTCTTTCATTCTCCTCATCACCCTCCTCCAGATTATCATTAGGGAGAAACACATCCATTAATAGCCTAGCCGATTCCTCCCAGCAGGTAGTCATTCCTCCTTATGGTTTCTTAAGTTTTGAAATTACAGCTGGGGGTTTAATTTTTCCTGCTGCAATCTGAAAGGGTACACCCCATGCATTCTTCCTCAATTCTTCTTGAACAAATCTTTCCCAGCTATCATTTTTAACTATCTTCATTGTAATTTCAAGTTATTCCTTCCTTTGCTGGTATATATTCAATAGTAGGAGTCTACCTGCTGGTTCTAGGCATCTTTGGTATTCTCGTCTTTCTCTCCTTGCATACCCACGAAGCCTTTGCAGCTGCTCATTCCATGATGGATTTCCTACACATCTCGTGACTTCCTTCATAATCGGTATTGCTTTCTTCATAGCTGCCTGCAAGGCCCACGTGAGTTCGTTCACTTTTAGGTTTATGTTGTCTTCCTGTGACACAGGTTGCGGTAGTACCAGCTCTCTTCTTAACTTTTCCCAATCTGCCTTTTTCAGGTTGTAGAAGAGTCGCGTGCCTACATTTTCCATGTCTACTTCTTTAGCCAGTTCAAAAGTTATCAGATTATGATCGCTGGGTGTCTCACAATAATGCAGTTGCTAATTCCCTATTAATTCTATTGCTTTAACATTACACAAGGTGACATCAATGTTAGAGCTGACTCCTGCCCTTCCTACATACGTTGCAGGATTTCCTGGCTGGTTTACCACCCCCAGGTGCCTTGTTGTTATTGTATCCTCTAGTTGTTTCCCTCTTTGATACGCCCTATACCCTCTTATTCTACCATCTTCCCTTCTTATATCATTGCTATCTAGAGTGGAGACCTGGCATTTGCATCCATCATGTATACAACTGGTATCTTTTCTAGTTGTTCTACATAAGGTTTTATTTCCTCTCGGAACTGAAAATACATGTTAACTATTAAACATCCACCAATCCCAGTTCAAATTTCCATACATATGACTCATTGCAAAATTGATTAGTCCTTGTTACTGTTATGTGCCTGTTGAGCACTATAACGACACTGATTGGTGCCTCCCCATTCGATATAGTTCTGGCATATTTTGGCATATGCGGGGTAATTCCGTTTCTGGTGCTGTAGGGCTCCTGTAAGCACACAAAATCAAACGCCTTTTCTTCCGCCACCTTCCTCACTTCTTGCATCACGATCGCACTTCGCATTGCATCCATTTATCCTATTTTCTTGTTTTTTTCCATCATGGATGGTACGTGTGGATGTAACATCTCGGCCATCATCTGGTAATGCTGACCCCACAAGTGGATAGAGAACTGCCGCATATTTGTCACTGGTTACACCTAATGAATCCAGTACCCTTAGTTGTGATCCTAGCCTATCAAATAGGCTGTACAATCTGACATCATTTAACATAGCAGTATTTTGTAATACTGACTGCACCAGTTCACGTATATAGATTTCAAAAAGAAGTTAATCCCTTGTGAACCTTGCATTTAGGTGCTCTATAACCATCTGATAGTTGGCTGCAGATGGGAAACTCTCCATTAGTTCTCGGGCTGATAACCCAAGAGTGGTGGCTTGACAAAGGTATTGGAATTTATCCTCTTCCTTATGTCTTGATCTTCATGGATATTTTTGAACTGACCCCAGAAATCAATCCAATTGTGGACATCTAAAAATAATAAAACGGTTATTATTTACAAAATGTATGCCTATTACTTTTAAAAAAGATAAGTGTAGTACTTGTAGACGCTTATTGCGTATTAAGAAATGCGTTAAATCACTAGTATGGGGATATAATCCAAGGTGTGTTATACTGCGTTTCTTGACACACGTGGTAGCCATATGAAATAGTTCAACTCTGGCCCCACTTGGTACGTCCTATGTTATACTACGAATATTGGCCCCTCGTTGTGGCGACATAGGTTACGTCTCGAATCATAACACTCTGTATTGGAGACTGAATGTTATGTCCTATAATTAGTAGTACTCATTGTGGCGTTGTTTGCAGCGTGTCTTTCTTCCCATTTTTTATCATTATTATACTTGAGGTTGAGTTTGGAATTTATATGATTAATGATTATTGTCAGAAATAAGTTTATTAGTTATTTATTCAATAATTTTAGACTTGCCACGTGCTTATAGAAATGATCATGATTACTTTACCAATAGCTGTAAGTAGATGGGGCGGTGAGCCAGCCCACTTTGACCTTTGACCCCGACGCTGATTGGTTGCTATAATTAGACCCTCCCCCCTCCCCCTCCACCCCCACCCCCTCCGCTCTGATTACAAAATCTCCACCAGTTGATTACGAAATTTCCTCCCCTACAACCCCTCCCCTACAACCCCTCCCCTACAACCCCCCCTCCCCTACAACCCCACCACACCTTGAACATGTTAGTACTTGTGCGGGCTTTTTTTTCTTAATTATTGTTGCGTGGTAATTAATTATTCATGTCTGCTAATTGATTATTGATGTGTGCTAATTAATTATTCATGTATGGGTAGGGGGAAGGACATTGGAGTATATTTTATTTGGATGGTGAGCATACGTCTCTGCACGAACCTCTCGCTACGACTGTCCTGCGTAGAATGGAGGGGGTCGGCCGCTCACCGAGTAGTGACCACATCGCCTCACGGTCGCGCCTTTCTCTTTTTTCCTCCCTCTTTCCTTGTGTCAGTGACCCACAATGTTTAGGGGGGTAGGAGGGGGTCAGTTGCCTCCCAGTGGAAAATTTTATGTTGCAATAAGCAAACGTTTAAAGTTTCTTGAACTCGTCTTTCCCGCCAACCCACCCCCCCAGTCCCACCCCTTGTCACAGAGGTCGTGGACTCAAAGCTAATTTTGGGTACTCTGTTTCTAGAAGCTACAGCCAACTTTTGGTAGAAACTCGAACTAGAAGGCCTCATGGGGTGACTAGAATTAAAATATATACAAACAACTAATGATACTCGACTAGAAATAACCAGGAGGATAAAAAAGTATAACGGGTGCATTAAAAATATGAGTGTTTTCATGTAGAAAAAAATAGCTCAAAATCTTTGAAAAAATTGTCTGTCTAAAAAAGATTATTCAACCCAAGGGAATCGAACCAGACCCAGTGACTGATAAGCACCGATCTCTAGATAAAAAAACGAAACTAGTACAGGGTTTCGAACCCCTCTACTAGTTGTTATGTATCCAGCTTTATCCCCTAGTGTTTTCTTATAAATGGTTGAAATGTTTACTCCGGCTAGATATCATCGACGGGATCGAACCAGAGACTTTTGACATTTGTTGAGCTTGCAGTGGCTTGAACACTCCTACCTCCTTACGTCACAGAGCGTGATGTGTACCGACATTTGTGCTGCCGGAAAAAATAAACACGCCGGCATTTCTATTACTATAGCTAAACTTCAAAATATAACAATATACATATATATCTTATTGAGGCTATTGTCTAGAATTAATCAAGTAGGTGCGCGTCCGTCCAATGCTTCAGGCAAGTTGAAAAATGCACCCCCACATTTGCGAGAGTGAAAAAAAAAGGTTTTGCTCAGATATCATCGAAGGGGTTCAAACCAGGGACTTTTGGCGTTTGTCGAGTCGAAGTCCTTACCCCTCCAGTCACAGAGCGTGATGTGTACCAGCATTTGTGCGGATGGAAAAAATAAACACGCAGGCATTTCCATTACTATAGCTAAACTTCAAAATATAACAACATACATATATATTTTATCGAGGCTATTGTCTAGGATTAATCAAGTAGGTGCGCGTCCGTCCAATGCTTCAGGCAAGTTGAAAAATGCACCCCACATTTGCGAGAGTGAAAAAAAAAAGTTTTGCCCAGATATCATCGACGGGATTCGAACCAGGGACTTTTGGCGTTTGTCGAGTCGACGTCCTTACCCCCTCCAGTCACGGAGCGAGATGTGAACCAACATTTGCACGCCTGACTGTCCGAGGATCCACCCCTAGACAGCGCTGAAGAAAGACCTCCGTCCTCTGTGAAAGCTTTAACGCAAATGCGATATAACGGTACTTACACGGACCGGGTAGGCTCCGATGCTGAAATGTTATTTTCGACCAATGAGAAGGCGACACCTTTCATGTGGCACACATCTAGACAATCCATCATCAGAAACTATTATTAACTCTCAGAAAAGACCGCTTTTAAATTGATTGTATTTTTATTCTACTCAAGACAGTCAATATTTTCTTTAAAGTTACCCACCTAATAAATATTGAGAATTATTTTAAACTACTCAAAACATTTTAAATTTTGATTTTTATGGCATAATAGTAGTAGAATCTAGCTTCTAATATTTCAATGCAGCACGTTTATTTAAATATATAAATGTACTTATATTCGCCCCATACGAGCTGAACCTACTAGCTACAGACTATACTACCAGGGTTTTAGACCCACAGGTAGGTTTAACAGTCAACTGTTTCCATCATTCTATTGTTTTATTTTCTCATTATCACCTTCCCCCACAGTATTTTTGAAAAGCACCACGTCCCACTTCTTATTCAGGCTATACAAATATTTACTAACTACGCTAGTGAGCGAAAGATGAGGACGGATGAATTTAGAGGAAGTGTACTAGCATTTACGTGGATAGAGAATGTAAATCAATTTTTTTATAAACTACCCTCAGCACACCTGACCAGGATTCGAACACCAAACTCCCTGTCATTGGCATAGGCACGAGAGTGATGTCTTAGACCATGCGACCACCATAGTAGGTAAGTATTTATTACAAATTAATCAATGAATCTTCCTAATTAAATGTGTGTATTTTATCCCTTTTCCGTGTGTGCGTGGCTATATTTTTTTGCATTTCTTTTCAAGTTTATTAAAGCTAATATATATGATTTGTGTTCAATACTTTCGGAGATTTTGTTTGGTTAAAATAGTCTTCCCCCCCCCCCCTTAGTGCGAGCCTGACGTCTTGTACCCCGCGACCACCGGTCTATAAAATATTAGTGTAACTATGAGAGGGTGAAAAAACTTATTTGCGTGGAAGGAAAGTGGTAACCCATTTAGGGAAAAACCACCCTCAGTTCACCTGACCAAGATTTGAACCTCGAACTCCCTCATCGAAGCGGGTATATATCACTATGCACTCTTTTTAGAGAGTTAACAATCTTTACGAGGCTGGCTCTTCAACCAACCCAAATATTACAAAAAATCGAAAGAAGAAGCAGAACCGCGAGTCCAGCTGGATTCGGAATTGGGAAGGTTGAATCCACATCTGTGTTTTGGGGAGGAGTAAGGAAATTTTCCAGCGTTTACGTGGAGAGAGAGCGGGAAAACATTTAGTGAGAACTACCAACAGTACACCTCAGCGGGTATTCGAATCCCTAACACAGATTCGAACCCCGATATCTTTTGCCGGTTGCTTCATGTTCTTTAGTTACCAAACACAAGAGAAGAATAAGGTGTTTCAACCATTCTGACCCTAAAATACGTTGTGACAGAAAGGCGCCGGCAATATACACGTGTCAGCTTTGCCGGAATAAAATATTAAAGAGCGCAGAAGTGAGCCCGCATTTGTATAGAGGGAGAGTGAAAAACTACCCCCCAGGTCAAGACAGCACTCTCACAATATACTAAACTGCAGAGGGATTCGAATCCTGGTCCACTGGCTACCACACGCTAATGGATTGATAATTGGGAGGTTTGAGCCCGCATTTGCATAGAGGGAGAGTTAAAAACACCCCACATGACACCTGACAATGGCCACAAGCGTGAGATAAAAGCTGATGTCGACCAGGTGAAATGTGTAACAGCATTTGCCATGCGTTTGTTGCCCTCTAAGGGACGTCACAGGGCGAGGTGTGTACCCACATTTGCGTGTCATTGACATTCGAACCCTCCAACACCGCCCGTATGAGAGAGATAAAATAATAAAATTATTGATGTACCGTAATTTTTTTCAGGGCTGAAATGTGAAAACAGTCAAAGTTATTATTTATGCTTTCTCCTGCTAGATATCACCGATGGCGTTCGAACCCGGGACTTGTGGCGTTTGTCGACCATGCAGGGAATTTAACTCAGGACCCTTCGCAAAGTGTGTGTAATAAAATAAACTTGAACCCTAGGACAGCTACAAATACAGTCCAGGGCAGTTAATGTATCACTATGAACGGTTAAACCTACATTTTCAAGCATACAGGGAATCGAAATCAGGACCCCTCGCAAAGTGTGTGTAATAAAATAAACTTGAACCCTAGGACAGCTACAAATACAGTCTAGGGCAGTTAATGTATCACTATGAAGGGTTAAACATACATTTTCAAGCTATACAGGGAATCGAAATCAGGCCCCTTCGCAAAGTGTGTGTAATAAAATAAACTTGAACCCTAGGACAGCTACAAATACAGTCCAGGGCAGTTAATGTATCACTATGAACGGTTAAACCTACATTTTCAAGCATACAGGGAATCGAAATCAGGACCCCCTCGCAAAGTGTGTGTGTAATAAAATAAACTTGAACCCTAGGACATCTACAAATACAGTCTAGGGCAGTTAACGTATCACTATGAACGGTTAAACCTACATTTTCAAGCATACAGGGAATCGAGATCAGGACCACTCGCAAAGTGTGTGTAAAAAATAAACTTGAACCCTAGGACAGCTACAAATACAGTCTAGGACAGTTAATGTATCACTATGAAAGGTTAAACCCTCATTTTCACCCCATATCTGGAATCGAACTAGGGTCTTTGGCTAGGCAAACAAACAAATTATCATGCGCGAAGAAAACGGCCTCGGTACACACGCACGACAGACAAGCGTGAGATAAGAGCTGATCTCGACTAGGTGAAATGTGTAACATGTTATGTCCAAAAGGTGAAAAATCAATTATTATTCTATAATAATATTTCTGTATGTGAACAATTAATAAGTACTATGATGTATTCATAAAAAATAAACACATAGTTTTGTTGATCACAATAACCAATCTGTAATTATAAACTTTAAACCAAATTGTTCTAATATGTTTAGCAAAATTTAAATTTTCAAAAATAAATTATTTGTAAATTACCCGAAATTATTTGGTATATGTGAAAAAAAAGTATGTTATTCTTATAGATCATGAAAAACTAATCCCCGATTTTTATTTTGAATTCAATTTTCCCGGTTAATAAAAAAATTCAAACTTTCTATAAATTGTCGTAAGTAAACTACGCTTGAATTAATTTATTTTAGATAAATAAAGAAAATGTGTTATTGGCGATGTAAAAGAATTCCTCCGATACCAATTTTGAACCAGATCACTCAAGCTATTTTTTAAATATTCAAATTTAAAAAAACAAAAAAGGTATACAGCTTAGTTTGTCATTTTTATGCCAAACACTCCATAAATACTATATATATATCTTTATATTTTAAGCAAAATCATTCTAGATATTTTCAAAATAATTTGAATTTTTAAAAATCAGCCTACAAAAATCATAAGGCCAACAGGTAGCATTGAAGCTATAGTGGGATCGTGGTGAGAAAGTAGTTTCTGACACTTAAGAAAGTTACTTAAATTACTTTCATTCATATATTCATTCGTCAGATGATAAAATCTGCAACTGTCACTTTTGACAAATCGTATTAATGATGAAAAAAATATAATAAAATAATGTGCATTTTTTTTTCATATCTTTAGTAATGTCATTGGTGCTGAGTTAAAATTTTGTAGTAGAAATTCTTAAAACTTCTTGTAGGCCCTAAATGATTTTAGCACAGTGTTTTAATAACCGTTCGGGTTATAACACGTTTAAGTACTATTTACGCTAACGGATTAGGAATCGGGAAGCTTGAACCCACATTTGCGCGGAGGGAAAGTGGTAACCCATTTAGAGAAAAAAAAAACATCAGTTCACCCGCCAGAGATTCGAACCTCAATCTTTCCCAGTCCTCGGTAGTCTAGCTCAGCACAAATCTAGTGCGTTAGCCAACAGTACACCTCGGCAGGTATTCAAATCCCCCCAATACGGACTCGAACCCCGATATCTTTCGCCATGTGCTTCATGCCCCGTAGTTGTCAAACCCGAAAGAAGAATATGGCGTTTCAAATGGGACGCCCCCCCTTCGGTTCCACACACAAAAAAAAGTTTTATTTTACATATCATTTAACGTTTTCATCTATATTTTACCGATTATATAACTCTTATATTAATTCAGAAGTAGTATTGAATACAATTATGAGAAACTTGAATTTATTTTACATATCATTTAATGTTCCCATCTATATTTTTCCGATTATATAACTTTTACAAAAATTCATAAGTAGTATTAAATGCAATATTAAATATCATTTAATTCTCGAAACTATATTTTAGTGATATAATAAATAACATTTACACCAAACAAATTAGCCACTTAAACAACAAATAAATTTAATGTTTGCAATTATATTTTGATGAAATATTGTATTACTTTTACGTAAATTCAATATCAAATATCTTTTAAGGCTCGAAACTATGTTGACATAATAAATAACGTTTACACCAAACAAATTAGCCACTTAAGTATCAAAGAAATTTAAAGTTCGCAATTATATTTTGATGAAATAATATATAACTTTTACATAAATTCAATATCAAATATCGGTTAAGACTCGAAACTATGTTGACATAATAAATAACATTTACGCAACGCAAATTAGCCACTTAAGCCTCAAGCCAAAGTTAGAGGAAGTGTGCCCACGTTTGCACGGATGGAGAATGGAAAGTCTATTAGAAAAACCTCCCTAAATACTCTCGACGCTGATGAAGGATTCTATAATATTGAGTACTATGGCGTGGATTTGTTTAGCTTACACTGAATATTTATTAAAACTTACACACAACCTCCCATCGTTCTACATGTCTAATACTTGTCACAAGAAATAAGTAAGGCTGAATAAATTAGATTTACTAAGGGAATACATCTCAATATTCCAGAGTTGGAAGCGGAAAACGGTTTATGAAAATTTACCCCAAAAATAGCTTGCTGTGGGATCAAACCCCCGACTTCCCTATAACCTGTTTCTAAAATGGAAACTCAAGCGTAATTACCTAGTGATCTGACACACATACTATTTCTAGACCACACGAGCTCGATGATATAATAACTAATATTAACGCAAAACAAATTAGCCACTTAAGCCTCAAGCCAATATTAGAGGAAGTGTGCCCACATTTGCATAGATGGAGAGTGAAAAAAACAGCACTATCGCAATATACTAAACTGCAGAGAGTTCGAATCCCGGTCCACTGACTCACACCTTCTTTTGTCACACAAGTTTAAGTCTAATCGATTATTGCTTTGAGGGGTATTTCCCGGACCTGCTCATCGAAGTGACCGACATTTTTTTTACCTACAATCAACTTTGGAAAAAGAATGGGAAATTACAATGTTGCAAGCATGTATTTCTGACACATACTTACACACACACACACACACACACACACACACACACACACACACACAAACGTCTTTAGGAGCATTGACATTCAGGTATATTTCTGTCACAAATGGTCTTGTAAATAAGCAGCTTTGACCTCTGAAAAACAGGATGGAATTCACAAGGCTAGTATTGGATAAGCACTGAAAAATGTACAATTAAAAGTTCTACAATTTACCTCTGTCGTTATTGTGTTTGCCTACTAATCAAGAGGTCCTGGATTCGATTCCCTGAATGGGCTGAAAATGATTCATTAGGGGATATGGGTTTCCCCCCTTTCATAGTGATTCATTTGCGGTAGGGGGAATGGGTGTTCTGTATGTCATAGATTTAAGTTAGATTGTAAGTTGTGTACTGTTATAATCAGTCGGTGCATACAGTGCACGTTAAATACCTCCAATAAACAATAATGGAAAAATATACTTGTAAATAATATTCATTTGTGACTCTATATATATATATATATATTATAAAAAGCAAAGCCCGTCCAATATAAATGGCTATCGTGTTCTGGAAGCAAATAAGTTAATACATTAATAATTATTAAATTAACATGATGAAAAATTGCTTCAGAGGTCAATTAGTGTAAGGCGTCACTCTCGAGTTAGACAGTTATGTTAATAATGGAGGAGATTGAGGTTCTAATCCCATTTGTGTTTTGAAGTTTTTTCTCCGAATGGTTCCCTACTCTCCTTCCAAGCAAATTCTGGTAGATTATCACTAAAATGTGTACTTTCTCATTCCTACGCCATTTTAAGTAGACTAATTATCACATTTATATATAGCCTGGACGGTCAATAACACGCGGTGCTAAAAATTTGGTTTCCTAACACAAAATGTAATGTTTTATCTTTTTTTTACGTCAGAAACACTCACATCACATTTCCTTTAAATTCAAGAAATACAATGTGGCTAGCCTGGACGGATGTTAAAATAACTTGGATATTGTTTGGTGCCACAGTCCCCCTGACAAATTTGTTGCAGTGCTTGTAAAAGAATGTAGATATACCTCTCTCTCTCTCTCTCTATCTCTATCTCTCTCTCTCTCTCTCTGAAGAGCCGTTTGAGACTGGTATTTGTCTGTTAATAGAGTTTTGATTTAATCTCTGTCGAGTGTCTCACTTCATTGGTCAAGACGTCTAAGAAGACACTTGTGAAAGGTCACTTGATGTGAGGCGTTAGCATGTCTGTTCACTGAGCCAAGTGTCCAGGGTTCAATTTACAGTATGGCTGAAAATGGTGGTTTAACCTTTCATAGTGATAAATTAGGGAGGATTGGGTTTTTTGTGTACAACTAGAGTAATTTTCAAAATAAAAGTAATTATGTTGTTACCAAACCTATGTCAGATATAATCATTTGAGCCGGAGACCCCTAACTGACCTAAGAAGGTGTGAGTCAATGGACCGGGATTCGAACTCTCTGCAGTTTAGTATATTGCGATAGTGCTGTTTTTTTCACTCTCCATCTATGCAAATGTGGGCACACTTCCTCTAATATTGGCTTGAGGCTTAAGTGGCTAATTTGTTTTGCGTTAATATTAGTTATTATATCATCGAGCTCGTGTGGTCTAGAAATAGTATGTGTGTCAGATCACTAGGTAATTACGCTTGAGTTTCCATTTTAGAAACAGGTTATAGGGAAGTCGGGGGTTTGATCCCACAGCAAGCTATTTTTGGGGGTAAATTTTCATAAACCGTTTTCCGCTTCCAACTCTGGAATATTGAGATGTATTCCCTTAGTAAATCTAATTTATTCAGCCTTACTTATTTCTTGTGACAAGTATTAGACATGTAGAACGATGGGAGGTTGTGTGTAAGTTTTAATAAATATTCAGTGTAAGCTAAACAAATCCACGCCATAGTACTCAATATTATAGAATCCTTCATCAGCGTCGAGAGTATTTAGGGAGGTTTTTCTAATAGACTTTCCATTCTCCATCCGTGCAAACGTGGGCACACTTCCTCTAACTTTGGCTTGAGGCTTAAGTGGCTAATTTGCGTTGCGTAAATGTTATTTATTATGTCAACATAGTTTCGAGTCTTAACCGATATTTGATATTGAATTTATGTAAAAGTTATATATTATTTCATCAAAATATAATTGCGAACTTTAAATTTCTTTAATACTTAAGTGGCTAATTTGTTTGGTGTAAACGTTATTTATTATGTCAACATAGTTTCGAGCCTTAAAAGATATTTGATATTGAATTTACGTAAAAGTAATACAATATTTCATCAAAATATAATTGCAAACATTAAATTTATTTGTTGTTTAAGTGGCTAATTTGTTTGGTGTAAATGTTATTTATTATATCACTAAAATATAGTTTCGAGAATTAAATGATATTTAATATTGCATTTAATACTACTTATGAATTTTTGTAAAAGTTATATAATCGGAAAAATATAGATGGGAACATTAAATGATATGTAAAATAAATTCAAGTTTCTCATAATTGTATTCAATACTACTTCTGAATTAATATAAGAGTTATATAATCGGTAAAATATAGATGAAAACGTTAAATGATATGTAAAATAAAACTTTTTTTTTTGTGTGGAACCGAAGGGGGGGCGTCCCATTTGAAACGCCATATTCTTCTTTCGGGTTTGACAACTACGGGGCATGAAGCACATGGCGAAAGATATCGGGGTTCGAGTCCGTATTGGGGGGATTTGAATACCTGCCGAGGTGTACTGTTGGCTAACGCACTAGATTTGTGCTGAGCTAGACTACCGAGGACTGGGAAAGATTGAGGTTCGAATCTCTGGCGGGTGAACTGATGTTTTTTTTTCTCTAAATGGGTTACCACTTTCCCTCCGCGCAAATGTGGGTTCAAGCTTCCCGATTCCTAATCCGTTAGCGTAAATAGTACTTAAACGTGTTATAACCCGAACGGTTATTAAAACACTGTGCTAAAATCATTTAGGGCCTACAAGAAGTTTTAAGAATTTCTACTACAAAATTTTAACTCAGCACCAATGACATTACTAAAGATATGAAAAAAAAATGCACATTATTTTATTATATTTTTTTCATCATTAATACGATTTGTCAAAAGTGACAGTTGCAGATTTTATTTTATTTTATCTCACGCTTGTAGCCATTGTCAGGTGTCATGTGGGGTGTTTTTAACTCTCCCTCTATGCAAATGCGGGCTCAAACCTCCCAATTATCAATCCATTAGCGTGTGGTAGCCAGTGGACCAGGATTCGAATCCCTCTGCAGTTTAGTATATTGTGAGAGTGCTGTCTTGACCTGGGGGGTAGTTTTTCACTCTCCCTCTATACAAATGCGGGCTCACTTCTGCGCTCTTTAATATTTTATTCCGGCAAAGCTGACACGTGTATATTGCCGGCGCCTTTCTGTCACAACGTATTTTAGGGTCAGAACGGTTGAAACACCTTATTCTTCTCTTGTGTTTGGTAACTAAAGAACATGAAGCAACCGGCAAAAGATATCGGGGTTCGAATCTGTGTTAGGGATTCGAATACCCGCTGAGGTGTACTGTTGGTAGTTCTCACTAAATGTTTTCCCGCTCTCTCTCCACGTAAACGCTGGAAAATTTCCTTACTCCTCCCCAAAACACAGATGTGGATTCAACCTTCCCAATTCCGAATCCAGCTGGACTCGCGGTTCTGCTTCTTCTTTCGATTTTTTGTAATATTTGGGTTGGTTGAAGAGCCAGCCTCGTAAAGATTGTTAACTCTCTAAAAAGAGTGCATGGTGATATATACCCGCTTCGATGAGGGAGTTCGAGGTTCAAATCTCGGTCAGGTGAACTGAGGGTGGTTTTTCCCTAAATGGGTTACCACTTTCCTTCCACGCAAATAAGTTTTTTCACCCTCTCATAGTTACACTAATATTTTATAGACCGGTGGTCGCGGGGTACAAGACGTCAGGCTCGCACTAAGGGGGGGGGGAAGACTATTTTAACCAAACAAAATCTCCGAAAGTATTGAACACAAATCATATATATTAGCTTTAATAAACTTGAAAAGAAATGCGAAAAAATATAGCCACGCACACACGGAAAAGGGATAAAATACACACACATTTAATTAGGAAGATTCATTGATTAATTTGTAATAAATACTTACCTACTATGTTGGTCGCATGGTCTAAGACATCACTCTCGTGCCTATGCCAATGACAGGGAGTTTGGTGTTCGAATCCTGGTCAGGTGTGCTGAGGGTAGTTTATAAAAAAAATTGATTTACATTCTCTATCCACGTAAATGCTAGTACACTTCCTCTAAATTCATCCGTCCTCATCTTTCGCTCACTAGCGTAGTTAGTAAATATTTGTATAGCCTGAATAAGAAGTGGGACGTGGTGCTTTTCAAAAATACTGTGGGGGAAGGTGATAATGAGAAAATAAAACAATAGAATGATGGAAACAGTTGACTGTTAAACCTACCTATGGGTCTAAAACCCTGGTAGTATAGTCTGTAGCTAGTAGGTTCAGCTCGTATGGGGCGAATATAAGTACATTTATATATTTAAATAAACGTGCTGCATTGAAATATTAGAAGCTAGATTCTACTACTATTATGCCATAAAAATCAAAATTTAAAATGTTTTGAATAGTTTAAAATAATTCTCAATATTTATTAGGTGGGTAACTTTAAAGAAAATATTGACTGTCTTGAGTAGAATAAAAATACAATCAATTTAAAAGCGGTCTTTTCTGAGAGTTAATAATAGTTTCTGATGATGGATTGTCTAGATGTGTGCCACATGAAAGGTGTCGCCTTCTCATTGGTCGAAAATAACATTTCAGCATCGGAGCCTACCCGGTCCGTGTAAGTACCGTTATATTGCATTTGCGTTAAAGCTTTCACAGAGGACGGAGGTCTTTCTTCAGCGCTGTCTAGGGGTGGATCCTCGGACAGTCAGGCGTGCAAATGTTGGTTCACATCTCGCTCCGTGACTGGAGGGGGTAAGGACGTTGACTCGACAAACGCCAAAAGTCCCTGGTTCGAATCCCGTCGATGATATCTGGGCAAAACTTTTTTTTTCACTCTCGCAAATGTGGGGTGCATTTTTCAACTTGCCTGAAGCATTGGACGGACGCGCACCTACTTGATTAATTCTAGACAATCGCCTCAATAAGATATATATGTAGACTATATTGTTATATTTTGAAGTTTAGCTATAGTAATAGAAATGCCGGCGTGTTTATTTTTTTCAGGCAGCACAAATGTCGGTACACATCACGCTCTGTGACGTAAGGAGGTAGGAGTGTTCAAGCCACTGCAAGGTCAACAAATGTCAAAAGTCTCTGGTTCGATCCCCGTCGATGATATCTAGCCGGAGTATACATTTCAACCATTTATAAGAAAACACTAGGTGATAGAGCTGGACACATAACAACTAGTAGCGGGGTTCGAAACCTTGTACTAGTTCCGTTTTTTTCGAGAGGTCGGTGCTTATCAGTCACTGGGTCTGGTTCGAATCCCTTGGGTTGAATAATCTTTTTAGACAGACATTTTTTTTTTTCAAAGATTTTGAGCTATTTTTTTTCTACATGAAAACACTCATATTTTTAATGCACCCGTTATACTTTTTTATCCTCCTGGTTATTTCTAGTCGAGTATCATTAGTTGTTTGTATATATTTTAATTCTAGTCAAACTGTCCCCCCCATGAGGCCTTCTAGTTCGAGTTTCTACCAAAAGATGGCTGTAGCTTCTAGAAACAGAGTAGCCAAAATTAGCTTTGAGTCCACGACCTCTGTGACAAGGGGTGGGACTTGGGGGGTGGGTGGGTTGGCGGGAAAGACGAGTTCAAGAAACTTTAAACGTTTGTTTATTGCAACATAAAATTTTCCACTGGGAGGCAACTGACCCCCTCCTACCCCCCTAAACATTGTGGGTCACTGACACAAGGAAAGAGGGAGGAAAAAAGAGAAAGGCGCGACCGTGAGGCGATGTGGTCACTACTCGGTGAGCGGCCGACCCCCTCCATTCTACGCAGGACAGTCGTAGCGAGAGGTTCGTGCAGAGACGTATGCTCACCATCCAAATAAAATATACCCCAATGTCCTTCCCCCTACCCATACATGAATAATTAATTAGCACACATCAATAATCAATTAGCAGACATGAATAATTAATTACCACGCAACAATAATTAAGAAAAAAAAAGCCCGCACAAGTACTAACATGTTCAAGGTGTGGTGGGGTTGTAGGGGAGGGGGGGTTGTAGGGGAGGGGTTGTAGGGGAGGGGTTGTAGGGGAGGAAATTTCGTAATCAACTGGTGGAGATTTTGTAATCAGAGCGGAGGGGGTGGGGGTGGAGGGGGAGGGGGGAGGGTCTAATTATAGCAACCAATCAGCGTCGGGGTCAAAGGTCAAAGTGGGCTGGCTCACCGCCCCATCTACTGCTGTACTTTTGTAAAAATATATTGCCTACTTGAATTATATATATATATATATAGTTTAATATATTTAAACGCAGGATTGCATTGAATTATTTCGATATCAGATCTTCATGTTCCTTTGTGAACGTGTTGCGCACTTAATACTTGCACATCTCAAAACACGTCTTATCAGGCCGAAGACTTGTATCAGAGTACCAGAGCGTATACAAACTCCCAGCTTCCCAGTCCAATAGAACACTTAAGAACAAAGCTCTAGGAGGTTATAGAAAAGGAAGATGCCTTTAAAACAAACCCACGTGTTAACTATTACCCGACTGCGTCAAACACACTGAAGTTAGTTACACTAGCTTATGCCTTCTAACTTCAGGGTGTTAACGTAGTAAAAAAAACAGCTAGTACCTTCTTAGCTAGAATCTGGTGACTATTATAAATGAATAATTTAGAATAAGACGTACTTTAGGCATGAAATAATAGAATAAAAAAATCCAAATAAAAGCAAAATATATTTAATATATAAAATTAAGAGGAGAATATTGTCAATGCTTTCAAATATCATTTAGGGGTCAAATCAAGGTCATTATAGTAACCCCAAAGGGTATCTGGAAGTAGAGATCTACCGTATACTACTTGTTACGCTTTGCCAATAAAACATGATTACTTCTCTCAAACACTGTATAGCGTTTCCCAAAATTGTACAGAGTTGCATAAATTCTCATATGTTGAAACATCCTGTATAGTATTGAAGTGTTTAAATGACAATGTCTTAAACGGTGATATCTCACTGCATGTTTACTTAAGTTTTTATACAAAAAAGTTAAAGTTATTTAAATCAAATATTAAAATATAAAATGTTAAGCATGATAATGATTAATTGAATTGGAAGAATTTAAGTTTATTAAATCAAGAAAATTGAATTTACTTGTCACCAATAAAGTGTTTTTCACCCATTTATTGTTAATACAAAATCCGTTGCCATAACGTCCTTAAGATAGGTTTAAAATACATTAAACTTTTTACTTATCTTGTTTTAAACATTTTGCATTTCTCAATGTCTTATGTTTTGTTCTAATTTAATAAAATCTTCTTTAAATATTCGTTGCACCTTTTTATTTCCTTATTTGTTACATATTTTTTATTTGCTCTTATGATCCTTCACGGATCCACTATTTATTATATACATATATACATTTTTTAACACTCTTACTCAACAAACACTCTTAACTCTCTATTTTACACATACTCTTAATTGTCTGAAACTAGTTTAATTTTATTTAAAAATTTCTACTAAATTTTACTTCTGTCCCTTTAAAATTGCATAAGTTTTCATTTTTGCTTTATTAATTAGGCCTACTACATAATAGGATATATTGTATTTGTTTAACACACTTATTTTTTGATAATATTAGTGACACCTTTAATGTACATATTACAACATAAATAATAGTGAAGACCTTAAACTAGAAATTGAATTTTATTTAATAATATAAATCTGAGTCTGTGTGTAGTTAGTCAGTTATCTTTACATATGGGAATCAGTTCTTATGTTAAGCTTGCTCTACATTCCTACTTACTAACAGCTGGCTCCCTTTCTAGGCAAGAACCGCCTAGATCCCACTTTCCTGTAACTTAACGTGATTTAAGTATAGATGTAGATAGCACATAGTATTGATTCATTGATAGCATTTGAAACCCCCCACCTTACTGGTCTTAACCTAACACCATATCCTAGAATTATTACCTCGAAGTATCCTATATGTGAACTTATAGCATTATATAATATGTATATAAAAATTATATATATATAAAAAATTGTATCAAAGAGATTCGTTGAAATGAGTGAAATGTTCATACACCCCTTAGGTACATAAAATAAATCTCTTAGAGGAACCTATCCTAAAAGAGAACTATCCTAACCTGGCGCTTTCTGGGCGCACCCCCACCCCAAATGACTATACTTACTGTGAAGAACCCATACCCACTCCGTCCTTCGCCAAGCATTTCGGAGGATGCTTCCCTCAAAGCTGACCTTACACACTTACATTTACCTTACACATCTGCATCCTGGTCCTTTGACTTACTTCCTACCCACCTGTCTGTTCTCCTATCTCTATAATCCGCCCTGTGTCATTCGGAATATACGCCCGATATGACACAATAGTCCCATCCTATGTATTTTGTCCCTAAACACGTCTTTAATAATAAAAACCAAATAAAAAACTGTCCTTATTCCCCAGAGTTGGACTTTATTGAAATACTCAGGAGGTGGGTCACTTTACAGACCAATCCCTACAATTTAAAAAAATTGGCTCCCATTTACGAGGTTAAAAAGATAAAATTACATAAAATACTAAAGAGCCCAGTGCTTCACGATTCTCGTTACATTATCTGTTTGTCTCCCCTCCTCTCTCCAATCCCTTAGCTAGCCTAACTTGAAATGATTGTTTCACACTGGTATGCACCACGAGGGAGACTTACAAATCCATACTTTAGCTTTTTCACATTCTGATAGCCAAATATATTTCACTGCAGCCTCATGATCATCACAACTTCACAAATATCATTTGTCATAATAGGATTACAAGTCACTTTAGGGTTGTATTTCTGTAACAGTATATTCCCACTGATCCACTATGTAATAATAGGGCTTTAATTCAGTTACATTGTAGGCTCCTCTTACCTGTCTAGTCTCTTGGTCTTCAACTAGGTACACATTATGGCCTTTTTTAAACCTGATAGGGCCCTTCATACAGTAAAAAGAACTTCTTTATTTCCTTATCTAAGACTGATGATAGTTTATGATTTTTGACCAGAAATGACTGTCCAATGATATTGGGACCTCTTTGTGGCTACATCTTTTAGTCGCTTCACTGCAAGGTGTAGCTTAGCTTGTTAATCCTTTTCTATTCTGTGTGGAAAATCAAAAAGTTTCTTGAGGTTTCTACTAAGCCTCGCCCCTTTCATGAGTTCTAAAGGTGTAAAATGTACTTTCATGAGTAGTGGAGTTTAAGCAAAATTCTATTTTTTTGGTTTGCCCAGGAAGCATGCTTGTTGTGACAATACAACCTCATAAATCTGCCTATTTCTCGATTTACTCTCTCAACACTATTACTTTGAGGATGATACACTGAGGTATATTTTGCTTTTATGCCATGGGCGTCAAGGGTTTCTCTCCAGATTTTGGATATAAACTGCTTTCCATGATCAGAAACAATAACCTGTGGTACTCCTACTTCGATTATGTAATTTTGAACAATTTTGTTTGTGCATTGGCCCTCCTAATAGGGTATAACTTCACAAACTTGGTGCAAATATCTAATATTGCGAAAATATATTGGACACCCCTTATACTGGATGGAAGTGGGACATATAAATCTACAAAGACTAATTGTAATGGCTGTTCCACTATAACAATGTTCATGAGTCCTTCAAATTTTACATTGGTAATTTTGGTTTTCTGACATGTCACATGTTCTTAATGCTCTAGCTATAGTTTTGTTCATTTTTGGGAAATTACATGACTCTTGTAAAATCTTGTAACACTTTTTTACTCCTACATGGCCATATTGTTCGTGGCATCTATTGATTACTGGAATAGTAAGTTCCTAAGGAATACATATAGTCCAAATCTTGTCAGCAGAGGTTTTCTTAAGTAATTCCCCATAAATTTGATAGTTATCATTAATTTCAAGCTTAGGGTTTTTCTTTCCTAATTCTACGGAAATTTTACTTAATTTAGGGTCATTTCTTTGAGATTTGGGTAATTCCTATTTAATCTTCTTATCAGTTTCATTTATTACTTTCTTTTTGTGTGCAAATACCCTGAACTCTGTGTCGATGGTTTTTTCAACCACACCCTCAGGAGGATATCTAGACAAAGTGTCAGCTACCACCTGTTCTTTACCTGGGATGTACTTAATGTCAAGATCATATTCTAGTAGTAAAAAAACCCATCTGGTTAGCCTGGCATGAAGTAGCTTACATTTGTTGATAAAAGTCAGTGCTCTGTGGTCTGTGTATGAAATAGTAGTTTTTCCTATGATGGAAATAAAGAATTGAATGCAACTGAACACTATGGCAAGTAATTCTTTTTCAGTTATTGTATAGTTAATTTATGGCCCATGTAACAATCTGCTGGCAAAAGCTATAGGCCTACGTTCTCCCTGTTCATAAATTTGAAATAATTCTGCACCTATCACTTGGCCTGATGCATCTCAAGAAATACACATGGTTTTACTAAAATCTGGATGTTTTAACATGACTGTACTCACAAATTGCTCCTTGATTTGTTTCATGACTGTTTCCTCTGTTTCACCCCTGCTCCATTCCTCACCTTTCTTAGTTAGTCGCAGCAGTGGGAGTACCAGATTTGAATGACACTTGATGAACTTCCTGTAGTAGTTAAACAAACCTAAAAAAGATTGAAGTTGCTTCTTATTTTTAGGGGTAGGGAATTCCCTAATGGCCCTAGTTTTTTCTTCATCAGCTGATCACCTTCTGGAGAAATTATATGTCCAAGAAAATTTATTTTCTTGGATAAAAAAAGACGATTTTTCTAGGTTCACTGTCATGCCACCTAATCTTAATTTTTTCAGTACTAATCCCACTTGTTCCACATGTTCCTTGAAAGTACTTGATGCTATGACTATGTCGTCGACATATAGAGTAGCAAAGCTTAATATTTCAGGCCCTAATACCTTCTCTAGACCTCGAATGAACTTGCTAATAAAAACGGAGACCGAATGGCATCCTCTTAAAACATTAAGTTCGTCCATTATATATGAACGAAGTATACTTTCTGGAGTCTTTGTGCAGCCCTATCTGCCAAAATGAACTTACCAAGTCCAAGGAAGTCAAGCACTTACAGCCTTCAAATTTTTGTATAAGCTCATTAGCTGGCGGAGTGGTCTCCTCATCTCTTACCAATATCTGATTGATCTTTCGTGCATCAGGGCACAGTCGGATTCCCTTGTTTTTCTTACCAACTACCACTAGTCGATTAACAATATCAGAACTACATATTTCTATAATGTTCCACTCTAACATGTGATTTAGGGCCTCTTCAACAGCTGGTCTCTGACTATATGGTACAGGGTATGACTTACAACTAAATAGTGATTGATCTGTTACCTGTAGTTCATACTTGTAAAGTTTGTTCAACCCAGGTTTTCTAGAAAAAAACCTCTCTATTTCCCCCACACAGTTTATAGTAGGTCCCCCACTTGAGTCCATTTTATTAACTTTAGTTTCAATTTCTTCGCATGGTATGTTTGATTCATGATTGGAGGTTACTTGCTGCATATTTATATTTTCAGTATTTTTTGCTTCGATACAACCTACTTTACTTATTTGTACCTGCAACCTATTGACATGTGACTTTACAATGTATGAAACTTGTAGCTTTAATGGACTTTTTTAAGGACAATTTTCTGCTTCTATAATCAATATTTACCCCAAAACCTGTCAACAAATCTGATCCTAATATTACATTAAGATTTTCCACAAAAAGAAAAATAATAGTAATTTTTACACCATCAATCACAACATCCAACAACACTTGTTTCTTCACCTTCTTGTTCCTTGCTCCTGTAACGGCTATTAAAGTTACATTAGTAACTGGCAGTACAGGAATAACCTCACCTGGGTTTTGCTTCTTTATTTCCTCAAAACGCTCCTGCGAAATAGCTGTTATCTCAGATCCCGTCTCTACAAATAATTTTAACTTAGTGCTACCTACCTTTCCTTCTATCTCTGGTGATATTGCCTTACTGAAATCATTTTTACTATTGTTTTCCTGCAATAGATCTTCCATGGGATCATCCTGTAAAATTACATACTGTTTAACAAAGTCCAAATGTTCAAGGTGTTATTTCCTACAACCTTGTCGACCTCATGTGGACTGTCATGGGCCCCAGCAATCAGTTTCCCTGATTTTCATTTCCAGGTGCTGTCTGACCTATTGGAAATGGTAAAATGTCATTAAAACTAGGTGTAGAGTGCACTTCTGCTGCTACTCTTCTAGTCTGACCATTATTTACCTGTTTGTTGTAGTTGTTTTGGCTCTCTTGTCTGGGGTTTTCCCTCACCCCCTCTCGGTGACCTATCATGTGATTGTTATGACATTGCCTAGTCCTTGGTTGGCAAAATAGTTAGGTTGGTTGGGCCTGCTTTCTCCTTGACTCCTTGAATTCTGGAATTGGTTTGATGATCTATTTTGTTTATTATCATGACTGGGTGGATTGTAAGTCTGTCTAGTCCTATCAAAATTGGGTGTCTCATTTCTACCTTCCCTTTCCCAATTCCTTTGCCACCTATTGTCAAATCCTATCAATACTCTTTCTACCTCCTTAACATTTTGGACACAAACACTCAACAATACATTTTGTACTTGAAATGGAAAATGATTAATAAAATGTTTCACCAACCTGTGTTCTTCTAATGGGTAATTCAAATACCTAGCTTGAGAAACAAAACCATGAAAATACTCATTCATTGTGCCCTTCCTATTGTCATATCTACCATTGAATATTAGTTGTAAAAAGTCATCCTGCATCTCTTGTGACCAAAAGTGATCCAAGAAAGCGTGTTTAGCCTGGTCGTAGGTTTCCCACTTATCCTCAAAATAGCTGGCCCAGTTACTAGCCTCCCCATCTAAGCTTGACAACAAAATTTAAATTTTGTTCTTTTCCCTTAAATTCTCCCCTTTCCAAACCCTTTAAATTTTTTTGCAAATACTGAGCTGCAGATATTTTGCCCTTTGCTCCCCTATATCTAGGAATGAGTGACAAATTGAGGTCATTGAAATTCTTAGTCATTAGGTTGTTGTGATTACACACAATTTTGCCAACTGCCCCCATCTACTTATTTTGTTGTACTTGATCAGCTAAGTTGTTTAATTTTTTATCTAAATTGCCCACTGTTTTTGATGTTTTCAATTAAAATTTCTTTTATTCCCCCCATTTCTTTATTTTTCACTTGAATTTCATGATTAATGTTTTCTTTAATAAATTGCCTGTTAGCCTCCCCTTGCCCCTCAATTTCTAACGTCCTTTTTTTTTATTTGAGTTTCCAAATGGGAATGTACTATTTGAACAGCTGATTTGTTGTGTGCTATCTGCCTGTCATGTGTTTGTATTTGATTTTCTAACTTGTTGATTTCTTTATCTCACTTTTTCTCCCAACCCTCTGTTTTGTTTGTCACTACAGATATTTGATCAATCAACTCAAATTGTCCCTTTCTTAGATTTTCCTGCCTAACCTCCAAATTTTCTTGTCTTTTCCCCCCTTCTGAAACCCTGTCATTAATTTTACTGATTTGTATGAAATTTTGACTAACCAATTCTAAATTCTCAAACTTTTTTTTTAGATTCTTTAGTTTCTCTCCCCCTTTTTGGTTAATCTTAGTTTCTAAATCTTGTTTGTTTTCATTAAGTTTTATTTCTAGATTTTTACCTACAACTTCAAAGTTTTTTCCCCACATTCTCTAAATCCCTTATTTTCTTGTCTATTTTCCCAATTTTCCTTTCTGTTTTCTGATGCAGTTCGCTAAATCTTAAATCCCAGTTCCCTCACCTTTTCTAATAAAATGTTGAAAAGATCTACCTGTTCTATTGTTTGTGCGGCCCTTTCTTCCACTAAGGTCATAGTTCCCCCTTCACTTTGATTCATCAATTGCAGGATTACCTCTTCTTTCCCTGCTACCTCCTCAGAGCTAGCCCCAACTTCATCACTCCCCTTTTGTTCCCCTTCAACATTTGCCCTATTTTTGAATTGACCTGCCCTTTCATCCTCCTCATAAATAAGTATTGTGTCGTCACTGTCATATTCTACAGGTTCTCTTATCACTTCCTCTGCCATGTTTAACGTATTGTTTTCCCAATTTTTACTAATAAGAATCTAAATAAGTTTTTTTTGTTGCAAGTTTACATGTAAGATATATTTAACTGTGTTTAGGCCTAGACAAGATTTGAGTACCATGAATAGAAGAGATATTTAAGTCAGAATGTTTATTTAAAATTAGTCCTACACACTTTAATATTATTTGTTTGATTCAATTTTACCATTATTATTATTTGAAACTCCAAAATATTAATTTAGAAAACAAATTTCTACTACCCCCAAAATGCACAATTTAAATAAAATAATTTTAAACTAACATGAATTTTGAATAATTGTTTACAATTTACAGTTTCTGTCGATCCCTTATCTGTTAACCTCTTCCATGATATACTCCCTTCTGGTGACCACTTCCTGGGTACCCGCCTCTTATGATCCTCAGTGCCACCCCCACTACTCTGTCCTAGGTGATGCGCCGCCTCTAATGGTCCTCAGCGCCACCCCCACTGCTGTCACGGGTTTTGATGTTCCTAGCTCCGGCCTTTCTAGTTGCCGCCTCTGCCCCTGGCTGTCTCATTGAGTCGTGCTCCTCTAACTATCTTGGGTCACGGTTATTATGCCCCTCAGTTGCGGCGCCATTTGTTATACTGCATTTCTTGCCACACATGGTAGCCATATGAAATAATTCGACTCTGGCCCCACTTGATACGTCCTATGTTCTACGCCATACGAATATTGGCCCTTCGTTGTGGCAACATAGGTTACGTCTCGTATCATAGCACTCTCTGTATTGGAAGCCGAATGTTATGTCCTATAATTAGTAGTACACGTTGCGGCGTTGTTTGCAGCGTGTCTTTCTTCCCATTTTCATTATTATTATACTTGAGGTTGAGTTTGGAATTTATATGATTAATGATTATTGTCAGAAATAAGTTTATTAGTGATTTATTCAATAATTTTAGACTTGCCACGTGCTTATAGAAATTATCATGATTATTTTGCCAAATGTCGCACTTTTGTAAAAATGTATTACCTATTTGAATTATATATATATATATATATATTTATATATTTAATATATTTAAATATATATATATATATATTTAATATATTTAAACGCAGGATTGCATTGAATTATTTCGATATTAGATCTTCATGTTCCTTTGTGAACGTGTTGCGCACTTAATAACGTGCACATCTCAAAACACGTCTTATCAGGCCGAAGACTTGTATCAGAGTACCAGAGCGTATACAAACTCCCGGCTCCCCAATCCAATAGAACATTTAAGAACAAAGCTCTAGGAGGTTATAGAACCGGAAGCTGCCTTTAAAACAAACCCACGTGTTAACTATTACCCATTGATCTCTATACTATAACTGGATGGACATCTGTGGCTGAAATTTTCGAGCTGTCGTCTGCATACCATTGGGTAAGAGAGAAGGAAACTTTCGGGTATCTCTTTCTCTCTTTCACCCATACAAGGCAATGTGGCATTTTGACATCGTTCATTAATTTGATTGATTATATGAGATACATCAATGTGAGAGTGGTTAAATTAAATAAATATGTTAGTTAAAGCTTTGAAGAGCATATAAAAGTTCAAAACAGGTTAGTTTTTTCTTTAAATAAGTTGATGTAGCCTAATATGTACGATGATTTTTGAAGGAAGCTTACTTTTAAGGCTTTATCTCGTACCAGAATCCTACCCTATATTTGTGTCTAGTTAGGATAAAAGACCTTCCAGAAGGAAATTTCTACTTCTGTTCTAAATTGCCGTTCATCCTACCAAAATATTATATATATGATAGTATTCTGGTACGAAATAAAGCCTTACAGATTGGAATTATTACTAAAATCCGGGTTTATAAGATACTGTACTTCCTACAAGCCAATAACCTAAATTATCATTTGAACGTAAGACTTCTACACAAAGTGTGTCATTCAAACAAATGTAATACAGTTTTTAGCTAACTTGTTTCATTATAGTTATCGAAATGTCAACATAATATGATTTCTGAAAGATATGAGCCAACTTAAAAAAAACAGGTATTATTACAATAATACTTTCCACAAGCCTATAACCTAAGTGATAGTTTGAATGCATGGCAACTATTCAAAGTTTGTCATTCAAACAAATGTAATCAATTTTTAAGATACCTTGTTCATTATATTTATCGAACTTTCAATAAAATATGGTTTCTGAAACCAATATACACGCTAATAACCAACTTTAAATATAAGTGTTGTCGTGGCAGACTGTAAACAACATTGATGATAACTACATAAAAATTGAAATATCTAAGGTTTTATTCGTATTTGTACAGTATTACCTGTAAAACTGGATTGTATATCCTTTAATGTAAATGTTTCTTCAGGAAAGTATGGTATAATACTTTACTATTTTCAAACAATAACACTTTTATTCATCAGAGACATGTTTTCGCATAAGAACATTTAAAGAAACCGTTAAATCTTCCCCCCCCTCAGTGTAGCAGACGATACACTTGAGCGTCACGCTTTTGTCCTTGGAATGTGAATGTGTATGTCCATCCAGTTATACTATAGAGATCAATGCTATTCATTGATCTCTATAGTATAACTGGATGGACATACACATGCACATTCCAAGGTCAAAAGCGTGACGCTCAAGTGTATCGTCTGCTACACTGAGGGGGGGAAAGATTTAACGGTTTCTTTAAATGTTCTTATGCGAAAACATGTCTCTGATGAATAAAAGTGTTATTGTTTGAAAATAGTGAAGTATTATACCATACTTTCCTGAAGAAACATTTACATTAAAGGATATACAATCCAGTTTTACAGGTAATACTGTACAAATACGAATAAAACCTTAGATATTTCAATTTTTATGTAGTTACCATCAATGTTGTTTACAGTCTGCCACGATAACACTTATATTTAAAGTTGGTTATTAGCGTGTATATTGGTTTCAGAAACCATATTTTATTGAAAGTTCGATAATATATATGAACAAGGTATCTTAAAAATTGATTACATTTGTTTGAATGACAAACTTTGAATAGTTGCCATGCATTCAAACTATCACTTAGGTTATAGGCTTGTGGAAAGTATTATTGTAATAATACCTGTTTTTTTTAAGTTGGCTCATATCTTTCAGAAATCATATTATGTTGACATTTCGATAACTATAATGAAACAAGTTAGCTAAAAACTGTATTACATTTGTTTGAATGACACATTTTGTGTAGAAGTCTTACGTTCAAATGATAATTTAGGTTATTGGCTTGTAGGAAGTACAATATCTTATAAACCCGGATTTTAGTAATAATTCCAATCTGTAAGGCTTTATTTCGTACCAGAATACTATCATATATATAATATTTTGGTAGGATGAACGGCAATTTAGAACAGAAGTAGAAATTTCCTTCTGGAAGGTCTTTTATCCTAACTAGACACAAATATAGGGTAGGATTCTGGTACGAGATAAAGCCTTAAAAGTAAGCTTCCTTCAAAAATCATTGTACATATTAGGCTACATCAACTTATTTAAAGAAAAAACTAACTTGTTTTGAACTTTTATATGCTCTTCAAAGCTTTAACTAACTTATTTATTTAATTTAACCACTCTCACATTGATGTATCTCATATAATCAATCAAATTAATGAACGATGTCAAAATGCCACATTGCCTTGTATGGGTGAAAGAGAGAAAGAGATACCCGAAAGTTTCCTTCTCTCTTACCCAATGGTATGCAGACGACAGCTCGAAAATTTCAGCCACAGATGTCCATCCAGTTATAGTATAGAGATCAATGATGCTATTACCCGACTGCGTCAAACACACTGAAGTTAGTTACACTAGCTTATGCCTTCTAACTTCAGGGTGTTAACGTAGTAAAAAAACAGCTAGTACCTTCTTAGCTAGAATCTGGTGACTATTATAAATGAATAATTTAGATTAAGTCGTACTTTAGGCATGAAATAATAGAATATAAAATTTAAATAAAAGCAAAATATGTTTAATATATAAAATTAAGAAGAGAATATTTTCAATGCTTTCAAATTTTTTTTAGAGGTCAAATCAAGATCATTACATGTGTCTTAATTGATCTATGAAAGTTTCATTAACACAATAACACAAAGAACGTTTAGATCCATGGAATGCTATGGCAATGACATCATATGGCGGAACGTTACCCATTTAATAGTTTTAGGATGATTTTTACTTTCTCTTTACCTTACGGGTAAAAAAAATCGAACTCAAGATTTTGATGAATTTCGACGTTTCATGACACCCCGAATCCGAAAAAATTGTTTTTGCATTTCCGTCTATCTCTACCCCGGAGTCATTGATCTCTATGATTTAACTGGATGGACATCTGCGGCTATAATTTTCGAGCTGTCATCTGCACACCATTGTGTAGGAGAGAGAGAAACTTTCGGGTATCTCTTTCTCTTTTACACACATACAAGGCAATGGGGCATTTCGACATCGTTAATTTTTATGAATATATGAGATTTATCAATGTATGATTAGTTAAACGAAATAAATGGTTTAATAAAAGCTTTGAAGAGCATAATTAAGTTCAACACTCATTACTTGTTTCTTTAAATAGGTCGATTTAGGCTAAAACAGTAATGCATCCTACAAGGGATGGGAAAAACTGCTCCTTTAGTGGAGCAGGAGCAATCTGCTACTGCTCCTTTTACCTGCTCCTTTTTGTCACAGTTATTATATTCGTACCTTCTTCCAGCCTAGTTTTTTAAGCATCTACCGCACGTTCGGGTAATACGCATATATGCTAATTACGTTAATATGTTAGGGATAAAGAGGGTTGATTTTAGAGGAAGTGCACCCGCATTTATTTGGAATGAGAGTTGAAAACGTTTAGAAAAAACACCCTCAGTGCAGTTAACTGGAATCGAACCTAAATCTCCCTGTCATTGGCAGTACAGTCTATTGCGAGAGCGATGCCAGAGACCGGAGGTTTGCAACATTTTTGACATCGCGGGCCATATGGGTTTAAAACAAATTGTTTGGCTAATTTGAAAAAAAGTAAAGCAAAAAAATTAGAACAAAATCAAGTTCAGTTTTATATGTCTCATGTAATTAAGTTATTAAGTCCATGTTTTGAGCCAATTGTTTGTTAGCTAAATATTTTGTGGATTAGATAAAACCAGTCGGTGGACCGTAGGTTGCTGACCCTTGCCTTAAACCATTTTATCACCAAGTGGTTCCCTTCATTGTTAATCATCAACGTAACAATTTATTGTGAGAATACATCACATGCTGTGCTTGTGTTATGGAAATAGTGTTTTGTACTACGAAAATTTTCCCCTTTAAAACTCATTTGTGACTCCCCAAACCAACTCTAAACTAGGCCTATAATATATAATTAAGGTTGCGCCGGACCTGATCTCAGCGCTGTGACAAGAACACAAAGTATCCACTTCCTTTCCAATGTACAACTGCTCCAAAATATATCCGGAGCATAAAGGAACAAGGTTGCTCCTGACCTGTTACAGCACTGACTGTGACAGAGACGAGGAGCAAGGTTACTTTGGAGCTGTTCCAGCGCTGCCGGTGACAGAGAAACGAGGAGCAAGGTTACTGCCTGTGACAGAGATGAGGAGCAAGGCTATGCCAGACCTGTTCCAGCGCTGCCTGTGACAAAGAGACGAGGAGAAATGCCAAGCGTTGATAAACACTTCTAATACGTAACTGATTTGTGCTGCCATCTACCGTACAATATTCAATGATGCAGCTTCGACCGAGTGAAAACAATAGAAGCTCGAAGAAAACAAATGGGCATACAATAATAAGTGGAACGTTTCAAACAGACCAGTGACAAAAAGAAACAGCTTCTTTCGTCTGCCAGGAGCAGTCTGTGAATGTGATGTCAGAGAAGCAGTGACAAAGGAAGAGGTTGTGATTTAACAACCCATCCATACATCCTACAAGCCTTAAGCCTTTTAGCTAAATGATAGTTTGAATGTAAGATTTCTACACAAAGTTTGTCATTCAAACAAAAGTAATTAGGTTTTTAGCGATCTTATTTCATTATAGTTATCGAACATTAAATATAATATGGTTTCTGAAAGCAATATACAAGCTTAGAGCCAACTTTAAATATACTGTAATATAGTAATATTTCCTACAAGCCCTATAACCTAAATTATAGTTTGAATGTAAAAACTACTACACAAAGTATGTTATTCAAACATGTAATTAAATTCTGAAAATTGAAAAATGACACCTGGGCACGGGAATCGAACCCGGGATCTTTGGGTATTAAAGAAGAATGACCCTGAGCACGGGACGATTCCTGGATAGCTCAGTGGTTGGAGCATTGACGTACTAAGCCAAAGCTCCCGGGTTCGATTCCCGTGTCCAGGTGTCATTTTCCAATTTCCAGAATATGATATCTAGATGTGAGTAAATCCTCACTAAAACAAATATAATAGCTTTGGCTATTTGATTCTTAAACATGTAATTAAGTTTTAGGCTCCCTTATGTCATGATAGTTACCGAAAATTAAATATAATATGATTTCTGAAAGCAATAGGATATACAAGCAAAGAGCCAACTTTAAACACATTGTAATATAGTAATACTTTATACAAGCCCATAACCTAAATGATTGTTTGAATATAAAACTAACACAAAGTTTGTCTTTCAAACTAATGTAATTAAGTTTGAAGTTACCTTTTTTCTATTTTAGTTACGGTATCAAACTTAAAATTATATTGTTTCAGAAACCATTATATAAGCTAATAACAAATTTTAAATATATTGTAGTCTTGAATGTAAATAACATAGGCATTAGCTACATATTTTAATACATAAAATATTTTATTCTTATTTGTACAGTATTACCTTTAAAAACTGACTTGTATATTCTTTAATGTAAATGTGTCTTCAGTCAAGTGGGGTGTAATACTTCACTATTAAAAAAAATACCTTTATTCACAAGACACACGTTTTTGCATAAGGACATTGAAAGAAACCGTTAAATATGTCCACTCGCTAGCAAGCAGACGACAAACTTTGGCGTCACGATTTGGTACATTGCAATGGGCATGTTTAGTCCATCCAGTATAGTATAGAGATCACTGCTCGAAGTAATTTTTTTTTTTTAGCACCGCGTCTTACTACCCGTTTGGGTTATACGCCTAAGTACTAATTACACTAATGGATTAGGAATTGGGAAGGTTGAATTTTAGAGGAAGTGAACCCGCATTTGCGTGGAGGGAGAGTGGAAAACCATTTAGGAAAAACCACCCCAGTTCACCCGACCGAGATTCGAACCTCGATCTCCCGTCCTCAGTGGTCTGACTCAAACGACTGGCGCGTTAGCCAACTACGCCACGCGGCGGGTGTGCTCGAAGTAGAGCCTAAACTATTTTACCGATGGGGCTAAAACTTGGTATTGTAAGAGCATAATTATTTTAAGGCTTATTCTGGCAAGAGGTTAACCCACGCTTGTACATTTCCTTGGAAGTCAAGAGTGTTGGGCTGCCATCCTGCTGAGAATAGCATATATATCATATATATTGCATCATGTTGACGAGCGAGCACGGTGCGACCGATGGACCTTCCTGGCTTGTTGGACACATCGAGATCCGCAAGTTTAAGTAATAGTAATAACACCTTGTTTAGTGATTGGTTGATTAAAAAGTAGAGGCGACGCTTCACCCCAGTTGAAGAGAAGCCATGATTGGTGCATGAGAGTCTTCATCTAGCAACCACTGACTAAGACACGGAGGGAAAAAATGTGATCTGATGGCTCCCCCACTGGAGGGTCGATCGCGGGTCTATAGGAAGTTTTGCGAGTCCCGTTACTGTGCATGCTCCCTCGCCACGGGAGATCTACCCGTATACCTATGCAATAGTTTAGTCATCTGAACAGATTAATAAATAGGATTTATTGGACTAACACTCCCCACGAATCACCTATTCCAACACCTACCGCTCGGGTCCATCCCAACCATGTAAGTCCCTACAGTGCCACGGTAGTGCTGTAGTTAGGGTTGACTACCGGGCACCCAAATAAAACGGGGACATTATAGTATATAGGTTTTCATAGGGTTGTCCTGAGGTTTTTTTTAATTGGATATCTAACCCTAAAATTAAGGGTAGTTTCCTTAAGAACGAAAAGAGAAAAATAGATTTTATCAAAATCAGCATTAGCGATTTTGATAAAATTCCATTTTTAAGCATTGATCAATATTACAAACAATATGGCTATTCTAAATTTTTCGTCAAAATGAATTTAAGGTTCCGGTCTGATGCGATATAAAATCTAATTTCTTATCATATCTCCTTAACTCTTTGAGATATGAAATTACTCATCATCAAAAAATGTGTTACGTAAATATAACGCAATTTTTGCTCAGGTTTGATAATGTATATTGTTTCGTTCAAATATAGTACGAGTTTTGAGTAAATATCTCCATTTTTAAGCAATAGAGTGAGGAAGTCCGTTCCATACCATTTATTTTTTACGGTTTGGAATTTTTTGACAAGTTTGGTTATAATAGGAAACTTCAGAATCTTGTTGCATGTATAGGTGCTAGAAAACATTATAATTCTAATAATTTAACACTTATGAGCCACAGATCACAATCACAAAAAGAGGTTTTTTTTAGAACCGCATTGGCCTTTCAGTTTATGAGCTGAGTTCTTAATAGTTTATGTTTCTGTATGATTTGTATGAGATTTATTTTAATTGTATACAGGTAGTTATAAAAACTCTTGAAACATTATAAATATTATTACTACAATCCTTCGATTCTTCGGTGTCTTAAATGTTTATTATTAATAATGACAAAATTTATTTTATATAAAACAAAGAAAATAATTTTTACATGCTTTATATAAGTACCACTCTTCCAAAATTAATACAATATGGTTGACCTAAACCCAAACTGAACATTACTAAAATCAACTAATGTTTAAGGAGTTTAAGCTACCGGTATCCTTTATTTCTTATGGCAACATTGAATGTTCAACAGACAAGCTTCACGTACACACTGTTCACCCTGAAAGGTAGCAATTTTTTTAGCACTGGATTGTACAGGATGATCCAAAAGTCACGCAACCATTTTTTTCCAAAGATATTTATCACAAAAGAACATGGAAAATGAGCAGTTTGTTTATATGTATGGCAACACTGTAATGTTGGTCGGGTGTTGTGGAGGCCGTGTGACCTTGAAACATACACTAGGTCTAGCCAGTTGAGTTACAGCATTTGAAAGTATAAGATAAGTTTTTCGTGAGCAAAGAGCGTATTCAGTTTAGAACATTATTTCAAGGCCATGGTATGGTTTAATTTACGTGGCTATGTAAACAATCAGAACAGTAGGTTTTGGAGATCTGAAAATCCACACGTTTTCCATTAGGTTCCTTTACACAGTCATAATATTGGAGTGTGGTATGCAATTTCCCTTCGCAGGGTAGTGGGTCCTCTTTTATTTATAGAAACTGTTAATGCTGAACGTTACCAGGAATTTGTTACGCAGTTTATTGCATTACTTGAGGAAACAGAACGTGATTGCTGGTTTCAGCAAGATGGAGCCACTGCACACACAGTCAATTTCACCATGAAATTGCTGGCTGAGTTTTTTCTGTGGGGATAGTTAAAGCAGATAGTGTATGCAAACAATGATCGAACCTTGGCTGAACTGTAAACCAACATTAAGAGATGCATTGCAACCATATCCCAGGCAATGATTCATCGTGTGTCTAGAAATATGGTTAAACGAGTGAATTTTTGTTACGGAGGAGGTGGATCACACTTTCAACCCCTTCTGTGGTGTCCTTATGGTTTATTGTTTGGTTTACATGGTTTACATTAGATGTATATATGATATGGCAGAAATTAAAAGTTGTTTCTTTGGGTTGCGTGACTTTTGGATCACCCTGTACTACCCGCTCGGGTTATTCGCTTATGTACTAATTACGCTAATGGTTTTAGGGATTAGGAAAGTTATATTTAGAGGAAGTGTATCTGTATTTGCATGGAAAGTGGAAATTTTTTTTGGAAAAACCACCCTCAGTTCCCCGGACTGAGATTCAAACCTCAATATCCCCGTTATCAGCAGTCTAGTCAACTGTGAGAGTAGCGCTTTAGACCATGTGGCTACCGAAGCAGGTGGTAGAAATCTTACCTTGACATATGACTTATTCTAACCTCTCTATCCAAACTCCGTGGGTATCACTACTAACCTCGAGAAGAAGCTAGTCTCGACAGATAGAATAGATAGATAATAAATTGATATTTCTAGTAATATTATACATATAAACAAACAGTTACATCATAAACAATACTAAACTAAATATCTTCAACCTTTAAATGCTAGTTTATTAAATTTGTATGCAATATTTTGAGAACAGTATACATTATTTTAATATACTTGGCAACCTTGTGATTTTAACTCTTGTCAAGGGGTGTAGCGCAAAATGAGCTGGAAGAAAAAGGCGTGAGGTGGGGTTGGGTGTATGTTAGTATTCAAAAAGAGATTTCTATGAAAGATAATCAGGTATGCACGCAACTTCTCAAATGACTTAAAAAAGTTAATCCGCATAGGCCCTCGATAAATACTATTTCACCCACAAAGAACAATTCATTACAAATGAAATAAACAATAGAGCTAATATTTTTTAAATTATATTTTCATGAAAAATCTTGTGATTTTCCTGGTTGGGCACTTTGGGAGCTTTCTAAAAATTATTGTTATTTACTTTTAACTTTGACTCATAAAGCAATGTTTTCTGTAACTTGTGCGCCCAAATTATTTAAAAGGTGTTTAGTTTCTATCTAAGTTTTAAAATGAAAGGAGAAAAGGCTATAAATATTTATTGTTTAGTATGCCATTATAAATCTAACATGTAGTGTAAATACAAATTAGTGATTAATATACTGTGACGTTGTCACAGACATGAATCTTAGAAAGGTTGTCTGGCTCACCTAGTCTGGTCCCTTTTGACTGGTCTGCATCACGACTCCGAAACCACGCGCACTCCGCAACACATCAAGTATCCAACTGACCGTCCGCGGCTCGAGATACAACTCCGAGCTAGACTCGAACATGTGAACATCAAGATGCGCAGACCCATATGCGCCAACGATTGTGTTCTGGTGAAATATGACCTACCCACCGGCGCGTGATTTGAATAATTACGCGGCTAATGGAGACTGTTCTCGAAAGTGTGCACGCCCCTCCCCCTTGTCCCAACTGTCTTTCCCGCCGTATGTGAACACGTGATAGACTTTGTTTCGTATATAACGGCTGGACTGTGTAGTGATGTCACTCATTTCTCTGCTTTCAATTAGGTGAGGCACTTTGTCTTAGTTTTAGACTTAGTTTATTTTTCATCGTATCTAAATTATGTTTGGCTCTTCATGTTCTAAATTTATATGTTTCGGCTTTATTTATTTAAACGTAACTCAGAATTAAATTCTTTAGAGACAGCAGGATTTGCCTGTCAGCCATTATGGATTACTTGACGTCTAAACTTTGTTTCCTTTTTGCAGACCCGCCCTGTCCGCCTCACGGACGGGTTTGGGGTTTATTACGCCGCCATCTTGGGGCGCTAGTTATCTTATTTAATGTTAAACTTATTGAAATGTTTGGTTTGCTTGTCAAAGTTTTAAGGGTTTAGTCTTTTGTAATAAATAAGCTTGGTGTTCAACTCTGGGGCCGCGAGCCCGCGCACTTAGCACTTCGGCCAAGTTAATAGTTAAATTGATCTAATTTAAATGGTGTCTGTTAAAACTGATTAGGTTGATCTTAGTCATTGATTGTTTGTTAAATTTTCTCTTTTGCGCCTTGCAATGGCAGTTAATAATTATTCAGCATACTCATGTCGAATTTGTATCGGCATCGAAGAGTTGTGTACACCTTTACTATTTGTCTTTATTTAACCTTTTTAATTAAGTTAGTCGCCTTCTGCGCTGGATCAATTTTATATGTATTTATTTATTTTGTCTTACTGTTTTCTCTCAAAGACTTGGGGTCTTGCCCCATTATTTATTATTTCTATCAGTCCTTGTTGACTTTTCACTCGACTGCTCTTAGCATGTCTCACTCTCAATTTTTCTACGAGTTGTATGTTTATGAATAAAAAAAGAACTCTCTTGTAATCCACCTACCTTTTATTTATAGTGTTATGAACCTATCAAATCAAAGGGGGGGTTACAATATTATTAATAAAGCATCGACTAGAACTAATATAAGATATAATAGGCGAGATAATTTTAACTAACATTTTAGTCTTCCCTTCTTAATATTGTTAGCTATGCCACTCAATAATTAAAACTTTCAAAAGCACACAAATACTTTTTACATTAGTACTTTCTTGATATAATTGAAAAATTTCAATAATATGTAATTAATTTTGTAATCTTAAAACAGTAATCAATAAAATTTTTACCAAGTATTCAAACGCAATCACCCAGAGATATGACCTTTGATGGACCAACACTTTGACAAATTGTCGCGCAACAGAGGCAATGTGTCAAAGTTAGTAATAATCACTACTCAGAGTTATTTTACATTTTAAATACCACTTCCTAAAAAAGTGTTTAGACAAATAATTTTAAATAACAAATATCTAATATTTTATCAAAATGCCATGTTATTTAATTTAGGTTTAATGAAGAGCTTCAAAGAAAAAAAAATGTTTAAAAATAGCCAAAATATATATATATATATTTTTTTTTCAATCTTCTAGTGATTCCTATTTAATATTTTATACACACAATGTTAGTCTTGGCTATTTTTAAACATTTTTTATTTTCTTTGAAGCTCTTCATTAAACCTAAAATTAAATAACATGGCATTTTGTTAAATATGTTAATAAAATGTTTTTGAAATAATTTAATTAAATGTCTAACTTTCTTTTATTTATAAATTATGAAAAAAAAGCGAGAGAGAGAGAGAAATACTCTACTGGTTTAATGAAGATGTTAATCAAGAAAGAAGGGAAATAGGAATAATTTTTTTCATAATTTATAAATAAAAGAAAGTTTGACATTTAATTAAATTATTTCAAAAATATTTTACTATTTAAAGTACATTATGACAATTATACTGAGAATAATTTTACTTTTATGTTATACCTATTGAAAATTGTAATTTTGTACTTTTGTACAAATTGAATACCGTAAAATCGGGTGAATAGGGTCATAGGGGTGAAAAGGGACACAAATAAGATAAAATCATTATCAATTTACTCAATTTAAACAAAGATAAATTTCTTCTTTTGAAGGGAAATTATGTTTTCTTAAAACATCCCTTCATCTAATAAGCCTTAAAGTGGGCAATAACATTTTGATTTGTTGGCTTGGTAGACCTGTCAATCAGCTGATGTTTTTGCGCCATTTTAGGTTATCTATAAAACTTTGTTTGGTGAATGAATCACAATAGTTGAAATTGTGTTGTTTTTGCATCATTTAACCTTCTCATGTATATTAAGTTATTTTACAAGTTGCCGATAATATTGTTCAAGTGAATCGTAAGTTATTTATTTTTCAAGAGAAGTGTTAATCACTAACCTAAAATCTGGGGTCAATAGGGACAATGGGAAGAAAATACTTAAGATACCCTCATTCAAAAATAAATTTACCAGTGGACCCTAATGTTGTGGAAAAGGCAGTTCAGGCTGTTAAAACATGGAATGTCAATACGCGCAGCTGCCGCCTTGCAAAGGTATGTAGCCAACACAACTAGAGGTGTTATGGCTATAAAGAAAAAGGTGGGCAAACATATTTATCTTATGATTTTGAAGATGAAATGGTGCAGTGCATGTTGACGTGTTGTGATTGTGGTTACCCAATGCGTACCTTCGATGTCCGATGTTTCGTGAAATATCACTTGGACAGATACGGCGCGAGAATTGCTAAATTAAAAGACAATATGCCAGGTATAGATTGGGCTCTTTCATTTCTTTCTAGACACAAAATTCACCTCTCCAAAAGAATGTGTCAGAATGTGAAACGTAGCAGAGCAAAGGTGTCGCCAACAGTCATTAAGGAATATTTTAGTGAATTGGAAAAGTCTCTTGAATGTGTTCCTCCTGAAGCGATCATAAATTTCGATGAAACATGTCTTGCAGATGATCCAGGTCAACACAAGCTGATCTTAAAGAGGGGCTGCAAATACCCTGAAAGAGTCATGAATGAAACCAAGTCAAATTCATCAGTCATGTTTGCAGCAACTGCTGGTGGGCCTCTTTTACCACCCTAAGTCATCTATAAAGCTCAGCATCTGTATGACTTGTGGACCGAAGGTGGACCTCGTGGAGCTCAATACAATCGAAGCAAATCAGGTTGGATGGATGGCTGCTGTTTTCTTGAATGGTTTGAGAAAATAATCATACCTTATTGCAAATGTTTAGTGGGCAAAAAGGTGGTTATAGGAGAAAACCTGAGCTCCCACTTGTCTCCTGCTGTTGTGTCAAATTGTGCGAAGATAATGAGATTGCTTTAGTCTTTTTGCCAGCTAATTCAACGCATTTGACCCAACTGCTTGACTTGGCGCTCTTTAGACCCATGAAAAGTGCCTGGCGCCAAGTGATGGATTTGTGAAAAATGAAGAAAGGAGGTGACAAACCTTTCGAGAAAAAGATGTTTCCAAGGCTGTTGAAACGAATCCTGGAATCAATGGAGGAGAACATGGAAAGGAATATTATGTCAGGGTTCAACAAAGGAGGGATACACCCACTAAATTAAGAGTTTTGGAGAGATTACCACACTACAAAGAAGAACCTGGAAGAAACGTGGATGTAAACGGAAGTCTAACAAACTACCTCAAAGAAATGTGTTACGGCAATGAACATACTGGTAGTGAAGTACGAGGCCGCAAGAAAAGGCTGACAGTACCAGCTGGGAAAAGTGTTTCTGTGGCAGACTTCATAATTTCGGCAGGCAAAAGCAGTTCATCATCTGACGATGAAGAAATAGATCGGCAGCCAGCCACAAAGAACAGACAATAGAAGAAGAGACCTGGGTGAATATGAAATTCTTATACAATCGAGGTGTGGAAAAAATGTTCATAGGAAAAGTACTGAGAGTGATAAATCTGGAACAGAAATACCTTGGAACTTTTCTCCGACAATCTGAAAGATGGCCAACATTTACATATTTCCCCATGTAGCTGATGAATTTAAGTTTCAGCATGCACAAGTGATGGCAGTTCTGAACCCACCAGATATATGAAGGGGAAGACATCAATTTAGTGATTTGTGATGAGTTTTGGTCCAGTATTATGTTGTAATATGTAAATTTTTTTACTTATATTTAAAGATTAAAGTGTCCCTGTTAACCCCAATATACACTGGAATAGGAATATTAAGCTAAAAATTTGTTGCATGTACCTATTGACCCCAACTATGGGGTGAATAGGGACACATCTTAAAAAATATATATAAGTAAGGTCACAGTAACATAACAATTTTTTTCATGTAGAAAATATAAACATAAACAGTTTATGGTAATGATAAAATTTATTGGGTTGATATGAACTAATTGGTTTAAAAGTACAGAGGTAAAAACTAGAAATACTGTCCCTATTCACCCCATTTTCTGGTATTTATTTTGTATCAAATTTTAGTAAATAACAATAATTTTGTTATTTTATAGTTATACTTAAGACTAAAATGATTGGTGCATTCAAAATGCCTTAACATCCTCATATATCATATCATATCAAATATTTAATGTTATATTTAATCCCTATTAGTAATATAAATTATATTACACCCCCAACACAATAGGTTACTAACATAAATACAAATAGTCGACTCTGAGTCATACTGTTTGTATCAGGGGAACCTACTGTACCCAATACATAGCAACAATAACCGTAATAATTGCAAGAAGACATCAAAATTCTACTTGAAAAAATAGTTTATTTTCAATGCAAAAATGACACATTTTAACTTATGTTGCTGATCGAGAATATATTCATTTTCCTAGAGTAAAACGATGATTAACTTTTGTTTATTAAGAAAGTAATTTATCTCATAGCAACACAACTTTTAAACAATTAGGTAGTTGGTTTAGCATAATATAAAATTAGATATTTTTTCCCTCAGGCAGTTTAATGTAATTGCACTTAATTTTATCATAATTTATTATTTCTTCAAACTCATTTGTAAGATTACAAATACCTATTATTTATTATCCAATAAATCACAAGATTATGTATAATTTTTCTTTGGTTCTGTCATTGAGTTCTCCAATGGATGATCTCAATCATCATTCAAAGTTGATTTTCATTCTTCTGTTAAAACTGACATGTCATACACCATAGCTCCATAATATTCAATTTAAGGGTTTGAATAACCATGTCATGTCAAATGTATACTTGAAAAACAAATAAATATCTTACTTTAAAGTGATTATATAAGGAGTGCGAGAGTACAAATCTCAACACTTTCAATGTTTCCAGCCCAAGTTGGGGTGATAATTTGAAATTTTTTAGTTAGACATGCTTGGCAATTCAAGAACAATACTCAATTTCAAAAGTTTATAATTTGGTTGACGAAAACTCTTGAGAACTTGCCACAAAATTTAAAGATTAGTATACCCCTCACAGTTTAAAGGAAAACATAAAAATCATTATATAATGATATCTAGATGCGGCTATAATAGTAGTTAACAACTATAATAGCATGGCTACTTAATCCTACAGAGTATAGTTAAAGTCCAACTACTAGTGTTAGTGGATTTTATGTAATGTCTAATAATTTCAGCAGAAATAGACGTCAACACATGTTTCCTTCAGCATTATATTTCAACCAGTGCCCTTAAATGTTTGGTTTATTAGCCTTGAGAGTGAACTTAAATGCAATTATATCCATGGTACCACAAATTATACTTGTAATTACCATATTTCTTAGATTCTAAGACATGTCTTAATTGTTCAGTACCACCAACAGGAAAAAAAGCTTTGTTTTTAAGAAAATAAATAAAAATAAAATGCTAAAATACCCTTTATCTAAGAAACATTTTTATTACATAATTCAATTTACCAACAACAATAGTAACATATTTATTTATTCATCTCTTCCCTGTGAATCAATATCAGTATGAATCTTCTGAACCATCAATATCTCCATCTGAATCAATATCAGGGTCTACTTCTCATTCAGAGTCTGATTCTTCTGAACCGTGTTTATCTCATCCTATAACATATTGTCTTCTGAACCATCGAGAGCATTGGTCGAAAAAGAACTGTGTTTCTAAGATGAATTAATTCTAAGACTGTTTATAGAGATATTTGTTTAAATGGGGGGAAAAAGTTCGTCTTAGAATCAAAGAAAAATGGTAACTATACATTTTAACCATAAAAGAAATAAAGTAGGCTCTAGAAAGATGATAATATTCATAAAATATTAGGGCATAATTTGTCCTTGTTCATCATGCTAAGTAAGATATTCCTCTTGGTTGAAACACCTAACGGATGTGATCTCTCTTCACTTAGTTTGTAATTTCAAATTGTATGTTTGAGCTAGGTCGCTGAAAACGCTTAATCAAAAATGCTGATATGGTAGCCTCATTAGACAGAGACAGATATTTAATCAAGTCTTGTCCTTTTCGGATTAGATTTTTCTGAGAATGGTGAACCTTAATAGTCAAAAAGACTCATCCTGCAATCAAACAGGTAAACTATATCAACACAAGCCATTGTTGTGAAACATAATATTATCATTAAGTAAAGATATGTAATTATTCGATAATCAAAGAATAAAGCTTTTTCATAAAGGACAAAAGTTTTGCAATTAATTAGGTTATATATGTTACACCCCAATAGTGAAACTGCTCATTTAACAAAATGGGCAAATTTATGCCCATTTTTGTGAACTAGCCTCTTCTATTGACCATTTCATGAACTGGGCAAAAATTTCATTAACTCTTGCCCATTTCAGGAACTGGAAGTTATTGTACTATCTACTACAAGCTTAAATAAAATTTGTTTTAAGATATCATATTAAACTAACCCAATCTAAATTAACCTAACTTTCCATTCTAAGACAATTCAAATTAAATTAACTTTAAGACTAAACCTTTACTTCAATAATGGATACTAACTGATGGGACCAAACATTAAAAAAACAACTAGGTACTGGAAGCAATGTACCTGCTTTGTTGATGTCTTAATAATCTTTTCAATATTTGGCGTCAAATTTGAAACAAGTTTTAAAAAATCTTTCAGAGGGTCATCAGTTAAACTTGAGAAATTTTTGATTTAATATGCGTCATTCTGGAGAATGATTTCTCACAAATATAACTGGATGGAAAAAAAAATGGAAATCATTTTTCATGCCAAATTCTTCAGATTGGTAACAAAGAATAGAGCTCAATTAAGTTTTCATTTTTAAATAATGATTTCAGCGGATTATCTAATTGCAATTTTTTTTTAAAATTCCAACTGCATGTTTGTATCAACGTCACCAAGAACTAATTGAATGGGTTTTGAAACAGAAAAAGGATTTTTCATTTTTACAAAAAAACAATGTGTTCATTTAGTGCATTTTGTAACAATATATATTTGTCATAATTATTAAAAGGAAAATTAGCTTAGTGATATAATTTTCCATAAATGATTGCAACATAGAAAATGGGAGAAATTATTTTGCTGTAAATGTTTATTGAAAATTTCCAATTTCATTTGAAATTACTTAAGATCAAAAAGCGTTCATGCACAAATCTTTCATCTTATTGTAGTTTTAGAGTGCGACAATAGAGTTGTTGAGTTATATTTGATAAAAATGCAAGATCCCACAATCAATTGGGTTCAGAAATTTCTGGTATGGATTTCAACTTTTTCATCATAAATATATCAACCTACTCTTGAAGCCCAGAAAAACGTTCAACACCTTGCTTTGACTTAGTCATCATAATTCAACAATGTACAACAAATCACCATGGTCCGATTACATTTTCCCATAAAACCCTTTAAATTGACAAAAGATTTATTTAATCCATATTTTCTTATATAATTTACTGACGAAATGACTGACATCTTTTAAAGCAAGAACTTACCACCAGGGTCCCTACACAAAATTTAGAAACCGCGTCTTACTACCCGTTCGGGTTATACGCTTAAGTACTAATTACACTAATGGATTAGGAATTGGGAAGGTTGAATTTAGAGGAAGTGAACCCGCATTCGCGTGGAGGGAGAATGGAAAACCATTTAGGAAAAACCACCCCCAGTTCACCCGACCGAGATTCGAACCTCGATCTCCCCGTCCTCGGTGGTAGAGCTCAACACGACTAGCGCGTTAGCCAACTATCGCCACCAAGGCGGGTCCCTACACAAAATCATGAAATTTTTTTCCAGGACATTTCAAGGATTTTCTACAATAGTTAAAACCTAACATAAGTTCATTGCAAATAATCATGGGTGAAATGTGGGTTTCCCCTTTCACAGTGATGAGTTTAAAGGTCAAGGGCTGGATGTTGTGTCTGTTCTATATATGTTGTGGGCAGATATAATCAATCAGTTTAGAAAGTGTATGTTAAATATCACAAATAAATAAATCACTTGCAAATAATTGTTATATTAATTATGTTTTAACTGCTTTTTATTTCTTAGGTACAAATATACCATATTTCTTAGATTCTAAGACCCATCAATTGTAAGCCGTAGCTTAATTTTTCAGAACCACCAACAGATAAGAGCTTTGATCCTAAGAAAATAAATAAAAATAAAAAGCTAAAATACTCTATTTATAAGAAATATTGTTATTATAGAATTAAATTTATTAACAACATTAGTATATTTTTTTATATCAGTAGATATGATATTCTCCCTCCCTTCAGAATCATTATCAGTCTGATTCTTCTAAGCCATCTTTATCTTCACTATCTTATAGTATATCGTCTTCTGAGCCATCGAGAGCATTGGTAAAAAAAAAACTGTGATTATAGGACGCCTTCAATTCTAATACGCACCCCGTTTTTAGAAACGTTAAAATGAGGAAAAAATGTGTGTCTTAGAATCGAATAAATATGTTAATAAAGGTTATCTTATTATTACAATAATAATATACTATTATGTTTAAAAAACGCATACAATCGGGTGAATAGGAGTAAATTGTTTTGGAATGTTATTAGAGAGTATGGTGTGGAGCATGGTTAGTAAATGCAATTAAGGCAGAAGTATGATGGAAGTAAAGTGTGTGTTAAGGTGGATGGATCTTTGAGCAAATGGTTTGGCACTGAACAGGGTGTTAGAAAAGGTTGTGTTATGTATGTCTCCATGGTTGTTTAATGTATTAATTAATAAGTGTATGAGGGATGCATGTGAGGATGTAGTTGGTGTACAGTTGGACAAAGTGAATGTGAGAGTGCTGTTATATGCAGATGATGCCATATTTATGGGGAAGAAGGAAAGTGACGTGCAGAATGCATTAAATCGTTTGAGTGTAGTATTGGTTTTTGATAAGGACAGATCAGGAAATGATTGTCAACTTAGTATAAATGGAAAATTCTTAGAACATGTGAATGATTTTGTGTATGTTCTGAAAAATGGAAGGATAGATGCTGAAATCGACAGATGAGTGAATGCATCTCGTAGAGTAGTTGTATGTATGTGGACTATTGCAAATAATGAAATAGTATCAAAAGGGTCAAAGATTGCAGTTTATAAAAGTGTGTTCACACCAACATTGTTTCATGGATGTGAAGCATGGGTTTGTCATTCAAAACACACGAGCAAGGTAAATGCGAATGGTGGGAGATATCTAAGAAATATATGTGGAAAAACTTGTATGGACAGAGTCAGTAATGAATGGGTGTTGAAGGAGTGCATTTTGAAAGGGAATCCAATAGGTCAATGTGAAAGAAGCAAGCATCTTATGTTTGTTTGGGCATGTTTCAGAGGATGAGTATAGATCTAATGAAGAAGCAAATATGAAGGTAGAATTTGTGGATCAAAAGGAAGGATTTGGCCATGTAAAATGTGGCTAAATGTTGTAGACGTATGTGTAAAAACAAACAACATTAAGAGTTTTAAGAATAAAAGAGCATGTATGACTCGGTGTATGGATGTTGTTGAAGCGAAAAGAGTATACAAAGATAGAGAAGTGTGGAGAAAGTTAGTGAGGATGTATTAAGTACGAAGTTGTTTTTTGAGCTATATGCACAGTTTATTGCCTACCCCCTAAGGGAATGGCGTGATTATGTATTATGTATGTATGTATGTGTATGTAGTATGTATGTATGTATGTATGTATGTATGTATGTATGTTTATTAAGGCCTCATATTAAAAAATAGGGGGACAAAGTAATTACCAGGACAACCTAGAAAATTCCAAGAAAAGATTGGAAAAATGAGAAATTCCATAATATTTCCAAACCTAGAAGAAATATTTTAAAATTCCAGGTTTTCTAGGACCGAAGGAACCCTGTACCACATAATGACTGCTGATGATATTGCGATGTAACTGCATTGGTTTCTGGATAACTTTACTTTCACATAATTTGTTAATGCATCTGATTAATCCTATATTAGAACCGACTATATGTTTTTACACCATCTGTAGTAACACAAGTAAGCATTTCCCAATTCAATTCTAGTTAATAAATTTCTGATACACTAAAAAAATGTATTTTCACCTGCGATGGTGCCTTTTAGACTCTTCAATGCTTTAATTCTTCAGTTAACTCAAAGTGTTGATTAATTCCATGAATGAAAAATCAGTAATTGAGCAGTATGGCTCACATATTCGCTTTCATCAATTGAGTGAAAAATTAGTCAAATTACCCACCTATGCAAACACACATCTGATCCTAAATCCTCGACTTGCCTTGTAACTGTGCATGAAGCTAGGCGCACACTAAAAATTTTTTTTATTTTATCTGGACATACCTCTTCAGCTATTGCTATAACACATTTTTTTAAATAAATTTGTTATCAGTAAATGGTATACCTTCTTTGGCGATTATTTTAGCAACACAGCAACTGGCTTTATGAGCAGCAATGTTTTGATTGGTACACTTTTTTTAAAATATTTTGTTGGTTCACTCAACTCTCTTTGAATTCTTGTAGTGATTTCTCAAGTGACTTTCTTTGAAGATTGATTAAATTCTCACGGTGTTTGGTAATATAATTTATTTTAAAGTTGTACTCCTTGAAAACCACTACACATGCTTTACAAATAAGACAATAACATTTGTTTTTGCATTGCATGAAGAAATAATATGTTGAGCATAGCTCATTGACAACCTGGCATTCGTTATCCACTTTACTTTTCTTTGACACTGACATATTTAGTAATCATTGAGACCAGGTATAATTTATGTTATAAAAGTATGAACTTTGATGCAGCCCCAGAATATGAATATAAGATTAAAATAAACAATAGTTACATGTTACTGCAACAAACATCGATAGATTATTGATGGCGCTGTACACTGCGCCTTACAACAGTCGTGATCAAAGCTTTCTGACTTTGTTGCAATAATACTTCACTCATGTTTTCTTGGTATAGCTATTTGTTATTCATATTTCATTCTGACATAAACCAATTCTTAAGGTTACCTGAATAGTGCTGTAGTCTCCACAAAGCTTCTGCTGACATATACAGCTTTGTATGCTGGGCCAGTTCTTATTATGATGCGTGCATGAGGGGCCTAATCAAAGGTGTGCTGCGGGAGCAGAAGCCCCTGTGGATGTCCAGCGATAATTAATCCCCGATACATACCAAGAGCAGGGTTTTCTTTTGAAAGTAAAGCTGTGTAACCAACATAACTACTCACCCCCTCCCCAAATTGTAAATTTTCTTCATCCACTCTGCTCAACAAACACCTTATGAAACTTACAAAATGGGGCTAGCGAACGCTAAAGAACTGTACATCAAAATATGGTTGTTGTGATTACATGTTTACAAATTGCCGCTGGCCACTTATGATATATATGTAAGTATTTTGTGTACTCCATACAGGAGCATCATTATTTCAGTTTATTTAATTTTGTCAAAGCATCCGCAGGCCAGTTAAACCCATTTTGCGGGCTGTAGTTTGGGGATCCCTGGTTTAATTAAATGGCCTTGGTGACCTTTATGTGATAACTAGACATACATCTGTTGATGAAATTTTTGAGCTATCGTCTGTACACAATTCCGATCAAAAGAAACTTTTGAGTATATATTTATATCTTAAACATATACGAGCTTGTGTGGTAATTGTACATTGTAAGCTATTTTATTGAATTTTTTTAAAGCTACATAAGTGTATGATATATTTAATGTAATTAATATGTTACTAAAGGCACTGACTATTATATAATGATAAATAAGTTCAAAACATTTTACTATATAAACTAAATAATAAGTTTACAGTCATTTTATTTATAAGAAAAAATTGGTGATTTTAATTTTTTAATATTTTTTTAAACGATATTTTAGACAAACGTTGATATTAATACATTCTCTCCGTTAGTTGTGTGTCTGCCTTGTGATTTAAGATTATCTTGTTTTATTTATGACATGGCCGAAAAGTTAATTGATTTGAACTTTGTCATCTTCTGCAAGCAAGTTATGGAGTTCAAATCCCAGCTCAGTGCACAAGGGATGTTTTTCCTTTCTTCTCTCCATTATAATGCATAATGCAGCTTCACTTCTTATTAACAACCCCCCATCATTTCAACTTTATTAGATTGTCATTAATAACACTAATTTTTTAAATGCACCAATACAAATATTTCTTATTGTGTATTATAATAATATTAATCGTGTTTAAAAGAGTACAGTATTAAAAAAGGTTTTTTTTAAGATCTACAGTGGCTTAAGCAGATAACCCGAACGGGTAGTAAGACGCGGTGCAAAATATTTATTATTATTATTATTATTATTATTAATTATTATTATTACAGTGGCTTACATGGTTAAAGTAGGATTGTAGGGAATGCGAGAAAAGTCTGGTGTGTTTGCAATTTTTATAGCCAAACATTTTTTTGGCTAAAACAAATAAAGTATTGATTCAGTATAAACATAAAGGTTAATTTTCTACACATGCTGATATTAACAGTTGTTGACTATATTTTATGAGTATAGCGGCATTAGACGACAAACTTTTTAAATGGGGAGAAAAATTTGTCATTAAATTCCAGGACAGCCTTGACAGATATTCAACAACTGTTAATGTCACATACATTTCATGCAGACAGGGTGGTCCAAAAAAGGGCCTAAACATTATTTTTCCAAAATTTCGTTCTTCCTCAAGCTTGCCCATGTTCATTTTACTGAAATATATGAAAAATTCAGCCAAAACGGACCATATTTAGGGGCTGTAGCCTTGTGCGACTTTCACTAGTACGTTCATCATTCATAGAATAATTCCGAAAACGAAACCGACCAAGAAGCTACTCCCACAGGATGTGGCGATGTCACTTGACCGAGTCAACAACAACAATAGAAAGGCTATGTTCGTCATCATGACAATAGCCCAAGCTCTCAGACACCATCTTCACAGTATTCCTCTCTCACGGAGCACTATCTGGCGAACATGGAGATTCTATCAAGAGGCGGTTGCAAAAGAAGATATGGCCAGGTTTTCTATGAATGCTCCCTTCCTTCTGTCCTGCAATGGCAAACTTCTGCCAGACATCGTCAATGGGAAAGAGAAAGTTGATCGCATAGCCATCATAATATCCAGTAGGGGACTTGAGAAGCTTCTCGTAGTCCCTATAATCCCTCGTGGGACTGGTCAGGCTCAAGCCAACGTACGCATAAAGACACTTGACGAATGGAGCCTAAGGAATCAGCTGCATGGGCTAGTTTTCGACACCATCGCGTCAAACACTGGGCTCACAAGGGGGGCATGTGCGATTATTGAAAGAGCTATCGATTGTCCTTTACTGTGGATGGCTTGTCGCCATCATGTGTACGAAGTTGTTTTAGCTGACGTCTTCAAAGAAACCCTCAGTGGCTCTTCTAGACCATATATTCCTCTCTTCAAACGTTTCAGGACTCATGGATACCACTCGACCAAAAAAGTTTGCAGCCACCTCAAACGATCTCTTCACTAGTGCCCTTGGTGATCTGTGTGATGAAATGATTGGTTTCTACTCCACTGCTCTAAAAAAAGGAGGGTTTCTGAGAGATGACTATGCTGAGCTGTAACATTTGAGCTTGGATTTTCTCGGAAGGGCTCTGAATAAACACATAGGCCTCAGAGCACCTGGAGCTCTTCATCATGCCAGATGAATGGCTAAGGCCATTTATTCCCTAAAAATCTACCTCTTAGGGATCAGATTCAACTTACCTCTCGTGAACAGAAAGGCCTCAAAGCATCTGCCAGTTCTTGGCATTTATGTATGCCAAGTATTGGCACAAAGCTCCTCTTGCTGCAGAGACTCCGTGGAATGACCGAGCCTTCCTCATTGAACTAACGGAGTTACTGGACCGACCATTGGTCGATGTGGCACTCAAGGCTTTCAAGTGACATCCTCAGGTACTTTGCTGAAGAACTTCTCGGGCTTGCGATGTTCAACGAAGACCTCGACGTCGAAATGAAATCCAGAATGCAGAAAAATCTGCTCCTGCCGGCCAAAGCCAAGGGACTTAAACGGATGGATGGGAAGTTGTTTGTCATTGTCAGTACCCTTCAGAGAAAACGGCAAACACCTTTGATGGTCTCTTGGACAACGGTAAGAAAATGGCAGCAGAGAGCTTCTTGCTCAAGGAACCCAGTCAGTGGCCAGAGGATGCAACCTACAAGCTGTTCCAGGAGAAAGCTGCACAAATGAAGGTGGTAAACGACTGCGCCGAGAGGGTAGTTGACCTGATCCAGCACTATAAGCATGTGCCGTGCTAATGTGACATTAGCTTGCACAAGGTTATTGTGACATTCCCTTTCTTGTCACACATTCATTTCTATTTTCTTTATACTCTGGATTGTGTTTTCACCTGTTTATCAAGTCTCTTCTCTACGCCTGCGCGACTATTTCCCCTACTGTGCAGGTGTTCTGAATCCCCCCCATCTCTTGTTCTCTCTCCCCTCACTTCTTTGTATGACTGCGCATGTGCGGTTCGACTTCTTATCCGACGCTCTACACAGCTGACCTCTTCTTATTGCATTGACCAACACTCTCGCATTGGAAGTCCCAAGGAACGGATCAGCCCAGTAACTAGTACTAAACTACACCTGGCAACTATGGGGAACGAGTGCTAGTGTCAGATCGCGTATATCGCTAAGTCTGTGAAGGTTCGCAGGTCTCATGCAGTCTTGCTGGTTTTAGCGATCGGCCTACTAGTACACCATGGCACTCCAGGGACAGGGAGCCCAGCTGGTTTCCAGCTAGTCCCCGCCACATCTGCTTTATCTGCTTATCGTCAACTGCTGTCAGAGTTGGGTGAATACTTCACCATTCACCGCTCGCTCGCCGAACGTTACGCCGCTGGTATTTGGGTACCAGCTCACTGTCAATGGTCGCTGGTTCACGCCCAGCCCTGGGCTGGCTCTTCTCTCCTGGCTCATCTCTTCTCGCCGCACGCGGGCCCATCGGACTTACGTGGGTAATCCAAGGTTGGTTCATAGCAACCGGCTGGTCTTGTGAGGCGCTGCTACAGGGCCACCCCAGGCCTGGTATTTCACTTCAGGCGCACCGTATCTCTCACCGCTCGTGGGCGTTCCCGACTGGGTCTGAGGGAGATCCAGCACACACCCGAGTCTGAGGGGTTAGCTGTTTTCTCGGCCCCCCTATACTCATTGGCGTCTCATCGTGGGTCCAATTAACTGAGTCTACGTAAGGTATCGTTCTGGGCTAAACCCTTGGAAGATCTTCCTAGGATGATTCTATATGAATGCTTATACACGAGTCGAGTATAATTAGTACTTCGTGTGGACACGTTCTTTAGTGGTCATTTATTAAATGCTAGTGCTTAGACTCATTTGTGACCTGAGTGTCCTATTGCGCTTGTCGACTAGACAATTGCGCGCTGCCCCCGCTCCCCTCAATTGTTTTGCTGGCCCGTTCGGGGTCATTATACTTAAAGTTAAGAGTGGTTGTTTTAGGCCACGTAATTGGGTGAACCACATCGGGATAATTGTTGTATATTTATTATTATCACTAGGTTTAAATACTTGGTTTTATTATATGTATGTTAATTATGTGGAACTAATTTATGTAGGCTGCCTGTATGGCACTATCTGTACCAGAATATGTATCATGTTTAAGGGCTATAGTATAATTGCCAGGATAAATACAAATTAGGTTTAGTACTGACTTAGATGACTGGTTGGGGTTATGCTAAGAGCACCCCCTGTACTGTAGATTCTGTCCCCTTCAGGGAAAGGCCAGTTGCTGGTAATCACCTCGTTGGGACTGGTAGGGTGTGCCGCTGTGCCCTGGGTGACCTAGAGTAATGGGCCTAATATGGCCAGTGGTGGACTGTGCCGCAATATTGACACCAGCCCTATTATATAAAGGGCGTGTCTAGCCAGTCCATTCCTATTTGATGGGATTCAATGAGCTACGTTATTTTGTGGGTTTTAACTCCCGAGTGGGAACCTTATTTTTGGCAGCATAAGCTAAGGGTGTTTCCTATGTTTTAGCCTCTTCGAGCTCGTATGTATCCGTTATAGGCGGTAGTCGTCCCTTGTGGCAACTGTCCAAGGCGTTACGGCCCTGGACAGGATAGTTGGCATGCACACCAGACCGTCCCCGAGTTCTGTGACGAGGGGTTGACAGGCACTCGCCAGCTTAATCTAAAGTTTTCGTGAGCCTTTGGTGTTTGATGCCATCAAGATGTTACATTGTTTTTTTCTTGTTGCATATGTTCTGCTTATTGTGTCTATTAATAAAATCTAAATTGCCCTGCTTATTCTTTGTATGTTAAATTGTACCTGACCCTTTATTTCCTAAAATGAAGGGTACAATCAGAGTTTGACAAAAGATAAAAACCAGAAGCAATATCTTCTGCGCCTGATGGAACTCCATAGAAAGACGCACCCTGAGGGTGCCTTGTTTCAAAAGTAATCAAGAAGTGCTGTGTTTGTATGAAAATGAAACTGATCTAATGAATATAACATTATTGACGATGATAATTTGTGTTTGTTCCAGTTTGTGAAGTAAATAAACATGATTTTTCACACATTTGCTTTTATTTTCAAACATATTCACAAAGTTGAATATGGTTGCTACCCCTAAATATGGTCTGAATGACCAGAAATTTTCCAGGGCTTATCCATTTTATGTAAGGAACAAGATCTGCCTTAAGAAACAAATTTGTAACTTTAACTTTTTTGGACCACCCTCCTTATATATACATAAATGAATGTTTATATATAAAAAATTGTGTGCAGTGTTTCAAAAGAAATTTATTATTTAAAAATAATATCCCTGTAGTTGGCTATAACAACCAAAACATTTTTCATAAGTCCAGCTTACATGTACTGTTTTAATATACCTATGAGGCTAAAATTCAATGATAATTTTCCTTTTAAAACTTCTAATGCTCATGCGCTACAGTCAGAGCGGTCACTATTACCCAATTACAATGATGCTTCGAATCACATTGTTTTGTTTGCAGACATTATAAGAACGCGCCGTTGTTTTAATTGCAGCTTGTAATTTTATGCATAGTCACTGATTTTGTCAAGTATTATGGTATTTTAGTTACAATATTGTGGTAATTAGTATTTGTGAACCTCAATCAATAACCTTTTTGAGAATGAGTTAGTAATTAAAGAAAGAACTTCATGGCACGAGCCCGCACACGAGCTATATCGACTACCGACCAAAGAGTAAAGGAAGAGAAGGAGAAAAATCAAAAAAGGTTTTTGCTCAGTTACTGATAACATGAGGTCCATGAGGTCCGCGGGGATGACACCATGAGTTACTGACTGGGTGATACCAACCCTATTGATGCCAATATTTAAAATGATTCATGTTTATCCCTTCTATATGTCAAATTCTGGAGCCTTTAAAAGAATGTTACCGAATAAGCTAAGGTCTAAATCTTTGATACTAACTTTTTTTTAGCAGTGTATCCTACTACCCATTAGGGTAATTCTTGCTCATTAATTTAAAATTTACCTAACTTATCCTGTCTCCTTAAATGATATTGTGTATGATAATTGTTTCCTTAGGCCTATAATCTAAATTATTGAAAAGTCATAAGACGTTTACATAAAGTTCATTATTAAAGCCACTGTATTTTAAATATTTTTTTGAGCTTTTAATATAATGGTTAATATTGTCTCAATCTAAAGCTAAGAGATATGATAATGTAGCCTACTTGGATTTTGGTTATAGCGCCTCGGAAGAATGTAAAGGGATATGTTTGCACCACACAAACATTAAAGCAAATATTCAGCTTGGTTCCCTTAGTCTCTAGTAGACGACAAAATATACTATCATATTTTTGTCAATTGCAAGTGGTGAGCATTTTTTCCTCCTCTTATATTTTATATAGAGCTCACTGTGTGGACTATTCAAATGTGACCGGGAGATGGTTGAAGGTCCATCATGCAAATATGGTGGCTTTCATTTTAGCTTGTGCAAAGTTAAACTATTTGGTTGATAATTTTTAATCTATGATTTTTTAAATAACATAGCTTGGTATGCTTAGTAGTGTCAGGGATTGATTTTTTAATAAAGTTTAGGGGGCCGCCTCAGTAAGCGAGAAATCGCCGTGCAGATGTTCACATCTAATGGAATACCCCATGATGCATTATTTTAAAATATGGCTCATGCCAAAATAAATTTTAAAAATTCAAACAGGGCTCTTTTTTCTTTACATCCATAGAGTTGAAGTTTTATTTAAATTTTTTTTGTGAAATTGTGATATTAGCTCATTTTTAACACCTTTTTAAGCATATTTGTGGAGCTATAAGACTAGACTTGATGAAAAGGGCTCTAGATTTAGCCTTCCTCTAACAACACAGTAGTTTTTTAATAAGCTCATAACTAAAAATTTTGATATTTAAAAACTAGCAGTGAGCTTACCTCTTTACCTTGAGATATGACTTCTGTAGTTTCTTTCTACTCTTTCTTATTGACATGACAAAGGATGGTTGTAGGTGAAGGGCAAAAGGAAGAATAAGCTTGGACAGAATAGAGTAGTAGTTTCATAAAATGACACAGACCATTGTATTTTAAGTCGTGTGGCCTGACAGCGATTTATACTTTCTCACTAAGGTGGCTGCCCCACAGGGCATAAACTTAAAAAATATTTTATGGACAAAGAAGGTTGTGTATCCCCCAGATTACACTAGGTTTATACCCTGAAAGTTATTTCATCATCAAGGATTTGGAAATAACCTACATTTTACAACTCCAATATGTAATGTGGCTTTTGTGGTGAAAAATTAAATTTAAATAATTAGATTTCAATACAATGCCGAGAGGTTACTAAAGTACCCTATCTTTATTGAAAATGCTAGAATAGTTAGTTGAATCCACACATAGCATTAATCATATTATATAGATTTAGTGAGTGTGTTGATTAGTGTGTGTGTGTGTGTGCGCGCGCGTGTGTGTGTGTATATATATATATATAATATGTTATGAGTAACCGCGAGACCATGCTATGGCTGAACAGTGTCGCTAACATGAATTTAAGAAGGAGTTAATTTAGAGTAGCTGCACAATAGCTCAGACATGAGGCCAACATATTTCCATTGTCATGATCAAAAGAGGCTAGATAGAATTTTGAACTGCCTATATATCTGGTATCTGGGGTAAAGCCACTATTGATCACATGAGCTCAAATTTTCAAATGTGATGAATTAATTTTAAACCATATTTATTGCAATGGATTAATAAAATTATACATAATTTTCACTATCTTTACTAATTGAAAACAAAAATCTAAATAAACATTTAAACTATTTAAATTAAACAGATTATTATACTTATAAACCACTTAATTTTGCCTCAAAAAAGCTGATTAACAGTGTTTAATATTGGCAGAAGCTAAAAATCACTCTACACCTTCTTTTTCCCATAGTCTCAAGTAAAGAAGTTAATGGACAAAGCTGTATTGGCTAATCAGTTAAGCCGGTGTTCACCATTCCTCTAATATAGAAGACAATTACTAGTTGCAAATCCTCTAGTAAAGGAATTTGTAAATAAACTCTTAATTTATACACAATGGAATGAGAAGGGTTTCTATAATTATTGAATTTTAATAATATGTTAAAGTATATTTTAAAATACTGACATAAAACACTTTGGTTGGATAATATGAAATAAAATAAGTTACCTTCTTGGAATCAGAGGGGCTAACTTCATTATCGCTGGCATCTTCAAAAGTAAATTCCTTTTCGATATAATTGAGAAGTGCTTCTTCATATTGTTGACGTTTTATGTAATTAATCGCTTCCTGAAACAATTTGAAAAAAGGTATAGCTTGAGGTAGATAATTCACATCTGGCTTTTATCTAGTTTTGAATTTTATTTGAGGCTATACAAAACTGGGGTTTCATTAAAAAAAATTACAATCTTATTGGGGAGTACTGTGATTTATAAAGTTGTGGTCTACAATTACTTTTCAGGCTAATGAAGGTGCAAATTTTCTCAACTACTTGGTATTTATTTTGACTAAGCCATTAAGGATCCTTAAGTGAACTTAAATAAATTCGACTCCTAGGTGCTAGAACCTGTAAGAGTAATTATTTTAATTGTTATTATTTACTAGATCATTTGCCTTCACCTATTATTTTAAATTAATATCTCTAGCAGAGGGCAAAAATATTTCAGCATAACATCCATGCACTATTATATTATTATAAGCAAAACCAATTACTTCAAGTTCACTATACCAAAGTAATAAAAAAATTAAAGAAATTTCATCCAATTGTGATATCTCGCCCTAAGGGAAATGTAAACCTCCAATTCACTCAAGTTTATACAAAACCACCATACATGTACAGGGATAGAAAAAAATAATTCAATATTAAAAAAGAGGGACAGACAGTTGTTTCACCGATGGAAGGGCTAATTGTCTACTCACATAATAGTTATGTAGTATGTACTTTTCGTTTACCCTTAAAAAGCTTACCTTACATGGTTTCACTATGGCTCAGCTTATACTAAGGCGATGCCAAAATCAACCTCCGATTGACAGACAAAAAAAAGTAAAAATTAGAAACAATTTTCTTATTACATACAAAACTTATATACATAGCTGCATTATTTTTCCACATAGCCATCACTCGAATTCAGACCCTTGTCATACCATGGCATCAGCTTTTGCAATCCCTCATCAAGGAACGGAGCCACCAGGGTACCCAGCCAATTGTTGGCTCCATCCATAAGCTTCTGATTGGTTTTGAAGCGCTGGGTTGCCAGCCAGACCTTCATAAGTATGAATAGAAGGTAATTTCTTCGCGCCAAGTCTGGGTTGAAACCTCCTTACAACCCAGACTTGGGGTGGGGTGGTCTAGGATCTCCCAGTGTAACTATTTGAGTAAAGCCTTTGTGTGAGACACAGTGTGGGGCCGTGCTTTATTCTGCAGGAGAAAAATGCCCTTGGTGAGCATTCCATGCCTGTTGTTTTAGATCGACCTCAGAATCTTTTTCAGAATTTCACAGTAGCATAAGATATTTATTGTGAAATGCTGAAGAAGCTTCACAGATCGATCCAAAACAAAATGTGCAGAATGCTCTCCAAGGCGTTACACCACTGCACAAAAACGCACGACCCCACACTGCAATTCACACTAAATCTTTACTTTAGCAGATAAACTGGGAGATTTTAGACCACCTCACACCCTTACAACATGGATTTGACGCCAAGCAATTACCATCTCTTCATATTTATGAAGGTCAGCGCTTCGAATCCAACAAGAAGCTCATGGATAGAGTCAACAACTAGCTGGGTATCCTAGAGGTGCCATTGCTTGACGAGGAATAGCAAAAGCTGGTGCCATGTATGACAAGTGCCTGAATTTGGGTGGTGACTATGTGGAAAATTATGTAAGTTTTGTAGGTAATAAGATTTGTTCTCAATTTTTTTACTTTTTTTGCCAGCCAATCAAACAAAATGTCAGTAAATATTAATTGGAAACATACATTTTATTTAGGAATAACATTTATGACAATCTTATGTCAATTATAATGTGTTACTAAGTAAAAAAATACCTTTCTTGGAGTAAAATACTCCGGCTTCACTTTGGGCATTGTAAGGTAAAATTTCTTGTTGCTCAACATTGTTTCATCATTTGGGAAGAAAAGTAAGTAGCTAGACACTGCTTCACATGCCTTCTGAAGGTTTTTAACTATATATAAAAAAAAATACAACAGTCAGACAATTGACAACTTTGGATGGTAATTATTATGCATGACTATAATTTCGTCTAAATCGGACTTAATCAATTACCCTTCTATATAGTTTCACAATAACTAAGTAAAAGTGACTAAGTACAAAAAAAAATTCCAGTGTGTCATGCTTACTACCTAATTGTAAAAGTGCATAGTCAGATGATTATTATAAACTGATTTAGTTTTTATGATATGTGTTTGATGTATTTAGCTCATAAGATTTAACTTATAAATTTGTGTAGGCCTAGTGATAAATAAAATGTTAAGTCGTGGGAGGTTTACTGTAAGCCTTGTTACAAACACACAACATACTTCAATTGCTAATGAATATAAGAAACAGGTCAAACATGTAAATTTCTCTTAACGATAAGCATTAATAACTGTAACTTAATTAATACCAATCATAATTACTGTTATTTTTAATTAGCTGTAATAAAGAATAACAAAACGTAAAATAAATCTTTGCATTGTATTTTCTGACCTTATTTAGTAGGTAATGTAGAATTATAACCTCATTTATGCATTTAGATTTGGGATAGCACTTTTGAGCCACTAAAACATAATTTTATAACTTCGTTTCATAGTTAACTATGATACAAATACATTTATATCTAACCTTGAATAAGTAGGGTAGGTTTGAAGGGTTTCGGCCTTTTTTTAGAAAATGAAGCCAAACTCTCTGTATTTTCAAGATTAATTTAACTTTACTTTCTCATTTAATCCAATTACTAACACATTTATACTTTACTATAAAATGTCTGAAAATTTACTGTTCTTGCTTATAGGACACATATAGGCTCCTGGACGCGAGTTGAAAGGTCATTTTTTGGATGCAGAGTACTCAGAATATGACAATACAGAATCATTTTAAGTTAATGACAGTGTTGCTAATCCAAACTTCCATCCATATCTAACAAGTAGTGATGAATAAGAAATTTACAAATCTGGTGATAAGGAAGAAATAATGGAAATTGTTCAAAAATACAAACAAAAAAAAAGTAATGATTTGCCAGATTCAAATGATGTAAATATTCCTAATACAAGTACACAAACAAGAAGTAGGTGGATCAAACCCAATTCATTCCGAATGGAAAATAAATAAAAACAAATGCTTATCTTGCCTACAATATAAGACTATAATTGGACGTTTGCAATCACCAAAAGTACCAATGCCTGGCAACTTCACCAACTGTATTTATAAATGTACAACCAAATTTAATGAGGAGTATAAAAATACCTGTGTCGTACATACCACAACCTACAGCATGAATGGCAGAAGGATATGCTGCTTCAACTTGTAAGCTGCTCTTCTATCGAAAGAAAATGGAGACAGACAAATACAGGACATGAAATAATAGGATCAAAGATAACATGAAAAACCTCAAAGCATCAGTTATGGTCCACAAGAAACTGCAATACCCAATTTATCAGATACGGGTAGTTTTGTGGAAGAAGATAGCCATTACTGCAGAAAAAATCAATAAAAAATCAATAGCTAAAATGTATGAATTAAAGAAACAAATGTGTTTAACAAAAGTGTGATTTTATCCAGATGTCTCAATGATACAAAATTTATGAGTGCTACCTTTGTTTTGGAAAGCATCCTCCAAATGCCTTGCTCAGAAATGTCTCACATGAATTATAGCCACAAAATGTCAGCATTCAATCTTACGATATATGAAGCAGCTCCTTCTTAAAAGGGATATTGCTTTGCCTAGACAGAGGTTAATGGTCAGAGAAGTAGTTCTGAAATAGGCACTGCATTACTCAACTGGTTCCAAACACTACCTATGAAGAGATTTCATTTTTCCCTGATATTTACAGTGGACCAATTAGGAACCATATTATGGCTGTCTTGTTTTTGTTTTTTGTTCAAATCTTCCATTTCAAAGTGCTTGAACACAAATTTATGGATAAATGGCATTCACACATAAGGTAGACTCTATGCATAGTACTAATGAGTCAAGCAAAAAAAAAAATCCTGTATAATTAATAAAAGATCGGATAGATATTTTTCAGTTAGCAAGATCCTGAAGTAATTGCAATTAAAAGAGTGAAATGTATGTACTCTCGGAATTAGGGTACAATGACCTAAAAGATTTAAAACATTTATCAAGGCAGATCATGCAAAACACACCATGTGACAAAAATAAGTCAAGTGAAATGGTTAAATATTAAAAGACAGATTTGAAAACAAAAGAAAAGGAACAGTACTTTTCAGCAATGGTTACACAAGCAAATAAATGGAATTTAAAGTGTATGGTAAGAAATATTATTATTATTTGTGCACAATAATTGCTTAAGTTCATTCGACAATACATTTTTCAATCACTTGATGCAATACAAATATCTGGTCTATTCAACCTCTGCATGAAACGATTTTGCACACCCCAAAGCTTGTCTACTGTTTTTTCACACACCCTCTCAATTAGAACTCTCCCAAAAATTCTACTTAGAATAGTTAACAAACTAATTGCCCTATAATTCTTATATTTACTCATACTGCCTTTGCTTTTGTACAAAGGAACAATGAGAGCATTCGTTCAGTCATTAGGAATATTCGAAATCCCAACACACACAGTGAACAACTCACACAATCTGGCAAGTAATACCATGTCCCACACTTAAGCATTTCTCTTTGTGATCCCTCTATGCCCGCAGCTTTGCCATTCTTTAACACTTTCATAGCTTTTAACACTTCAGCCTTGTTAATTCTTACACTCATCATAACATTTTCCCTATTTTCTGCTACTTCATCTAGTTTCTGCCCTACAATTGCTCAAAATACTTCCTTCAATGCTCTCTTATATCATTTTCATCTCTGAGCTTCTCACCGCATTCATTCTGAATGCCATATATCTTTCCTTGCACTTCTTGTTTTGTTCTCTTCTACCCACTCCCAGAACTGCTTATTTCCTTCAAAATTATTCAACATTCTTTCTCCCTTTAATCTTATTTGCTCTTTACTCTCCTTTACTACTGTCTTTGCATTCGTCATTACTCTTTTTCTCTTGTTTATGTCCCACAACCTCTTACGTTCTGTTTCACTCTTCACAGCCGTCATTTGTTTGTATGCATCTTTCTTTTCTCTCACAGTTTCTTTCACCTGTTATGCCACCATGCATCTCTATTTAAGTTTCCTACCACCACAGATCCACACACATCTTTTGCGCACTCAGTTACAGCCTCTTTTATTCTGTTCAAAGCACTTTCTATATAATTAGAATTTATTTCAAAATTCCATTCATGCTCTTGTAAAGTTAATTTTTCACCCAGCAATCATTCATATTGCACTCTCACACTTTTATCCTGCAACTTTTCCACTTTCATTCATACTGTTAAATAATCTTGAGCTGCTTCCTCAAAAAATTACTAGCTATTTCAACTATAGAGATCATTCAGTTCCAAGCACATCCCCAGTATTCTTTACTAAACTTCTCAGTCTCTCATCATAAATCACAAAATCAATCATCGTTCTCGAATGGCCCCTTTGCCATGTATACAAGTAAATTTAGTGAACTGCCATATATTTAGTTAGCACATGTGGGAATTAAGATAAACAGCCTTATAATTTTGTTCTATAAGATGTAGAATTCATAGGAACAACATATACATTAAATTATAGATAATTATTTGCCAATAACTTGGGAGAAATATTTAGTTCTCACATTATAATCTCATACAAAATAAAAATCGCTCACCTTTGTAGTAGGCAAACTGTAAGAAATGATAATGGCTTGGCAACAAATCACTGTGTACTTCACCATTTAAAGAACTAAGCCTTGAAGAACACTTTTGTTTGCATTTCAAACAAAATGTAAAATGATCTGAAACAAAATAAAGGTTGAAAAGACCCCAAACTAAATTTCACAAAACAGTTTTATGAACACTAATTGCTTGGTGGATTCTGGACATCCAAATATTGTATAGTTAGTTTGGATGTTGATTGTCTCCAAATACTTTCTTAATAAGTCTTTATAAAATATGCTTCAATGGCTACATTGTCTAAGGCACTATTCTCACAATAAACTAAACTGCCAAATACAGGGAGATCAGGGTTCAATCCCTACCAGGTGTACTGGTTTTTTTTTCCTAAAATGGTTTTCCACTTACCCTCCATGCAAATGCAGATACACTTCCTCTAGATCCAACCTTCCTAACCCCAAACACATTAGTGTAATTAGTACATAGTTGTATAACCTAAACAGCTAGTAAGGTGCAGTGCTAAAAAAAAATCTTAATTAAGTCTACTTAATTCCCCATTAAAAGTTATTTATGGTGATTCATGAAATCACCCATAATAATAAATTGTCTCATGTTTACCACATTTCAACACATTTTTCTCAATATCCACAACCTATAAAATCACAGATGCAAATTTTTAAAAAAGTAGTTGGGACCCATAAAATAAACAATTGATTCAGAAATCAATAATGTACTGTGTTACACTCAATTAAGACCCATTTATGCATTACAAAGCCACAACTAGTATTTATATTCTTGCATAATTAACATTGGACTTGTAGTGACAAATATCTTTGAAGTCAGTATTGGTCATTTATTTATGTCCTTAAAATATTAAGAACATGTGTTATGGAATCATATATTAGGGTAAGTGTTGTTAAATGGATCAATAGTTAGCAAATGGTGTTTAACTCGAACAGGTAGTAATGTGTGGTGATAAATTAAAAAAAAAACTAGTAAAACTACCCAAAACAGCATTTCCTTAAAGAATCAACCCCCAGGTTAGCAACTATTAACTAGATTGAGACCCGCATCAGTGGTTATATGGTCTAACGCTCAACTCCCATGTTAGGCTGGATAGCGGTGACAGGAGGGTTGGCCATTCAAATCCTAGTAGTGTGCCAAGGGTGTGTTTTCCTAAATTGTTTCTAGCTCTCGATACACGCAAATGTGGCTACATTTCCTTAACAACTCTATCTTACTCGTCTCTTTTCCATATTAGAGGTCTGCATATAACCCAAATGCCTACTAAGTTACAATGGAAAAAAAAAACTATATTGAGAAACAAGTCTTACGGATGTCAAGTTTAATTCATGTGGTCACTTGATATTATAAAATGGTTAAGCTGCCTCTAGTTATACACATAAGAACAAACAGTGAGATCTAAAATAATAATATTACTTTTTTTTCACAGAAAAATATAGTGTTAGTAGCTATCAAACAACTGGTAGTTTTCTCAACCCTACTCTACCATTCCACACATAGTAAGAGTGCTTAGGCCTGAAGCACAGTTAGTATTGGATCAGAGTGTAGCTTAGTGCACATGGAGGGGACAGTAGTAAGTGTCAGCTCTCATATGTGACTGTACGGGGGCCTACAATCCTTTTTTTCTTTCTTTTTTTAATATAATTTAATGAATAGCTAAATTAAAAATTACTTCTCACAAAATGTATTAAACCTATTAGTCAAATAATACATTTAAATAAAAGATAATCAACAATATTACTTTCTTGACATAGCTCTGCGGGCAATGTTATTATATATCTAAAGAAACAAAACAATATTAAGAGTTGATATGTTTGTAAAATCTTCAAAAATTCTTAGTCAAAGATCAAAACAGATTTGCCTTGATAAATATCCAAACAAAAATAACTTGAGCAATAGGGAAAGAAAGTCTGTAAATTTGTTTAACATTTCAAACATTTGAATGATTTTTATACATCACTAATGCTGAAGTTGTCTTCATTCTTGAATGGGAAACAAAGCTTTGGCAGACAATCTGACAAGAGTGGATATTTTATCCCTGAAAGAATAAGTCAGCCGACCATCAAGAAGCAGACAAGATGGTCTGTAATATTTAAACACTTGGGTGATAGTATGGTCTGAAACTTTATTTTTGTCTTGTATAATAATGTATTCAACACCGAACTGGGTTTGCTTGAATAAGATCAAAAAAGTGATAACACATTTAAAGTTACAGCATAGCATGCTCAGAAAGTATGCCAAATGTGAGGCTAGATCATGCTGTGACTGTAAAACCTGCAATAGATTGTTCATTGCTGTATTATTACTGTGATCATTTTGATATACATTGAGACTACTATTTGTTACAATTATTTCAAAAGAGAAGATATGATTAACTCTTCAAAGCTTCCCAAGACCACAGATCATTTCTCTTATCATGTTAAACATAAACCAGTTCTAATATTATCCTTCTTTCATTCGTTCAGAATGCAGTGCTTTATTTTGCCATCTAATTTTACCAACTTATATGTGTCTCTAATTTTTGCCAAGGATTTTAAAAATTGCACAGCATTTCCGTTTTGATGTCCTCCATATTCAGTATTAGTACACCTATTTTGGTGGTCAAATGGTCTATGGCATCATTCTCTCAATAGACTAGACTGCCGATGAATGGGAGATCAGGATTTAAATCTCGGTCGGGTGTACTGTGGATGTTTTTTCTTACATGATTTTTCCTTCCCCCTCCATGGAAATGTGGGTACATTTACTTTAAATTATACCTTCTCCTTCCCTACTCCATTAGTGAAATCACGCGTATAGTTTGGGCCAGTACTAATACATGTTACAGACAAAAAAGGATACTCCCCATTTTTACTTTCTCTCTATCTTACAGGTAGAGAAAGTATTGTGATCGTCAAAAAAATCGAACTCGAGATTTTGATGAATTTTGACGTTTCATGACTTCCTGAATCCGAAAAAGTGGTTTTTGAATTTCCGTCTGTCTGTCTGTCTGTCTGTCTGTCTGTCTGTCTGTCTGTCTGTACCTCCAACTAGAGCCTAAACTATTTTACCGATTGAGCTGAAACTTGATATCTAGGGTTTTCATAGGGTTGCCCCGAGGGGTTTTTGGAATTGGATATCTACCCCTAAAATTAAGGGTAGTTTACTGAAGGGCAAAAAGAGAAAAAGTCGATTTTCTCAAAATCGGCTCTAACGATTTTGATTAAATTTCATTTATGAACATAAATAAATATTCCAAACAAAATGGCTACTCTCAATATTTCGGCAAAATCGTTTTAAGGGCTCCGGTCTGACGCGTAAATTAACATTTTTTATAATAGCTCCGAAACTATTTGAGATATGAAATTACTTAGCATTACAAATATGTATATATATTTATAATACAAATATTTTATTCGAAACATATTTTTATAAAATCAATAACTTTCAATATATACGCAATTATATATATATTTTTAACTTTTTGGGCATTAAAGCTTAAGTATTGCGACCGTAAGAAAAACTAACCTGAAATGTTGATGGATGTCGACGTCTCATGACCCCCCGAACCCTTAAAAATAGTCTTTGCAATGCCGTCTTTCTGTGTGTCTATTAAAACTTAAAATTAAGGGTAGTTTACTGAATGGCAAAAAGAGAAAAAGTCGATTTTCTCAAAATCGGCTCCAACGATTTTGATTAAATTTCATTTATAAACATTAATAAATATTCCAAACAAAATGGCTACCCTCAATATTTCGGCAAAATGGCTTTAAGGGCTCCGGTCTGATGCGTAAATTAACATTTTTTTAAATAGCTCCGAAACTATTTGAGATATGAAATTACTTAGCATTACAAATATGTATATATATTTATAATACAGATATTTTATTAGAATGATATTTTTATAAAATCAATAACTTTCAATATATACGCAATTATATGAATTTTTTAAACTTTTTGGACATTAAAGTTTAAGTATTGCGACCGTAAAAAAAACAACTAACCTGAAATGTTGATGGATGTCGACGTCTCATGACCCCCCGAACCCTAAAAAATAGTCTTTGCAATGCCGTCTCTCTGTGTGTCTATAAAAACTTAAAATTAAGGGTAGTTTACTGAAGGACGAAAAGAGAAAAATTTGGTTTTCTCAAAATCTGCTTAAACGATTTTGATTAAAATTCGTATCTAGGCGTTGATTAAGATTATAAATAAACTGGCTATTTTCATTTTCCTATGAAAATGATTTTTAGGGTACATTACAGAAGCGTTAATTTCCGTATCTCCACAACTATTGGAGAAACTAAACAACTTATCATTGCAAAATTGTAGGACTATTAGAAATAAAAAACTTTTATTTGACATATATTTTTATAAAAACAGCAGTTTCTGAGATATTTGTAAATATATTAATACAATTTTGTGAGCTTTAGTTGTAAACATATACTACTTAAGTCTTAACGCAATAATACTCCAATGCCATAGAGTAATTAAATATAAGTAAGTATCTAAAAAAAGTATGTTATTTTTCCTTAAATCTCTTAGGAGAAATGTTTGCATAGCAATGATCTATCTCCATTTTAGACTCAATAGTCAATATTTACATTTTTTATTAGTCAAAATGTATAAATGAATAATTAAATATCAATGCGATGACTTGAAGATCTGCAACACCTTTTAAAATGTTAAAATTTTAACCAGAAATCGAAATTTTAATACGAAGTGTTGACCCTTGTGGAAGACATTAAACTGTTTGAAATGTTCTTAGGTGGACAAAGATGCGCCTCTTTTCTCATTGATTCTATATCATTGTATATTATTTTATGCGTGTTCTTATGTGGAGTGGTGATGATACAATGTACTGTACATTATTCCGTTCAGAAATCTTACGAGTTTATAGAAAGAGAGAGAAAGTCTGTGCGGTGTGCCGTACCATTTATTTTTATTCTTTTGAGCTATAAGGGAAAAGAGGATATAGGTCTATTGGGCAAAGTTAGACCCTTGGTTATTTTGTCCAAATATGTTGAACTCTATAGTGACGTTTTTCTAAAATTATTGTTTTGAATCTGGGAAGATTGTGTAAAGAGGTCATTTAGTTTATTAAATTATTAGCACCACATCTTACTACCCGTTCGGGTTATACGCATAGTTTATTTAAAAGTATATGATTGTAATAGGTTAGTGTTTGAAATGGAAGAAGATTTATTCTTATCTATGAATCCACTTTAAATGACATTTTAAAAAACCTAGCTCAATGGAATAGTTTAATCTTAAAGCAAATAGACAGAAGTGCACATTTCAGTAATTTTGGTATATTAATATGAGTTGTTAGCTTTTTGAAAATATTTTTTTTTACATCCATTACTGTTTCCAGCCTATGGCCTGGGTCAGTTTTTATTCAAGCGATATATTTTACACTAACAGCTTGCTAGGCCTGTCGTAGCTTTTTGAAAATATATTTTAATATTAATTTTGGCATTCAATTTCCCTTTCCCCTGTTTGTTCACATAATAGTCAGAATTTTATATTTTTCACTATTTGGGGTGAATATTTAATATTAAAAAAATATTTGGCTAAAACTATGCACAGGCTAGTAATGACAAACTTTTGTCAAGAAATAGCAGCACTATTGTTTTGGTACAGATAGGAACAGCCCAGTTAAAGCGCGAAGGAGACAGTAATCTACTCTCTCATTAAACTTGACTTGATACTATTGTCAAGGTTAGAGTAAAAAGATAAAATCTAGGTAAGATGGGGAGGGGGGGACTAGTAGGAGGGTTTTAAACAAATAATGTTTACAAAAGAGTTTTGAGGTCAATGTTATTGGAGTAAAGACAATAATTCATATAGCTGCGCCTATCAATGGTGCTGCTCAAAAAGATGATTTTACATTCACATTTTGGAATGTGTGGAATGAAAAAGGCATTAACTAAAGGTATATTTTTTAATAAGATGAACAATTTTTTAAAAAAACTACGATATTCCATGGAATGCATTAAGTGTAAATGCCCTTGTTATTTTTTGATAGAAATTGTATCTAACTTAAAACCACTGGCATTAATGATAAACTTTAACTGTCTTATAAGTATCATATAGTCTTATTTGTAAATAAAATTAGATACATGTTCATAATGTTTGCACTGGCATCATACAAATTGGTCGACAAGCTGTAGAAAATATACGGAAAGCTAGATGGGACAAGAGGTCGAAACAACTTGGACTAATTAGTCTTCAAGATCATGCAAGCGAAGACAAAGTGATCTACAGCCAAATGGTTGACAAAATGAAAATAATTATTTTAAATATTGGCTGGGTCAAGGTGTCGACATGAATAGGCCCATGTGATAGACAGTCAACTGGTTGACTAAATGTAAACTAATATTTGGAAGGCTAGGTGGATCAAGTGGCTGACATGACTTGGACCAATTGGTCAACAATTTCAGGCATAGTAAGACAAAGTGATCAACAACCAAATGGTTGACAAATTGTAAACAAGTAATTGGAAGTACACTAAGATCATTTGGTTGACAAGCTTATGCACTCATGCATAGGAAGAAATAGTGATAGACAGCCAACTGGCCCACACTGAACAACCAGTAGACAAATGTTGAAATGTATCCAGTTAAGAATGGTCCATGTGACCGACAAGTTAATACATTGCAAACAAAGTGTTCTACAACAATGTTGTAAACAGGAAAGAATATGTAAATTCTATCAATAGTACTTTTTTTGGTAATAGCCTATTTTTTTTTTCTATTGTCAACATCTCTTTTTCTCAACTAATACAAAGCCTACAGCGATGAATAAGGTATCAGTGAATATGATTTTTTTACCGACTTCCGATATAGCATGCTCAGTTTACATTAAAACACTTTCTTTGTTTGTTTAAAATTTAAGTTAAAAGAAAAATCTAACAATATTTTTGTATATTATTTCTGTTGTCAACATCACTTTTTCTCAACTAATACAAAGCCTACAGTGATGAATAAGGTATCAGTGTATAGGATGTTTTACCCACTTCTGACATAGCATACTCAGTTTGCGTTAAAACACATTGTTTGTTTAAAATTCAAGTTAAAAGAAAAATCTAACAATATTTTTGTATCAATTACCGAAAATAAACTCTCTTTGCTATTTTGTGTATACACTTCGCTGAGTATTTAATTTCAACAACCCAACAAAAGACTAAATCATTTGGGGGAGGGAGGAAGGGAAGGTTGAATGTGCGAAAGTTTTGCAAGGGTTTACTGGTAATGTATAAATCTACTAAATACGATAGTGGTCGCATAGCTTAATGCATCACTCACACATCATACTGGCTTCCCCATTATAGGGATCTTGGGCTTTGAATGCATTTCAGATGTACTGAAATTTTTTCCCAAAGTTCTTTGACCCTCCTTCGACACAGATTTGTCTACATTTACTCTAAATTATATCATCCTCACTCCTACATATTTATGTATAGCTCAAAAGGGCTGTGATAAGGAAAGGAAAAAATTAGTACTGTAATTCAATTGATCGAAATTATCATTAATAAGTGATGACAGCTGCTCACAGGAATGTAACTAAATCTATAGTTTAATGTTCACGTAAATGTATCTAAATGTACAGTTGAAAAAGAACACAAGTCAAACCTGTGACCTTTGGCCTAGCGAACACTTTGTTTGAAATGTATTTACTTATCGGTTACTTGATCCATCCTTAAATGGCTCCATCTCAAAATTTGTTGATTTGTTTAGTATCTGTTCTAATGGGCATGAGCTTGTCGACCAGTTGGTTCAAGTCTTGTCAGCCACTTGGCCTGCATAGCCTTCCAAATGTTTTTTACATTTTGTCACACAGTTGGCTGTCTATTATATGGGCCCTACTCATCTAGGCCACTAGGTCTATGTTGTTCCCGCTTGTTGATGACTTGTCTGTAAATTACTTTGTCCTCCCATTTCAACCATTTTATTGTTGGTCAGTTTACCTGCACTTGTTTGTACTAATGATATTTGACTCAGAACCAAGAGTTTATAAATCTTAAAGAATGCAAGCCTTCATAGTAAAATAGATGTTTAAACACTATGTGATTTTATCCTTTTTTTTCCAGGCAAATTTTTGTCATTTTTCTCTTGCTGCCCTAATCATTTTAATGTTACATTTGCAAAGGGTATAAGGTAAGATCAAGGGAAAATTTGTGAATAGGCTAGTGTGATACTCGATAAGAAATGACCTGGAAGTAAAACTATGTACATTTTGAAAGAAATATAATTATTAAAGAATAAAACATCTTTTTGGAACAATGTATCAATGAATTTTATTTGTGTGTGTTAACATAATAATCTTATATCCAAATAAAAATTACTTGAAATTGAAGAAACAAAGTCTGGGAACCATCCTTGATCAAACGGCCCTTCACAAAAAGCTCTGCACTCTTCTTCTTCCTTTAAAAGCTCATCTAGTGATTCTTCAATGTAACCAATGACGGATTGGAAGTCCTCATTTCGGTAAGCTTCCGAACCATGGATATAGAGTGGAACATAATCCTGAGGGGAAAAAAATGCTATTTATAAATAGTCAACCAGTAAATACTTGTATGTTAAGAATATTTTGTCACCATTGTTCCATTATCAAACAAATTAGACCATTAGGTAACTTATCAAAACATTATTATTTTTTGAAAAAACAAGAAGCAGTTTATTTTGAACTAATATTTTAAAGACGAGGTTCACGTATTTTGTATTATTTTGTTTAACTACACCATTGGGGTAGCTAAATTGTAATTTGATAAATAGTTTATGCAAATGAAGTATAATCCAGAAATCTTTGCATGCAAGAAAGTGAAATATCTATATAGTAAATGACTAACCACACCAATATATAAAAAGTACAATGTCACACTATAAAGTACAAAGTAAATTACATTTCTTGTTAGATATTTGGCATTGTTTTGCTATTGGTATTTTAAAAAGTTTCAAAAGAATGACATGGTATGTTTATTGTATAGATGGACATGCATGGGGCAACTTAACCAACCCAGTTCAATAAAACGCCATTTATATATACAATAATGATGAAGGCAGGTGTTAGATTTTCATATTGTGTGCTGAAACCATAAGGCCTTAATAAATTATAAATATGGAGTGTTCAACTTAAAAGTTATAATTTTTGGAACACGATCTAAGAAATAAGCTTTTTTATTTCTAATGTCAAAAATAATCTGATAATCAAAATTATTTGTCGAGAAAGAAACTCTTAAAGTAAACCTAGGGGAGCCGTTCGGGTGGCTACTTATGACTTTTTGAGTTTGAACTACCGGTAATGAAAAGAATGGATCTCAATTTAAGGTTTTCAGACATCGAGACATATATATCACTTTAAATTTCATTTCTTAGGAAAAAGACAAAGTTCCACAGTTCCACAGTTCCGTAAAATAAAACAATGTCTCTTTTGTAGCTCTGTTTTATTATCAAAGAACATTGGTCAAGAATGATTAAGTAAATAATAATTAACTTTATTTAATACAAATTACCCCTGCTGGTGGAGTTAGCTAATTACTAACATGTTTGACCTTAACCCATAATGTTGGGATTGAAATGGTTCAATATAATCAACATAAATTTTTTGTAAAATTTATATTTTTCCATGGTGTATAGATAAATATTAACTTAGTATTTTAACCATAGCAAGGTGGAGCTGGATATAAACTTGAAATGCACTGGTTGGTTTATTATCAAATTTACAACAATGGGGTGGAATGCCAGGCCTCCATCATGGTTCTGATCCCACGTTTAACTGTAGGTCCTCCATTTCATCTCACTATCACCCTACCACTACATATTAGGTTTTACCCGCCTCTGTGGCGTAGTTGGCTAACGCGCCAGTCGTGTTGAGCCAGACCGCCGAGGACGGGGAGATCGAGGTTCGAATCTCGGTCGGGTGAACTGGGGGTGGTTTTTCCTAAATGGTTTTCCACTCTCCCTCCACGCAAATGCGGGTTCACTTCCTCTAAATTCAACCTTCCCAATTCCTAATCAATTAGTGTAATTAGTACTTAAGCGTATAACCCGAACGGGTAGTAAGACGCGGTGCTAAATAAAAAAAAAAAAAAAAACTACATATTAGCGTTAAGTGCATATAACCTGAACAAGTAGTAAGAGACGATGCAAAAATATATAATAATAATAATAATAATAATAATAATAATAATAATAATAATAATAATAATAATAATAATAATAATAATAATACAATGGGGTCATGCCCGAAAAAAAAAGTTTCATAATTATTAAAAGCAATTGTTTCCATTAATTAGATGATAACCACTAAGCATTAAAATTTGATTTATTGAATTTTAAGAAATACATTATGTTGATGGAGTTTAAAAATTACATTGAATTTTTAAGGGGGGTTTGAGCGCAAAAAGTTTGAGAAATACTGTGTAAGATCTTGCGACCATTGATGCAGGCTTTTAAATAGTTTATGATGTAGCTAGCTATAAGGCAATTAATACAATTAATTACTACTGGATGGACAGCTTTGTTTAAAGTTAACTACCGGTCCAAGAAATAAGATAGCCAACAAGTTTTTTCAAACGTCTAAATTTCAAACTCCGATTCAAAGACAATGCATGTATAAAATATTTATCAAATGGGGGATAGTAGCGAGGACACCAGATTGGGACACGTATTTAGGTTTTCCCTCCTGCACCCTCAAGACTCTTTGAAAATCTTGTCTTCTGAAGTGTTCAGTTGGCAACGCTGGGAAGTACCTTCAGGAGATGAATGATCTGTGACGAATGTGAATCGAAAACAGTGTCAAACTTTGAGGCGTACTAACACAATGTACTACAATTTACAAGTGCTAGATTAACTTAAGAATTAGTTTAACAAAGTGTGCACTATTATACACAGCACAAGTATGATTCGGAATATTACATCTTCATTTCTAGCCTTTGAGCTTGAATTAACTAAGGTTGCAAATATGCTCCTGGACAAGTTTATAAATGGCACAAGCACCTAAGATGCTCTCCAAGATGCATAGTTTTTATTTGCTACATTTCTCTAGTCGCTAAACAAACTGCAAAGTGATGGCAAGAACAATAGATATGTCACCATAAAGTCATCATTTAAGTTTTTGTTTACCAATCTGTGTGAAGAACTTACTACCAAAGTCAATGACATTTTGTTTAAAATCTCTAATGAAAATGGTATAAAATACAAATATCACTAATTATTTTTCTCATATATTTAATTAAAGTTGGCATATTTATGAGTGCTTTTCAAACAATAACAATATTATTCACTATATAGTACTTATCTATATTATTAATACAAAACTTCTTTGGATCTATAAAAAGACTGCACAGTTTGTTGTTTTATATGATGCTGTATTGTTATATTCGTTGTTGTTTTGTTTCATAATAATGAAACTAATTCCAGGAAGTTGTATGAATATAAAATGCAGCAATATCAGTCAAGTATAATAGCTTAGTTACCACTATAACGTAGTCTAAATTGAAAAAAAAAGTGTGTTTGTTGTAAGACGTATGTTATTTTAATTTCTTTATCATTAGGTGGAGTAAAGCTAACCAAGTGTATTCTGAGGCATTATGAAAACATGCCATTCTTTTAATTTATCAAAGTGATATGATTACTCTTGAGTGGAATTAAATAAACTATTTTAACTGATTCTGTTGATTTTAGTGAATACAAATCCATGCACAACTCTCAAAGTTGCACCAGCATCTGTGTTTGCTCCCATTAATGAATCCAGACCCAAGGTAGTCCTCTCAGGCCGTTACCACAAGAGATATGATATAGACCCACAGTCTAAATTACTAACCTTGCGCCACATCCTCTATGTACTCCTTTCAAACGGCACAACTTATTCCTTTGTAAAAAAAGTTTTTTTTTCCTTTTATCTATATGATACTTAATTCAGCTAACCAAGTCAATAACAAAGCTCTTCTCAAAGAGGTCAAATTTCGATCACCGAAAACTTTGCCAAAAGGGGTTTGGCTGGTAGCATATCACTAATGGGACTTGTAATGGTGGATTGAAAGCTTACAATGCATATTGTGGAAAATGTTCTCGGTGAACTCGGTTAATAAGGGAAACTCATAATGGTTTATTAGTAACTTATTGAGTACCAAAGACGAGAAATGCTTTAATCTCACGCATCAAAATTTGAAACAACTCAGTATAAATCAAATTTATATAAAGTATTATTTGAATGAATCTGTTTGGTGTTATATCTCCAGGATTCTCACAGACCATTTGTTATAAGCATTTTTTTTTCGCAATCTTAAAATAAAGTCGAACTTCATTGAGGTTAATTTATGTTTACAGATATATATTTTGTATGTCAAGCGAATCTTAATTTTTTTAGCTATTTTAAAATTGATTTTGAATGTGAGACATGTCAAAAGATTTATCTCAGGATTTTATATCACATATTTATCATTGTTTCAATAGATTAGTTTAAAACTCTTAGGGCCGGTCTTATGATTACTAGATAAATATTGCTATCGGGAGGTTAAAGTTAGCGACCAGATAAAGGTTATCAGCCACTTTAATATTTCACGCATATTATGAACTGAATGTATCTGCCGGATAGCTATCTGAAGGATAAATATATTTTTATGCAGAAAACAGGTTGGTACTGTTTTTAGTGGTCCGCGCAAGCGTATAAACCCTACTTCTACCGCTACTACCTGGAAAGTGGAAAGGGACTACAATGCTTAACATATGTTAAATAATGGCGGCTAAACGAGTGCGAGTAAACAGATGGTGTTACGTGTGCGCAGAAGCTAATATGTCGTCCAAGTACTAATTTCGGTGTCTGCCAAAATGTGGTCAATAGTTGGGTACAACGTTTACAAAATTTCATTTATTGTACTCACATTTTGATAATTTGTTCTTATATAAATATAACTCTAAAACTAGCTTGTCAGTTTATATAAAAGTGTGAATTAAATGTCTAACTTTATATAGTTAGAGCCTGGGCCTGTGCTTACGAAACACGTGAACCAAGATTTTAACCTAAAAACAGATTCTGATAGGCGAAACCTCATGAAAAACAACGCGTCACTATGGCAACCACCATTTTAACTTTCAGATAAAATTTATCGGGTACTTAAACTTCCCGATAAAAATGTGATGGATAAATGCATTTTATCTGGCCGATAAATGCTATCAGGCAATCATAAGACGGACTTTTAACTTATCGTAAAGATAGAAATATTTATCTGCCAGATTAAATACAATATTTTTATATGTCAATAGCTTATTTAAATTAGTTGAATTTTCCTCAAGGGTTTGTCTAAAATATTACTTGACCAGGACCAAAATTTTCGTTTTGATCATGTTTTATTTAGTTTTATCATACAATAAAGTTGGAATAGTTAAGAATACTTACTTTGACTTCAAAGTTAACAATTGTATTCATATCAACTTCTGGTAAACTGGAATAGAACTTGAGGTTGTTCATCATTGCTTGATCATCAGGGTTCTGTACGAGGTAAGTAAAAACAGCAGAAGCCGCTTTTTGGATTAAATTTTTCTGAAACAAATAATTTAATAAACATTAAAACAAACACTATACTTATTTCCTTACGTTATGGCATAAGAAACTCGAAAGTACATTGCCGCACGTACAAAAGTACACTACCTACCCTACGTTTAGCAAGTTCTATCCAGTCCACCCCATTAAACCCTATCTCTTCCAGATCCATTCTAATGCTATCCTCCCATTTGCATCTAGGTTTTCCCACTGGCCTCTCCCCATTGGTTTAACAGTCAATATGCTAAACACGGTTCTATATTCTCCCATTAACTGCATATTCTGTCCAGCATAATCCACGAGACTTGATTATCCCAACAAATTCCTCATACTCATTCTAATACTCATTAATATGTATCCCCTCCACTCCCAAGTATCCTTTTCCCTTTTTGGACCAAATATCTTCCTAAGAACCTTGTTTTTGTTCAACATATATTTATTTTTGCCATCTAAGGTAAGAGACCATGTTTCACATCATAGAGAACAGCTGGTAAAACTATTGTTTTGTATATTCCGAGTCCTCGCAATCTCAACTTACGACCGAATAATAGTACTAATTTCCCGAATGTATTATATTCCCAATTTCCAATCTAATACCGTTATTGCTAGTTAAAACAGTCCCTAAATATTTAAACTCATCAACCATGTCGAATGGTATGTTCGAAGTAATCTCTAAGTTATTTTCCTCGTTCTGTGTTGTCTGTGTGAGCATATAGATTACATACGTAAATAGTATTTTCAGCATTCACTTCTAAACCCATTTCCTTACTAGCCTCCAATAAAATGTCAGCGTTTCTCTCAACAGTGTAATGTTCACAGTGGCGAGCTCTTATTTTGTTTCAAGTGCATGGATAAGGTATGTCCTATTTTCATTAATCTGTTTCTATGTTAAATATGGTTGGTGTATTTCCTCACATACTTTATCCAAGGATGAGATGGCAATTTTGAAAATTAGCATTTCTATTTCACATTTTAAATTCGGTTTTATATTTCTGAATAATATTGTTTTAATTGTTCATTTTTCATTTTAGCATATTTAAGCCCTTCAGGCACTTTAAAAGTTAATATATCCTATTTTATATTAAATGTGCTTACTGGGTGAGTTGGACAAATGAACAAAGCAAAAGGCTGAGGTCAGCAGTTTGGTTTCGTTTGAATAAATCTCCCCGGGTTTTCCTCGGGATCAAATGATGACACTGTTCAACCAATCAGAAGGCTGAGATTTAAACGACATTCTTACGATAGGTCCAAATTACCGTTTCATATAGGAGTGGTCTCTGACGTAGGCAGAGAAGTGGAAAGGGAGTTTCTTGGATAGACAAAGCCGGGGCATTACCCGATAGGGATGGGGCTAAACCATGATTGTAAAACATCGGTGATTTATACCAGTGATTATTCACGGTGACTGGTAGTCAATGTTTTGTCGACTGATATTTTTTCACTGTCGCAGTTTGTTACTTTATCGATATTTTGCCCCAGTCACCACTCTTTACTATAACAAAGTAATGAGTTGGACCTTAGATAGAAACACAGGGTTGCCAAATTTCCAGTCTTTAGAGATTACTAAATAACATAGGCTATTTATTTTTGTTAAACTGAAAAAATTCAATTTGCGAATCAATAGACTAAGAACAAAGACTAACTTTGAGGAATATTACTACTAGTAGCGTCTCGTGACCAACATTCTTAGGCAAGCTTGGAAGGGGTGCCACCAATCTTAAGGGTGTATGGCCCAAAATTAATAATATATAATATATATATATATATATATATATATATATAATATATATATATATAAATAAATACTAGTAGTCTTCTTAAACCAAACTTGGATCAGTGTATTAAATATAGATTAAATGTATATTTAAGCACAATGTTTACTCAAAGTTTGGAATTTTGGCATATAATGCACAATTTTTAGAAAAACCAAAAGATGCAAAGATTTCATATTTGGAATGTTAGAAGTACTTGAAGAGGTTTATTAAGAGTAATAAATATTATTTAAATGAACCTTCAATTAATTGCATAAAAAACTGACAAATAAATGCAATATTCAATTAATTATTTTGTATACTTAAACGTGTGTAATAAATGGGGGAAGTAAATAAATTACTGCAGACTTCTTTTAAATTTATAATGGTACTTCATTCCCATTAATATTCAATCTGAAACTCATGAAAATTGATACGAGCTGAGGTGCTACATATTTTGCCCCCAGATTTTGAAAATATATCTGATGCAACCCTGCAATAGCCGAAACAGAACGACCCGGTTAGAGTAGAGCAGACAACTCATCCCTTCTTACTCCAAGCCACTAGTTGTCTGTCCTTGAAACCATAAATATGTCGCCAGTGGTTATGGCATCTTTGTAAAGCTTATCGACCTTACCCATCACCATCTCTCTATAGGGATTGTCACCTGGTTCCCCGACGTTTTCAAAACAGTGTAGCATGTACTACTGAAAGGATTTTTTTTCAGTGTGGCTGAGTAAATGCATTTAATGTCTTTAGGAATGTATGAAGTGTATTAATTGTGGAAAAAAAAAATATTATAAAAAAAAAGGGCCCCACAAAAGTTTAAAGATGGATGTAAAAGACAAAAGGAATAAGCATTCCAAGGCAAATGAAACGCTTTTACGAAGAAATTCGGAAAGCCTAAACCGCTAATAAGTAGGTGAAATGACTTCAAACATATATTATGTTATTGAAGTTAACAAATTAACTTTTTTTGACAAATCTTTTGAAATCCGGAAACAAATCGGGAACCTCCAACTAAGCACGTCAATATCTTACCACTGAGCTATCTATGGCTAATCCTGTGTTAGGGTCATTTATCGCTCATATTTTAAGGGTTAGTCGGTAATAGATATGTAAAATCGTCTGCCATTTAATAATAATCCAAAACACACTCCATCGTTGATCCAGGGTAGCTTTATGCTGACGTCTGGACAATTTTTATTAATTTTAAATGGATTCTTGGATATAATTTATAGTAAATAATTATGATCTATAATATAATATTATAGCTATTAACGAGCCATGTCTTGCCACACGTCTTTCACCAAATCTGCTTTAAAGTATGACTAATAAGTACTTCTTAGCATTGTACAAATACTGAGTAGGTAGCTCAATGGTGAAGCTTTGGTGCGCCAAGCACAAGAGTCCGGGTTTGATGACCATGTACACTACAATAATCATTTTTCTACTATATTGAGAAAAAATAAAGTGCGCCCTTGTGAACGGATTTATCTTTTTCAAAATATTAATCTTTTGAACTCTTATAAAATTATTTAGGCCTTTATAATTAAAACTCCATCAATTCAGAATTATTTCATCTTTTAAGGGATCTATTCTCCATGAAATATTTTATGCTTCCAGATCTAAATTTTAAAGCTAAGATCATATTTAACTTAGAATTAACAAAATATATTATAAATAAATGAATAGTCTTAATAGTCTACTTATTATTTACTATTTCATCATTTATTTTATTTATTTAGTGATAATGGCAAAGTGGATTATAGTTAATCTTGTACCATGTTCACAAACACTGAAGACTTGACTTTCAAACATATGGAATCTAAGGCCAGTTCATAGTCAGATTTAGTACGCCTCAAGTGCGGCGCTATACTAAATATAAGACGTCACCTACCTGAAATTGAATGGAATGGCCAGTTTCATATGCAAACTGGCCCATTCCATTTTGGTCTAGGTAGGTGTCGTCCTGTATTTAGTATCGACTCGCACTTAGGCTCACTAAGTCTGACTATGAAACTGGCCTTGAGTAAGTGGATGATACTATATTTTTAGTGGTAAATGTGTTTTAAGTTCCTTTAAAATGACGTGTAGGTGTGTACAAATCGACACTATTAATGAATTCAGTACAAAATTATATGGCAATCTCATGACCTTGATTTGATAGGTTTGATCCAAACTTGAGGGTTAAAAATACTAAGCAGGTAGGGTGTTTAAAAAATTACATTTTACAGTTTAACTCCACTTTCATAAATAGTTTTTTTATTATTATTATTATTATTATTATTATTTAACACCGCGTCTTACTACCCGTTCGGGTTATACGCTTAAGTACTAATTACGCTAATGGATTAGGAATCGGGAAGGTTGAATTTAGAGGAAGTGAACCCGCATTTGCGTGGAGGGAGAGTGGAAAACCATTTAGGAAAAACCACCCCCAGTTCACCCGACCGAGATTCGAACCTCGATCTCCCCGTCCTCAGCAGTCGAGCTAAACACGACTAGCGCGTTAGCCAACTACGCCACCGAGGCGGGTCATAAATAGGTACTTAACTTAAGGTGTGAAAGTAATGATCCTAATAGAACTTGGGTATGAAAGTAATGATACAAATGTAGCATTGGGCTACAATGAAGTGGACAGAGACTGGTTACTTACCCCATTGCACCACAATCTAGCACCGATAAAGAACGCCTACACGAGCGAATGTGTATCACGACTACGCGCACCAGCGGGCTAAATTAGACTGATCGTCTTGTATTGTGAAAATGTGCCAAAGAACTTGATTTGCTAAGAGCTCAATCAACAAAGACCCTTCACTCGACCATGTTCTGGGATTATCTCGAAGCCCAAAAAGACTGTTTGGAAGCTATTGTGTCATGCGCGGGTTTGTTCCACAGTGCTGCGTATGTTATTTCCCACCTTGTTTTCCGTCTTTCCTTTCTCTGGGTTGTATCGTATAAATAGTGGCGGTATGACATCCTGCCGCCACTCTTGGACTTGATCGGATTGGGAGCAGGAGAAGCTCTAGCTTCTATTATTATAAAATGTAAGACCAAAATTTACTTTTTCGGCTTCGTTAATATTTCCTCTTTTTTTTTTTTTTTTTTTGTAAATGTTTTCTTAGTCAAAAATCTTTTTCGGCCAATTTGTTTTTAATGTTATAATTGAAAATACGCTAGTCATCTTTTCTAAAATAATTTGTTGCATGACCGAGACATTTATATCGATGATCGATCTTTTGCAAGTTCATAAAACAAGATCGACTATAAACTTAGGATATTAACGATATATTGTTGTCGACTATAGAATCGATCTTAAATCTCATATATTTTGTATTATTTTGTCATTTGGATATTCAATTTGTATATAATCATGGGGACATCAAATTTACTAAAGATAATTGATTGCTCTTTTATCTTTGACCTTTCAACATTAACCTTTGTAATTAATTACTATTACGGGAAAATGGCATAATTTTATTAAATAACATTTAGGTAAAAAACATTAAGGATAAATATTCTGTGGCTTGTTAAATTGTGATATATGTTTGTTTTTTGTCTGAATATTAAGGAAGAATATATTTTTATAATCTTCCAGTTATGAATAATTATTTGATTATAAATTTTGCCTCTTGTTACTTTTCAACTCACAACTTATTTCTTAGATAGTTTTTTTTTTGTGAGCTAACGCCTTTTCTCACTTGTTGGTTATTTTTTGATGATGGCAATGTAATTTTATGATTGATGTTTTCAATAATATAAATACTTGTAGGCTTTCTCTAAATATTTATATATATAACTTAATACGTTGATGATGTCTTAGATATATTGTAAACTTCAATTTTGTCATATTATACTAATTATTTATTTTCTTAAAGTGTTGAATCCCTTTTAAATAAATACCTACTTGGAACTATATTTTTTGCTCTTATTCGTAGTTTTAATCCACCATACCCTAGGTATTTTATTTTATGCTGTGTTATTTATGAAGTTTTTTTTGATGAACTATTTCAGGAATTTATTATCATTCTTTTAACGATCTCTTGGGATAGACCGTTCTCATATTTAATTTTCCGCAACGGTTGGGAGTTGCGGGGTCTGTGTTTTGGATGTTTGGACACAGACAATCAAAACAAAGAACTCCTTGCACTTGCTCCTATTGCCCCCCTTTTTTTTGCCCCTTATATATATCTATTATTTTTTTAATAAATATAAAAATAACAAATATATAAATATAATAATACAATAAATATAATATAATATAATAAATATATATATAAATATAAATATAATAACAAATAAATTCTTATTTAATTGGTATGGTGCAACAAATAGTTTGATATAGAACAGGGAAAAAGGTATTTTAAATATTTCATCTTGGCATGGAAGGGAAAAATAAACGTTTTGCAACTAAACACCAAAAGCTCTAAAAATAAAATCGAAAATTGTTGTCCTTTGACGAGTAAACCTTTCAATAGAATGTTGAGTGAGGCCTCATTACATAGAAAATTTCCCAGTAAAAAGGTTTAAATACATTTAAGCATGATAATCCGCAACCATCGCTGCAACGACGATCTAGTACTTTAGAAAATCCCACTTCTTTGGTGGAATGATCAAAGTCATCAGTCTCGCATTAGACTAGATAGCCGATGGTTGGATATCAGGGGTCGAGTCCCGGCCAGGTGTATATGTGGTGAATCTTATTTCTACCTACACTAAAAAAATTATACTATAGATGCTACAGTTCATTCCTCAGATATGAGCTAGTAAGTTAGTTTATTACCACAATCAAATAATTTAATATCGCACGTCGCTGTCATGCACATGAAAATATGTAGTATCAAATCAAATGTGCTTCAGCCTTCATAATCACCGGAAAACAGCACTGCCGAACCGCGCGTTCAAAATGTTTGGATATAAAAATAAAGTGACTAACTTACATTTTAAACAGCATGCTTATTTGGAAGCTATCGATAAATATGTTCACTAACGATAAAAACATTAACAGTTACTTTTTCAAGAATTTTACAAATGTGACACAAACCTTTTCAAAATACTAAAGCTACCTAGTTATATTGTTTTAAAAAATTATAATTTTTGGTATAAATACAGATTACAATTAAAGTGGTTTAATATTTCTAGTTCACTTTTAATAATTATAAAAAAACCTAAATGCCAATTTTTAAAAACAAATATGACCCCGAATATGTCCTAGCTATTGATCAGTTATTTGATATGTAAATAATGTAGCTATTGCTATAATTACTTTCACACGAAAAACTACTTTTGTTATAATTACTTTCACACCCAAAGTTGCTATTTGTGTACCCTCCCTAACAAGATTAAGGAAAATTAGGAGGTCAAAAAATATATATATAAGGGGGCAAAAAAAAGGGGGGGCAATAGGAGCAAGTGCAAGGAGTTCTTTGTTTTGATTGTCTGTGTCCAAACATCCAAAACACAGACCCCGCAACTCCCAACCGTTGCGGAAAATTAAATATGAGAACGGTCTATCCCAAGAGATCGTTAAAAGAATGATAATAAATTCCTGAAATAGTTCATCAAAAAAACTTCATAAATAACACAGCATAAAATAAAATACCTAGGGTATGGTGGATTAAAACTACGAATAAGAGCAAAAAATATAGTTCCAAGTAGATATTTATTTAAAAGGGATTCAACCCTTTAAGAAAATAAATAATTAGTATAATATGACAAAATTGAAGTTTACGATGTATCTAAGACATCATCAACGTATTTAAGTTATATATATAAATATTTATAGAAAGCCTACAAGTATTTATATTATTGAAAACATCAATCATAAAATTACATTGCCATCATCAAAAAATAACCAACAAGTGAGAAAAGGCGTTAGCTCACAAAAAAAAAACTATATAAGAAATAAGTTGTGAGTTGAAAAGTAACAAGAGGCAAAATTTATAATCAAATAAGTTATTCATAACTGGAAGATTATAAAAATATATTCTTCCTTAATATTCAGACAAAAAACAAACATATATCACAATTTAACAAGCTACAGAATATTTATCCCTAATGTTTTTACTTTCTCTCTATCTTACAGGTAGAGAAAGTATGGTGATCGTCAAATAAATCGAACTCGAGATTTTGATGAATCTTGACGTTTCATGACTTCCTGAATCCGAAAAAGTTGTTTTTGAATTTCCGTCTGTCTGTCTGTCTGTACCTCCAACTAGAGCCTAAACTATTTTACCGATTGAGCTGAAACTTGATATCTAGGGTTTTCATAGGGTTGCCCCGAGGGGTTTTTGGAATTGGATATCTACCCCTAAAATTAATGGTAGTTTACTGAAGGGAAAAAAGAGAAAAAGTCGATTTTCTCAAAATCGGCTCTAACGATTTTGATTAAATTTCATTTATGAACATTAATAAATATTCCAAACAAAATGGCTACTTTCAATATTTCGGCAAAATGGCTTTAAGGGCTCCGGTCTGATGCGTAAATTAACATTTTTTATAATAGCTCCGAAACTATTTGAGATATGAAATTACTTAGCATTACAAATATGTATATATATTTATAATACAAATATTTTATTCTAAACATATTTTTATAAAATCAATAACTTTCAATCTATACGCAATTATATGAATTTTTTTAACTTTTTGGACATTAAAGTTTAAGTATTGCGACCGTAAAAAAAACTAACCTGAAATGTTGATGGATGTCGACGTCTCATGATCCCCCCCCCCGAACACTAAAAAATAGTCTTTGCAATGCCGTCTGTCTGTGTGTCTATAAAAACTTAAAATTAAGGGTAGTTTAGTGAAGGGCGAAAAGAGAAAAATTTGGTTTTCTCAAAATCTGCTCAAACGATTTTGATTAAAATTCGTATCTAGGCGTTGATTAAGATTATAAATAAACTGGCTATTTTCATTTTCCTATGAAAATGATTTTTAGGGTACTTTACAGAAGCGTTAGTTTCCGTATCTCCACAACTATTTGAGAAACTAAACAACTTATCATTGCAAAATTGTAGGACTATTAGAAATAAAAAACTTTTAATTGACATATATTTTTATAAAAGCAACAGTTTCTGAGATATTTGCAAATATATTAATACAATTTTGTGAGCTTTAGTTGTAAACATATACTACTTAAGTCTTAACGCAATAATTCTCCAATGCCATAGAGTAATTAAATATAAGTAAGTATCTAAATAAATGGTACGGCACACCGCACAGACTTTCTCTCTCTTTCTATAAACTCTTAAGATTTCTGAACGGAATAATGTACATTGTATCATCACCACTCCACATAAGAACACGCATAAAATAATATACAATGATATATAATCAATGAGAAAAGAGGCGCATCTTTGTCCACCTAAGAGCATTTCAAACAGTTTAATGTCTTCCACAAGGGTCAAAACTTCGTATTAAAATTTCGATTTCTGGTTAAAATTTTAACATTTTATAAGGTGTTGCAGATCTTCAAGTCATCGTATTGATATTTAATAATTCATTTATACATTTTGACCAATAAAAAAATGTATATATTGACTATTGAGTCTAAAATGGAGATAGATCATTGCTATGCAAACATTTCTCCTAAGAGATTTAAGGAAAAATAACATACTTTTTTAGATACTTATATTTAATTACTCTATGGCATTGGAGTATTATTGCGTTAAGACTTAAGAAGTATATGTTTACAACTAAAGCTCACAAAATTGTATTAATATATTTGCAAATATCTCAGAAACTGCTGTTTTTATAAAAATATATGTCAAATAAAAGTTTTTTATTTCTAATAGTCCTACAATTTTGCAATGATAAGTTGTTTAGTTTCTCCAATAGTTGTGAAGATACGGAAATTAACGCTTCTGTAATGTACCCTAAAAATCATTTTCATAGGAAAATGAAAATAGCCAGTTTATTTATAATCTTAATCAACGCCTAGATACGAATTTTAATCAAAATCGTTTAAGCAGATTTTGAGAAAACCAAATTTTTCTCTTTTCATCCTTCAGTAAACTACCCTTAATTTTAAGTTTTTATAGACACACAGACAGACGGCATTGCAAAGACTATTTTTTAGGGTTCGGGGGGTCATGAGACGTCGACATCCATCAACATTTCAGGTTAGTTTTTTTTACGGTCGCAATACTTAAACTTTAATGTCCAAAAAGTTAAAAAAATTCATATAATTGCGTATAGATTGAAAGTTATTGATTTTATAAAAATATGTTTCGGATAAAATATCTGTATTATAAATATATATACATATTTGTAATGCTAAGTAATTTCATATCTCAAATAGTTTCGGAGATATTTAAAAAAATGTTAATTGACGCATCAGACCGGAGCCCTTAAAGCCATTTTGACGAAATATTGAGGGTAGCCATTTTGTTTGGAATATTTATTAATGTTTATAAATTAAATTTAATCAAAATCGTTGGAGCCGATTTTGAGAAAATCGACTTTTTCTCTTTTTGCCCTTCAGTAAACTACCCTTAATTTTAAGTTTTAATAGACACACAGACAGACGGCATTGCAAAGACTATTTTTTAGTGTTCGGGGGGGGGGATCATGAGACGTCGACATCCATCAACATTTCAGGTTAGTTTTTTTTACGGTCGCAATACTTAAACTTTAATGTCCAAAAAGTTAAAAAATTCATATAATTGCGTATAGATTGAAAGTTATTGATTTTATAAAAATATGTTTAGAATAAAATATTTGTATTATAAATATATATACATATTTGTAATGCTAAGTAATTTCATATCTCAAATAGTTTCGGAGCTATTATAAAAAATGTTAATTTACGCATCAGACCGGAGCCCTTAAAGCCATTTTGCCGAAATATTGAGAGTAGCCATTTTGTTTGGAATATTTATTAATGTTCATAAATGAAATTTAATCAAAATCGACTTTTTCTCTTTTTTCCCTTCAGTAAACTACCCTTAATTTTAGGGGTAGATATCCAATTCCAAAAAAGCCTCGGGGCAACCCTATGAAAACCCTAGATATCAAGTTTCAGCTCAATCGGTAAAATAGTTTATGCTCTAGTTGGAGGTACAGACAGACAGACAGACAGACAGACGGAAATTCAAAAACCACTTTTTCGGATTCAGGAAGTCATGAAACGTCAAAATTCATCAAAATCTCGAGTTCGATTTTTTCGACGATCACAATACTTTCTCTACCTGTAAGATAGAGAGAAAGTAAAAAAGTATGTCGTTTTTCCTTAAAGCTCTTAGGAGAAATGTTTGCACAGCAATGATCTATCTCCATTTTAGACTCAATAGTCAATATTTACATTTTTTATTGATCAAAATGTATAAATGAATAATTAAATATCAATGCGATGACTTGAAGATCTGCAACACCTTATAAAATGTTAAAATTTTAGCCAAAAATCGAAATTTTATTACGAAGTGTTGACCTTTGTGGAAGACATTAAACTGTTTGAAATGCTCTTAGGTGGACAAAGATGCGCCTCTTTTCTCATTGATTCTATATCATTGTATATTATTTTATGCGTGTTCTTATGTGGAGTGGTGATGATACAATGTACATTATTCCGGTCAGAAATCTTACGAGTTTATAGAAAGAGAAAGTCTGTGCGGTGCGCCGTAACATTTATTTACCTAAATGTTATTTAATAAAATTATACCATTTTCCCGTAATAGTAATTAATTACAAAGGTTAATGTTGAAAGGTCAAAGATAAAAGAGCAATCAATTATCTTTAGTAAATTTGATGTCCCCATGATTATATACAAATTTAATATCCAAATGACAGAATAATACAAAATATATGAGATTTAAGATCGATTCTATAGTCGACAACAATATATCGTTAATATCCTAAGTTTATAGTCGATCTTGTTTTATGAACTTGCAAAAGATCGATCATCGATATAAATGTCTCGGTCATGCAACAAATTATTTTAGAAAAGATGACTAGCGTATTTTCAATTATAACATTAAAAACAAATTGGCCGAAAAAGATTTTTGACTAAGAAAACATTTACAAAAAAAAAAAAAAAAAAGAGGAAATATTAACGAAGCCGAAAAAGTAAATTTTGGTCTTACATTTTATAATAATAGAAGCTAGAGCTTCTCCTGCTCCCAATCCGATCAAGTCCAAGAGTGGCGGCAGGATGTCATACCGCCACTATTTATACGATTCAACCCAGAGAAAGGAAAGACGGAAAACAAGGTGGGAAATAACATACGCAGCACTGTGGAACAAACCCGCGCATGACACAATAGCTTCCAAACAGTCTTTTTGGGCTTCGAGATAATCCCAGAACATGGTCGAGTGAAGGGTCTTTGTTGATTGAGCTCTTAGCAAATCAAGTTCTTTGGCACATTTTCACAATACACAGACGATCAGTCTAATGTAGCCCGCTGGTGCGCGTAGTCGTGATACACATTCGCTCGTGTTGGCGTTCTTTATCGGTGCTAGATTGTGGTGCAATGGGGTAAGTAACCAGTCTCTGTCCACTTCATTGTAGCCCAATGCTACATTTGTATCATTACTTTCATACCCAAGTTCTATTAGGATCATTACTTTCACACCTTAAGTTAAGTACCTATTTATGACCCGCCTCGGTGGCGTAGTTGGCTAACGCGCTAGTCGTGTTTAGCTCGACTGCTGAGGACGGGGAGATCGAGGTTCGAATCTCGGTCGGGTGAACTGGGGGTGGTTTTTCCTAAATGGTTTTCCACTCTCCCTCCACGCAAATGCGGGTTCACTTCCTCTAAATTCAACCTTCCCGATTCCTAATCCATTAGCGTAATTAGTACTTAAGCGTATAACCCGAACGGGTAGTAAGACGCGGTGTTAAATAATAATAATAATAATAATAATAATAATAATAATAAACTATTTATGAAAGTGGAGTTAAACTGTAAAATGTAATTTTTTAAACACTCTACCTGCTTAGTATTTTTAACCCTCAAGTTTGGATCAAACCTATCAAATCAAGGTCATGAGATTGCCATATAATTTTGTACTGAATTCATTAATAGTGTCGATTTGTACACACCTACACGTCATTTTAAAGGAACTTAAAACACATTTACCACTAAAAATATAGTAATCATCCACTTACTCAAGGCCAGTTTCATAGTCAGACTTAGTGAGCCTAAAGTGCGAGTCGATACTAAATACAGGACGACACCTACCTAGACCAAAATGGAATGGGCCAGTTTCGCATATGAAACTGGCCCATTCCATTCAATTTCAGGTAGGTGACGTCTTATATTTAGTATAGCGCCGCACTTGAGGCGTACTAAATCTGACTATGAAACTGGCCCTTAGATTACATATGTTTGAAAGTCAAGTCTTCAGTGTTTGTGAACATGGTACAAGATTAACTATAATCCACTTTGCCATTATCACTAAATAAATAAAATAAATGATGAAATAGTAAATAATAAGTAGACTATTAAGACTATTCATTTATTTATAATATATTTTGTTAATTCTAAGTTAAATATGATCTTAGCTTTAAAATTTAGATCTGGAAGCATAAAATATTTCATGGAGAATAGATCCCTTAAAAGATGAAATAATTCTGAATTGATGGAGTTTTAATTATAAAGGCCTAAATAATTTTATAAGAGTTCAAAAGATTAATATTTTGAAAAAGATAAATCCGTTCACAAGGGCGCACTTTATTTTTTCTCAATATAGTAGAAAAATGATTATTGTAGTGTACATGGTCATCAAACCCGGACTCTTGTGCTTGGCGCACCAAAGCTTCACCATTGAGCTACCTACTCAGTATTTGTACAATGCTAAGAAGTACTTATTAGTCATACTTTAAAGCAGATTTGGTGAAAGACGTGTGGCAAGACATGGCTCGTTAATAGCTATAATATTATATTATAGATCATAATTATTTACTATAAATTATATCCAAGAATCCATTTAAAATTAATAAAAATTGTCCAGACGTCAGCATAAAGCTACCCTGGATCAACGATGGAGTGTGTTTTGGATTATTATTAAATGGCAGACGATTTTACATATCTATTACCGACTAACCCTTAAAATATGAGCGATAAATGACCCTAACACAGGATTAGCCATAGATAGCTCAGTGGTAAGATATTGACGTGCTTAGTTGGAGGTTCCCGATTTGTTTCCGGATTTCAAAAGATTTGTCAAAAAAAGTTAATTTTTTAACTTCAATAACATAATATATGTTTGAAGTCATTTCACCTACTTATTAGCGGTTTAGGCTTTCCGAATTTCTTCGTAAAAGCGTTTCATTTGCCTTGGAATGCTTATTCCTTTTGTCTTTTACATCCATCTTTAAACTTTTGTGGGGCCCTTTTTTTTTAATAATATTTTTTTTTTCCACAATTAATACACTTCATACATTCCTAAAGACATTAAATGCATTTACTCAGCCACACTGAAAAAAAATCCTTTCAGTAGTACATGCTACACTGTTTTGAAAACGTCGGGGAACCAGGTGACAATCCCTATAGAGAGATGGTGATGGGTAAGGTCGATAAGCTTTACAAAGATGCCATAACCACTGGCGACATATTTATGGTTTCAAGGACAGACAACTAGTGGCTTGGAGTAAGAAGGGATGAGTTGTCTGCTCTACTCTAACCGGGTCGTTCTGTTTCGGCTATTGCAGGGTTGCATCAGATATATTTTCAAAATCTGGGGGCAAAATATGTAGCACCTCAGCTCGTATCAATTTTCATGAGTTTCAGATTGAATATTAATGGGAATGAAGTACCATTATAAATTTAAAAGAAGTCTGCAGTAATTTATTTACTTCCCCCATTTATTACACACGTTTAAGTATACAAAATAATTAATTGAATATTGCATTTATTTGTCAGTTTTTTATGCAATTAATTGAAGGTTCATTTAAATAATATTTATTACTCTTAATAAACCTCTTCAAGTACTTCTAACATTCCAAATATGAAATCTTTGCATCTTTTGGTTTTTCTAAAAATTGTGCATTATATGCCAAAATTCCAAACTTTGAGTAAACATTGTGCTTAAAATATACATTTAATCTATATTTAATACACTGATCCAAGTTTGGTTTAAGAAGACCTACTAGTATATATATATATATATATATATATATATATATATATATATATATATATAATTTGTATATTATTAATTTTGGGCCATACACCCTTAAGATTGGTGGCACCCCTTCCAAGCTTGCCTAAGAATGTTGGTCACGAGACGCTACTAGTAGTAATATTCCTCAAAGTTAGTCTTTGTTCTTAGTCTATTGATTCGCAAATTGAATTTTTTTCAGTTTAACAAAAATAAATAGCCTATGTTATTTAGTAATCTCTAAAGACTGGAAATTTGGCAACCCTGTGTTTCTATCTAAGGTCCAACTCATTACTTTGTTATAGTAAAGAGTGGTGACTGGGGCAAAATATCGATAAAGTAACAAACTGCGACAGTGAAAAAATATCAGTCGACAAAACATTGACTACCAGTCACCGTGAATAATCACTGGTATAAATCACCGATGTTTTACAATCATGGTTTAGCCCCATCCCTATCGGGTAATGCCCCGGCTTTGTCTATCCAAGAAACTCCCTTTCCACTTCTCTGCCTACGTCAGAGACCACTCCTATATGAAACGGTAATTTGGACCTATCGTAAGAATGTCGTTTAAATCTCAGCCTTCTGATTGGTTGAACAGTGTCATCATTTGATCCCGAGGAAAACCCGGGGAGATTTATTCAAACGAAACCAAACTGCTGACCTCAGCCTTTTGCTTTGTTCATTTGTCCAACTCACCCAGTAAGCACATTTAATATAAAATAGGATATATTAACTTTTAAAGTGCCTGAAGGGCTTAAATATGCTAAAATGAAAAATGAATAATTAAAACAATATTATTAAGATTCACCTCATGGATGAGGAAGGTTGAATTTAAAGGAATTGCACCCACATTTGCGTGGTGTGAAAGTGGAAAACCATTTAGGTCCTCAGGATACCCGACCAGGATCGGACTCCAATTTCCCTGTCATCGGCAGTTTAGTCTATTGCGAGAGTAGTGCGTTAGACCGTGCGGCCACCCAAGCAGGTGTTTCTTTACTAATAATACTACTATCACCACCACTAATTATTATTACTGTTATTATTATTATCCATTTAATCAGTTGAAATTATTTTACAGACATAATAATTACAAAATTTTCTGTCTCATATATCTCTAGTTACCTAGGGTAAGGGAGCCTATTATGAGATAGTGCCCTAATATGAGACATTACAGTATCAGGTGAACAAGCAAGAGCAGCCAGCTGCCAGCAGCACCCACTGTGTTTTTCGGCGTTTTCGTGAAAACTATGGTGGCACAAATTATGGGGATAGGATATTCTTGTGGCACAAATTCAGCACTAAATATTTGCATAGGTTTCAGAATTTGTGCCGTTATGGGTGCTGCCAGCAGCACCCACTGTGTTTTTAGGCATTTTCACGAAAACTATGGTGGCACAAATTATGGTGATAGGATATTCTTGTGGAACAAATTCAGCACTAAATATTGGCATAGGTTTCATAATTTGTGCCGTTAGTGGTGCTGCCAACTTCACGGACCTGTTGTCAATGGAGTGCGAAGGCCGCCCTGTGATTTCGCTCGTTTGTGCACTCAGTTTGTAGGCTATATAATATTTTCTTTCTAAGATGTTTTATTTATTAATTGCCATAACTGCTTTGTGATTGCCATGTTTAGCTTAGGATTGTACACGAAGGAACTATCAAAATTATGACAGTTGAATGTTCACTATATACTGAAATAGTTTTCGGTGTGAAAACAAATTATATTTATTTACATTCCCCTTTACTGAAATTAAGAGATATTTAATTTTCTATACAGACATGAGAAGGTATTTGACGAGTGTAATAGGACAAAACATTATGAGCTTTTTGTTGTGTAGTTCTAAAAGTGCGTTTAGGGAGATAAGCTTCATTTTCAGACTTTATTTTACCATAAACTGATGATATAAGACCCATTTGTTAACTCTCATTGCACATCAGTATAAAATAATGTTGTATATAATCTTTCCAGTGTTAAAAATAATAAGGTATTACTGATACCAAATATATACTTAGGAAACTCTTTTCATTGTATTTTCCATGCATTTAACTGTTTTTTTTGTTGTTTTTTTTGTTATGAAGTAGCATATCACAAGTATATTTTGTTTATATTAATTTTACAACGAAATGTAAAGAATAAATGCAACCTTTACAACGTAAGTATTTAACTTTAATTACTGATCTATTTTGTGCACCGTGTTTTACTTCGCATTACAGATATCCACGTATTTACTCCAATGTATTAGGAATGGGGAAGGTAAATTTTCTGGGAAATGCGCCCGTATTTTAGTCGAAGGAGAATTATAAGCATTTTAGGAAAAAAACACTCTCAGTACACCCGATCGGGATAAGAACACCAATATCCCAGTTATCTGTAGTCCATTCTAAAGAAAAAGTGTATCCTAAAGAATCGTGACCGCAGAAGCTTGGAAAAAAAAATTAGTGATTCAATTACAAGTGCATTTCCAAGACTGCGTGTCGCTTACGTTTAAATACTGTAGAAGCAATGGCATTGTATATTTGGGTCCAACACTCTCAATAGTTTGAAAAGTTTCAGTCAATGAAAGGGGGTGAGGCGGGGTAAGGGATTACCGCTACCTGGACTATTGTACCCGGAGAGAGAGCAACTCTTAGCTTTCAGCTTGTCTTTCTCAGGAGGAACATTTTGAAAGTGAGTTGTTTTCAAGAATTCTCACTTGGAAGTGCTGTTATCACTGGATATTTTAAGTTCTACCTGACTCGAGGGGCGCAACAAATCTCCCGTAAGCTGTGAATCTGTTATTTCCTTGTCTGTGGGCTAGGGTCTAAATAATACAAATATCCCGAAGATATAGTCATTTAGCATATTTGTATGCTTTAAATGGAGGTGTGTGTGTTTAGTTGTTGTGAGTTTTCATACGTCAGTCGTACAGTGACGATAAATGATGGTTGAGAAGATAAGGAAACCTAACAAGCGCGCTACCTTAGCGGGAAACTAAGGCAGCGTGAAAATTATTCTATCTCCGCATTTTAAGGGTAAATAAATATAATAACTACATTCAATAATTCCAGAATTGTAGATTAGGATACATTCTTACACTATAAACTAAACATTTAACATGAGATGAAAACACAAGATATAATACATAACAGTTTGAAGAACGTGGGGATCTTAATCTAATTATTATTTACAAACATAATCTATATTTAATATGAGACTCTCATAAGCTACTGTGGCGCTATCCAGAGTTGGGTAATTTAATCGCTCGCGGTGGCTCACTCAGTACGAGTATGCTTGGTCAGTCACCCGCGGATGACATCCAACAATATAAATATAAAAGTTGAACAAAATCCATCATACCTTTTCATATCTGTGGTTAAGAACAGACATAGGAGTAGATATAATTTGCCAAACCCACTTTTTGGGTTCGGGGGCAAATAAAACGTAATGATTCATCATATTCTCAAAATCAACAATATTCACAAGTACAATAGCCTACTTTCTTTTTAGATTTTTGAAATTATTATTTTTATATAAAATTAGTTTTGTTGAAAAGAAAATTGGTTTCTGTAAAATGTTCCAATGCACCATTCCCCTTGAATGCAATATCGAATTTAAAAATACATACTTCATTTCCTCCAACATAAATATTTGATGTAAAACTCTCCATAAGGACTAAATATTAGGCACAACTATAATCTGGTTTGCTATTAATTGACAAATGTAGATAAATTTCTTATTTTCAGTGCCTTCCTCATCCTTAACCTACCAACGTATTTTTAGCACTAACTTACTACCCATTCGGGCTATACGCTTAAGTACTAATGACCCTAATGTGTTAGGATGAGAAAAGTTGTTTAGAGAGGAAGTGTACCAGGATTTGTATGGAGTGAGAGAGGAAAACCATTTAGGGAAAACAACCCTCAGTACACCCGATCAATATTAGAACCCCGATTCCACCCTATCAGAAGAAAATCCACCCTCAGTACACCCGATGAAGATTAGAGTCTCGATTCCACCCTATCAGAAGTCCAGTCTATTGCGATAGTGACACCTTGTATTACGCAAACAGTATACCACGGCACACTAGCTTACCGCAGTGGTGAGTTATGTGTGCCGTGTGGCCACAACCCAAACTGACACGTATCGCTGTTCAATAACACGAATGACGGTGGTGGGGGGACCCGTGCGTCGTACGCATTTCTTACTTACTCATTCTTACAAGTAATTTAATAATATGCTTCGCAAAACCAAAAAAAACTTTCGCGTGAAGTTATAGTTATGGTTTACGGACTACCCAAATTACTAATGGTTTGAATGTAAATGTTAACAAATTCAAAATAAATTTGGACTGGGTGTGAAATCCACTTCCTGCTTTTGTGGCGTGTACCCAAAACAAAAGTTTGCCGCAAAAATTTAAGAGTACCGTGAACTTAAAGAGTTTGCGGAACACTGCCTTAGACCATTTGGCCACCAAATCGGATAGTGGCGTAGTTAAAGTATAGCCTGGACGGTTATAAGATGCAGTGAGTAAAACAATATTGAAACGTTACCATTAAAATATAATAATGCCCATGTAAATTATACATATCTAGCTGTAATAAATTCCGCTATAGTAAGTAGTAAGATGGCCGTGGAAAACTTTGTGTGTGTGTGTAATGTATATATGGGTGTATATATATATATGGCTTTAGAGAAATGGTTTTAATTTAATGTACTAATTTATTTTATGGATATATTAGTTTAAAAAATATGCCAGAATGTTTCAAGGTTTTCATTAAACTTTTAATTTATACATATAAAAACAGTTCAATTATGAAAGAATTTTTTTTGGTATCGTTAAATATTCTCAAAACAAAGATTAAAATCATGGCCATGAGAATACGTATAGTATTTCTTAGTGGCTAGATCGCTATTTATTTCCTGTCATCATTAATTCGTTACAAATTTATCTAATGAAAGGAGTACGAAAAGATCATCAGTGTATATGCGGTATTAGTATCAAATCAATAAGAGGGTAAGGTAGTTGAGAAAAATACTAAGAATAAAACGAAGCAATCAAAAAATAAAAAGATGACAAACTTCTTCTGTGGCCCAAATCGTAATTAGATAAATAATGTTTTTTATCTACTGTACTGTGATTTGGATGTATCCATGGTTCTCCTCTCCTCCGTTAGCTTTGAAAATCAAATATTATATTGTATTTTATTCATTTATAAATAAGTGAATTTTAAAAACATTAAATTGGCTTATTTAAATTTAAAAAGAAAAACAATATTTTTTGCTCGCCGTGTCCGTCCAGCTTGTACCCATTTTTACTACGCTAGTGATATAGGGATAAAGTAGAATTTGAGAAAATGTACCTTCAATTGTGTAAGGGGACTGTGGAGAATCATCTAAGGAAAAACACCCTCAATAAACCTGGTCAGGATTCGAACCCTGACCTCCCCATCACTGGCAAATTAGACTAAATGAGCATGACATTCAGTCCGCATGCCCACCGATGGGAGAGAAAATACATACACTTTTATGTTAAACTAAGTTAATTCTTAGAATGGGCGGATCTTGGAACGTGCCCCACAACCTCTTACAGACTTTTTTTGTTCTTATTCAAAATTTTTACAAAATTGTTCATGTCGGAAACTAACACCTATTAATTTTAATCTATAGGAGAAACCTTTAATTTCGTAATTCTAAAGTATGGACAAATTCTTCTCTTAGCGTTAGTCATAATTTTTTGGTTTATGTATGAAATATTTAATTTGAATGCCCCTCCCCTTTTGAAGAAAATTCTAGATCCACCCATGCTTTTTCATTTGACATAGGCCTAGTATGTTATTTTTACAGAGGTGCACTAACCTGATAATAACAAATATGTAAGTACTCGTACGGCTTCAGATCTTCAAAATTCTGTTCAAGCTCTTTCAAAATCATTGACGGTATATTTTTAATACGTTTTTTGCACTTCAAAAGACACAGAGTTTTTCGAATCATTTTTTCAAAAAAATTCAAATCTTCTACGTCTTGTGAAAACATTGGTATTGCCTCTTCAGCCTTGAGTTGACACATGGTACGGCAGCTTATCGTCTCTTGTTTCATGAAACGGTAGCTCTGAATGGCTTGTTCAAAATTGAAAATACAGTCGGCCCATCTCTCGTCTAAATAGGCCTCTGTACCTTCTTTGTACAACGCGTCACACGAACGAGACGTCTCGTTGAAACCAACATTTTGCCCAAAAGCAAGCGCTAACAAATGATAGAAGAAAAAAACTACAAATAAACGTGAACGTCGTACGGTGTAAAATAAACACGTTCTCTCTGTTAGATACGTTGCCATCTTTCTGCGGCTGCGTCAGGATCTCGGCTCTAGCATGGGAGATCAACTATCTGTAAGCGTATGTGTGTGTTGTGTGTGTGGTGTGTGTGTGTGTGTGTGTTTGTGGGTGTGTGGTGTGTTTGTGTGTTGGTGGTGTGTGTGTGTGTGTGTGTGTGTGTGTGTGGTGTGTTGGTGGTGCGTGTTATGTCTGCAGATGCGAGCTGGTAGTTCAGTTTCATAGCGTCATGTAGTGCTCTAGACTTTGATCTCTTGACTCTGTAGAAGGTTAGTCGGTTAAGTTGTCCACGGACCGCTAGAGAAAGAAAGAGAAAGCAGATGACTGGCGCGAAAAGATACTGACTGATTCATCTTCCTTTTTTTACTTTTTCATATAAAGTGTCGTAATCGTGAACTTTTAGGACTTAGAGATTGTAATATTTTCAATTATTTTGTATTTAATTTAGTATCTGAACCGACTGATTATATCAGCACACGACTTATAAACTTAACTTAAATTTAAAAAAGACACAACACCCAGACCCCTGACCATATATTCTTCACTGTGAAAGGGGAAACACATTTCATCAATGATAATTTTTTCGACCATATCAGGAATTGAGGCCGGTACCCTTAGCTCAGTAAAAATACGTGTTAGAGATTGAGAAAGGGTGTCGGACAAGATTGTAACAGATATTGAGGTTTTATGTACTCCCAAATCCATAAAATAGGGTTTTACTATTCTAATGACACTTGAGGCTTTATCCTAAATTATTTTATGGATTTCGATCAAATATGGTATTTAGATAGTTTATGTACATGACTCGGGGAAATAGTGACTTCAATACTTATAACTATACAATTAAGAGTAATTTACTAATGACAAATATTTGAAAATTAGTAAGTTTTCACTTGCTTCAGTGGTCGAATGGTCTAAGGACGTCACTCTCGTGTTAAACTGGCCTGCTGAAGACGGGAATATCGGGGTTCAAATTCCGGTTGGGTCTACTGAGGGTATTTTCTCTAAATGGTTTCCCACTCTTCTTTCACGTAAATTTGAGTAAACTAACTTTAAAAGTTTCTTTCCTCATCATTACCTCATTAGAATAACGATCATATATGCGGATGATCTTAACTGGTAAGTAATACGCGGTGATATAAAAAAAAGAAGTAATTTTTCTAGGATGGCCGTAACGATTTTGTTCAGAATTGGAATCTGGGAAGTGTTTAACATTATCTATAAATAGCACTGTATGCTTGATTTATTAGGAAAAAAAATCATGTCAGGGTGGCTCAATGAGAATCTATATTTGAACATTTGAATCCAAATTATAAAAGACTATGAGAAAGAATGAACCATTGTGTCGTACCATTTATCTTTCCAGCCCGTCTTACTTTCTGTTCAGGCTTAACAAATTTTAATTACGTTAGTGGGGTAGGTTAGAGGAAAGTATACTTTAGAGCGTTTCTCAACCTATGGTACGCATACCACTGGTGGTACGTGAGACAGTGCTGGGTGGTACGGAAACAAAGTATAAAATAAAAAGATAAATTAACATAAAATATAAAAACTTTTTTTACTCGCTACACGAGTTGAAATTTATGCACGAATGTCTAACTTTTCTACTCAAAACATTTCATGTAACTAAATGAAAACAATTAGATTCTGCATTATCATCAACAATATCGTGTTTTAATCACTCCACCCACTACCTCCGTTATCACAGTTCCAAGAAAGAAGCCTAAAGGTATGCGTCCACTAGTCCGGCAATACCGCTGGAATTCCGTGAGGCAGATTAAAATCCGATACGTGACATGCGTGCGATGCGTGCGATGCGGACCAGTGGACGCACTTCACGACATTCGCACCATTCTCATTCAGAATTCCCAGCGTTATTCTCTCGCTTTAGTTTAAAGATGGGCAGTAGAGTTCACTGTTGAGAACAGATCAAAGTGATTTAGTTCACTAAAATGAGCAATTCATTTATCTAGTTAGATAGTTCGAGAACTACTTCTTATGGTTCTGTCGTTAGAGAACTACTTCTTATGGTTCTGTCGTTCGCGAACTACTTCTTATAGTTAGATCGTTCACTAACTACTTCTTATGGTAAAGTCGTTCACGCACTACCTATTATGGTTAAGTCAGTCGCGAACTACTTCTTGCAGTTCAATCCTCCACCAGTTCGTAAGCTACCGCGTGTGAGTCACTTATTATTCCCCCCTCACATCACTAGTTACATAGTACTCACAAATCAAATCTTGAATTTTTTTTTCAAATAGCTGTGATAAGTTTAAAATCAAAGGAAAAAATAATTAAATAAAGTAAATAACATATTTTTTATCAGAAAAATAATACCTTAAAGTCAAATTTTATTAGTTACAATAGCACCAGCTGTTAGATTGATTATAGTTTAAAATAAATTAGCTTTATCTTAACTACTACCCGTGCCAGTGATTCCATTATAGATACTAGGATCATGATGGTTATGGTTTGGAAATCCGTATTAATACAGTCATTATAGTGCAAAAATACCCTTAATCTGGGCAAAATTGCAACACAAATGATTCGTTTCGCATCTCACTCTAAAAAGTGTGTTTTATAAAATACTCGAAATCCCCATCAATCCCGACCCGGGAAATTAGTCAAAATCCATGTTGGGGGCCTAATTTGTAGTTTTATCCTTAAATATATGCATTTAATATTGTGGAAGACAGTTTAGACATTATTATACTTTAAATCGGTATTTATTATGTTCCAGATTGTGCCATTTGTATCATACTCTAAATCCTATTAGTTCCAAACAAGGAAATCAGTCAAAATCCAGGATGTTGGCTGAATTTGTCGTTTTTTCCACAATTATGATCCGTTTCTAGCTATAATCAGTGGCGCAGGAACGTTTTTAATTGGGGGAAGGGGGTGTAGAAATAATCATGTGCTTTTATAAGGCATAACATTTTTTAGATTAAAAAGAGACCAGGAAATATAATAATAATAATCCCTCACACAACGCGAGTGATTGGTTCTGATAAATAATCGCGTAAAACGAAAACGCAAGTGAATTGATTTTAATATGGGTGATATAAGGATTACTCCAAAGGAAAAAAGTAAATAAAAACCTAAAATTTGTAAATGAATGCAATTTTTAGTAATTTATCTAACAAGTACAATGCTATAGGTAGCCTACACGTATTGTCGATCTTCAATACCCTGACATTTGTAAACAAACACAATTTTTATTTAATTCATATAATTAATACAATGCTACAGGTACACTTACTGTTAATATTAAATCGTATGATAAATTAACTGGATTTGTCAAATCTGGATTATCACTATCTTGCTCTTGACGGTAGGCTCTTGCTCTCTTGAAGGCCCTGGAATGGTAAGCTCTTGCTCTCTTTAAGGCCCTGGGATGGTAAGTTCTTTCAGGCATGAAGGCCCTCGGACGGTAGAATATTGCTCTCTTGAAGGCTCTTGGATGGTAGGTTTTAGCTCTTTTGAAGACCCTTGAACGATAAGCTCCTGCTCTCTCGAAGGCCCTGGAATGGTAAGCTCTTGCTGTTGTGAAGGCGCTGGGTCTTTAGACTGATGATTTTAAAATTAGTTGATGAAATGGTTAAGACTCAACTGACGGGCAGCATTCTTCCTCTCTCTATGGAGTTCTTTGTAGCAAGCCAAAGAACTCTGGATCGCTATGGCAACTTTGGCGCCTCTATCCATGTTAGGGTCATTCTCTTTAATGATTCTAATTGCACTGTCAATGTGCTTAAAATATTCAGCAACTTTTGTTGTTGAAAGTTGGTTGATAGGATCAACAGCTCTTCCTCTTCATCATTTATGCCACTCTCCATTTCCAGAAGATCTTCATTGGTGAGTTCTGTTTAGTGGTATTGGAGCAATTCCTCCACATTTGCCTGGTTTATGTCCTCAAATCCAACAGATCTTGCTATGTAAAGGATGTCATGTATTGAATTGAAAAGCTCATGTTCAGGATCAAAATCATGAGAATCAGAAACTTCAGGCCAAATATTTTTCTAAACTCCCGTCATACAGGGCTGTTTAACTTCTGCCCATGTATCTCCAATGTTGTCAATATCACCCCTCCTTACACCAAACTGTACAGTAAAGATCATTGCACTCACTGGAATGTGCGTCTACAAGGTCACGCCACCACCACACAGGTGATTGTGAAATTACGGCTGACCATGCATTTTTTAAAATCGCGTTATAGTGAAAACGCGTAAAGTGAGATCACGTATAGCGAGGGATATCTATATTTAATGGTCCCATTGTGCACTTTTTAAAATATTTAGTCATTCCAAACATTAGAATTAATACACACAAAACAAATTAAGAACAATTATATCTGATGCAGCTCAACTAAAAATTATGAAACACTGAAAATTAGAGTAGATTTCCATACACCTTTGCCCTATATTTGTTACTAGCTATAAAACCACTAACTAGTTTTGAAATTTCAATTTTATTGAGCCTCTCAGGGAATTTAGTTTACGTTGCCTCATCGTGGAGCGAAGATAGTTTTTAATTCATCCAAGCATTGAAAAACTTCCCTCTGCAGTAGCTGATGTAGCTGGTATCACTACCAGAGTTTCCAAAATCTCTTCAGTGTGTGCTCCCAGCACATTATATTTTTATTATTTTAACTAAGTGTGAACATTGTATCTTGCCTCAACAATAACATTATCCAAATGTTTTATTATATTTTTTTTGAGGGGGGTAAAATGATACTTTTTACTCCCTCAATTGGGGGGTAAAATTTACCCCCCATACCCCGGGTTCCTGCACCCCTGGCTATAATTACATTTATTTGCCTAACTAACGTTATTAATTTAATTTAAAGATATTTATTTTTGTCCACAGAGTAGTTGCAGACCATTGAACTCTCTGTGGCTTGCATAATTTGCAAGAAAGACACTTATGGAACAGACAGTGTATTGTTGCAAACCAAAGGTGCAAGTGCTGTCAACAAATTCAGTCAGATCATAGGAAGTAATGTTGTAGCGGTTGAAGGTTCTGACTTCTGGAGTTCATATAGATTGTCGAAAAAGGTGTACTAGCAAGAGAAAATAGGGACAGCCAATAAAAAAAGTTGCAAGTTCTTTAGATATTAAGAGGACCAATCGCTTTACCAGAAAACCTTATGATCGAAAAACTGATTGTTTATTTTGTGGAATCCATGCAGATTTTATCAAGAAATATGTACCAACATAAGAATCTCAAAAAGTTCGAACAAAGGATTATGGTGAGTCCATCAAGCAATGCTTTAAAGAATGATTATATTAGTGGTCGTTTTTGTTTAGTGTTCGAATACATTCTTTCATATCTGACCTTTATGCAGCTTATTTTGTATATCACCAATCGTGTAGAGTAAATTTCCGTAATGGAAGACAGATCCCACAAGAACATACCAAAGAATTTTGCACAAAGAAACAGACACCAGAGCTCCCAAGAGGCATAAGAAGGTGTTACAAGCTATGTGCTAGATGGAAGTTCCCTAATGCATTGCCAACCATGGCATGAAGACAGTACATACAAGGAGAGAGCAAGATCATATGCGACATTTGTTACAACCAAGTATGGACGAGCAACTATTGTATTTGATGGTTATTAATCAGGATCCATAATAAAATACATAACCCATGTGCGCCGATCAAATACAATTTTTCCCTCTTTTAACTTTACTCCCAGAATGCCATTCACAGGAAAAAATGATTTTTTCTGTCTAGTAAGGGAAATAAGCAGAAAAAATTTATCTAATTGCTGAAGAAATGAAAGAACATGTATGTTCAGTTATTCATGCAATGGATGATGCTGGTGTTGATATTGTTATAGCTGCAGTGGAATCTTCAAAACGTCAAACCACAACAGTAATCGGCGAAGATACTGATCTACTAGCATTGCTGGTTTATTGGTGTGATCCAGCAAATCACAAGTTGTTTCACAGGGGTCTCAGGAGAATTAACAGCTTTATTATCTTTCTTTAATCTAGAGATGGGCAGTACAGTTAACTGTTGGGAACAGTTCAAAGTGATTTAGTTCACTGAAATGCGTAGTTCATTTATCTTGTTTAATAGTTCGCAAGCTAGTTCTTATGGTTCAGTCGTTCGCGAACTATTTCTTGTGGTTTAGGATAACTTCTTCTTGTGGTTCAGTTGTCTACTTATTGTAGTTCATTCATGCACGAACTACTTATTGTGTGTCAGTCATTCGCAAACTTCATCTTTTGTGACTGAACTACTGTACCATCTTTTACCCTTTCCCCCATCTATAAGAAAACGTGCAGTAGAGTCCAAGAGATACAAAAGAATAACAATATTAAATTTATTTGCTATAACAATAATAAGTGATACATAGTACAATGCAAAAAGTATGTCAATATTGCAAGACGTCATTCAAATTGGAGATGAATATAAACTTAGTAACAAATGTAACCAGAGGGTCATTAAGTTGACTAATGCAAAAGCTTAGTTCAAAATATATTAAACAAGATATAATCCGTAGATATGATAATCTAAGGTCCATGTGTATGGTTCATTAATTAAATCAATACTTGGAGATATCAAACTCGTCGTGTTCTTCCATCAACATAAACAAACAGAGTTCAAATAAGCTATATATTTGTCCGTTATCTTCCCATTAATACATAAACAGGCTAAGTTCGAACAATCTATATATTTATCAGTTAACTTTAACAACATTTCCCAACTTGGTAAATTCTCTAAGATGTTCAACTATACATAGTGTCAGAGAGACAAAACCCCGCATAATTAATATATATCAAAAACCCCATTTTTAATTTAATACCCTAACAATATATCTAACGCCTTAACGTCGCAAGCCATCTCTAAAATGGCGGTAAGAGCGCACCCAAAAGGATTGCCGCCTAGCGGCGGGAAAAGAAGATTAAATTCCCCAAAATTCAACAACAATTTTAAGTAAGTCCGAAACGTCAATTTAGAATAGATTCCCCGCCCGCATTATGCCGAAACAGAATTTTGCCTAATTATAATATTTAACTTAAGTATGGAGCAGCGCTCTCACCTTAGAGGCCAGTGATACAATGAGTAGATGTTAAACAGACACATCCCAATATATAGTCACAACGAACATTAATACGTCAACAGCGAGAGGGAGAGAGGGTAGGAGAAACGGAATGGAAAAGGGGGGAGAGACAGCGCTCAGGGGGTATAGCGGCGGCTCGGGCAGCTGCTGGATGCATCTAGAACCGCTTAGTTCCCGAACCTTCACGGGCCAAGTTCATATCCCACTAGCTTGTGGGCGGGGCTTCCTTCACGCTCGGACAGTCGGCCCGTACCTCTATTCAGTCGATGGCATGGAGTGTTGCAGTGTGGACGATGCAGCGTGTTGGCTCTCGTGTTTACATTTGGCGAGGACGAGGGTGAGTGCAAACCCATTCGATTGACTATGATTGTTGTTCTTGTAACAGCGTTACACTACATATTGTAGTTTGGCCCTCAATCAGTTCGGGAACTACCGCTGTGAGGGAGTTACACAGTACTCACAAATCAAATTAAGAACTTTTTTTTTTCAAAATAGCTTTGATAAGTGTAAAATCAAAGAAAATAAAGAACAATTTCTTGATCAGAAAAATAATACTTTAAAGTAAAATTAAATTAGTTACAATAGCATCAGCTGTTAGATTAATGATATTTTTAAGATATTTAGCTTTATCTTAACGACTACCCTTGCCAGTGATGTTATTATAGATATTAGGATAGTGATGAACACGGGCCATGCCTGATGGGCAGAAAGTTCCACTGGTTGAGAAACAAAAGTGGTACATAAAATCAACATCAATAAACTATCATACACGTGCCATGCCTGATGGGCTGAAAGTTCCACTGGTTGAGAACCAAAAGTGGTACATAATATCAACATAAACAAACACCTAATTAGGTAAAACTGCCTAACCTAGAACTGACTGAAGAGCCCTTTCCCCTTCTAAACGCACCGCAGACTATACAAGGTCTAGCGGGCTAGTGTGTGGGAACATTACCACCTTGAAATGCGGGTCTTAAGGACCACGCAGAAAATAAACATACATAAAAGGCCCTATAATATGGTAGCCTAGCCATCCAGTCGTTAGAAATAACCTAAATCATGTCAGGCGAGAGTAGAAATTCCCCTCAGCTAGACACAAATACCTACTAAGCCAGCTATTAGGTGACTGGGCCACCTATTCTTCACGGAGACCAACAATAGAATTGGTACCCTAGATCTTCCGATGGTCTGGTCGGTCCCGCGGCGACATCGTCAAGTCCAGAGGTGCTGAGCGCTGGTTCGGTAAATAGACGTCAGAGAGTCACGATGTCCGTGCAGGTGTAGAACAATGTGCTCAGATCCCCACCCCCAATTCGCATCCTGCCTGAGCAATGCATACAACGAACGAAGCATAGTGGACATTTTGGGGATGAACTTTGTGTAAGAGTTTACAAACCCAATGAACGAGTAGAGTTTAGATTTTGATTAAGGCTCTTTGGCTTGAAGGAGAGCCTGGATGCAGTCCTGATCTGGATGCAGCCCTTGGGCAACCAAAATGTGACCCAAAAATCTAACCCTTGGCCTTAGGAAATTACACTTTTCTAGTTTGACAGTAAAGTTATATTCCACAAACCTTCTTTGAATAACTTCAACTCCTCAGCTGTGTTACCTAACACTAACATGTCGTCCAAATAAATAAAACACTCAATACCTGACTAATGACGCTTTGAAAGATGGCTGGAGCCGAAGACAAACCATATGGAAGGTGAGGGCACTTGTATGTGCCATACGAAGTGCTCAAAGTCAAAATTTCCTGAGGAGCTTGTCCCAACTTTAGCTGTTGGTAGCCCTGGGAGAGATTGAGTACACTGAAAACAGAACCTTGAACAATAGACAAGTCATCAATAACTGGTAAAGGATAGTGTCAAGATTTAACTGAGGTTTTACTGTCACGCTGAAATCTCAACACACCCGTGCAGATTTGTTGGCCCGGGAAACAATTACCAGAGGTGTTCCCCAGGTGTGACTATTGGTATTCTGAATAAAACTGCTTGATTACATTTCCTCAAGGACCTTCTTGGCAGCATCCTTCAAAGGAATAGGAATTACACGAGGGTCATAGAATACCGGAATGGCTCTCTTTTTCAGAACTACATTAACTTCCACACCCTTAATGTCATCTGGTACCTCTTTGAAGACTGAGGGATATTTATTCCTGAGCAGGCCCACCATATCACCTTGTACCAGCCGAACATAGTTGATGGGAATTATAGCATTTCAATCCAGATGGATATGGCTGATCCAAGATATGCTCAATAGTGTGGGAAAGGAGCCCCGAGCCACTACTAGGGGTAACGTAGCTGACTGCCCCTGATAAGAAATTCTAACAGGGGTTTCCCCCGACAGATCTAGTTCATGCCCAGTGCAACCACAAAGTGGAGTGGTACTCACCAGAGGATGGTGTTTGAACTGTGCAAGGTACTCTGGCTCACCAATAAGACTAGCGCTGGTCATTGTGTCAACTTCCATGGTGAAAGGTACATCATTGACTTCCAACTGAGCACTGCTGTAAGTTGGTGCCTGACTACTGTTGACCACGTACAAGTCACAAGATGTAGTAGCTTGGAAGGTCACTGAAGGTATGTCCTCCTGAATTTGACGGATACCTTCTTGATGCTGAGAGGAATTTTTGACCCTACGACAAACTTTAGCAATATGTCCTCTAAAATGACAGTTATGACATTGAGCATTTTAAAAGGGACAGTTAGACCTAGCATGAGGCCCACCACAACCTGCACATAGCGCGCTTTGAGACGGCTGATGATTGGCCTGATGAGTACTAAGGTTTTGGTCCTTGACTGGATTGTAACTTTTTATTGAATTTCTTGTTCTTCTGTTGATATGGGCGAACCACGTTGATGAGATTGGGGTTGTCGCTGGCATTGTCTGGTGCAGTGGCTGGCGCAGGGATTTCATTGCGAATGGTGAGAACAACCATGGATCTGCCCTCTTCATTCCTGATCTTGTTGCGAACCATGTCCAACGAGATGTTGTGATAAAACTACGACTTGAGGGCGTCATCCAGGAATGTTCCGAAACTATAAGTGGCGGAAAAATGACGTAAATATAGGCTGAAGGTTCCGTAGGACTCTCTCGCACTCTATTTGCGAGAACTAAAGGCAGAACGCTCTTTGTACACTGATCTTGTGGGAGCGTAGTGAGTCTTTAGTTGGGCGAAAGTCTTGGTTGACAGCACGATAGGCGAGCAGAGAGCTGTTAAGACCTAGTAGGTAACTGGGCCAATGCATCTTAGGAGCCAATCAACTCTTGCGTCATCTGCAATTGTTTCAGTGGTGCAGAAATGTTCAAATCTGGCAAAATATGACTTGATGTCCTCAAGACGAGAGTCAAAAGTAGAAAACTTCGGCACGTAGAGACTGTTAGCGTACGAAAATTGCACACACGAGAGCTACACACAGAATACTAGACCCAACAGAAACTCAGGGTTCTTGAAATAAAAACAATAATCACTCGTCGTCAGTTATTGTAACTTAACTATAGTTTTGGATTGAGGAAGTTATTCGTAATTGATAGGTTTAGACATGATGGTAACAGATATAATATGCTATTTGAATACAAACACAGCCTAGCGTTGCCATTACATTTTTGAGAACACAGGAAATGGATGAAAGACAAAAGAATAACAAAACTCACAGCCTTCTGGCTTACTATATAACAGTATCAAGTATCATCTTTTGTAAACAATAGGATATTTTATATTCCAAGTTATTAAATTAATTAGTTATAGAATAGAAAACATCTCTTGTATTAATTGAACGGGTGCGTATGCTCTCATCCTCTATGAACTGGCGACCGGTCATAAAATATATAATTAGGAAGTTTACGAATAATGTGAGTTTATAAATGTCGAAGAATTTTTGTTTTAGAACAAAAATTTGCTAATCAGAAGATGTACCAACAACAAAAAAAATTCAAAACTCGCTTGGTTATCCTTATAACCTTTGTTTATATAGCATTCACAAAAGCCATATGCAAATTTTAATAAACCTGGAAATTATGTTTGCACCTAACAACGGGCTATTCTTAAATATTGGAAGATTTTTATTAAATATATTAAAAAAAATTTAGTAAAAATAGACATGAAATGATACATGGACTTTAACTTATATTCACATGGGTTTTCTATTATTCTTTTAAGTACTAACCATATAATTTTCTTCCAAGAATTAGTTTGCGATATTATCTTTTTAACAATTTATTTGCTTAATTTTCACTGTTATCCAGTCCACTAAAATTCTCTCATAACTTTTATGTTAGGTACTTTTAATAATAATAATAATAATAAATAATAATAATAATAATAATAATAATAATAATAATAATAATAATATAATTAATAATAATAATAATAATAATAATAAATTCGTTACACTAACACATTGAAATGGTATATTTTAATTTTTTTTAAAACTTAATAATAAAGAAATAAATACCCATTTGTATAAAATACTTTTTACAAATAACATTGCTTTATTGTGTACTTTAGCTTATACTTGTTGCTTATACTTGGATTTTGCACACTTCATTTTATTGTACTTTGTACACATTCCAACACCTCATGCCAAATCTTTTTTATTGGTATACTACGATATAATTATATTATTTTGTAATTTTATAGTAAAAATAAACTTTAATTAAAACAAAAATATAATGGATATTTTTTTCAGCCTACACATTTTAATATCTTTAAAAAAATAGATATTTGACTGTGAAGCAAAGCTTTCAGCATTGATCTATTAAAAAAAACGGTGTACTGATTAGGTATACTGATTATTATAGTCTATTTAATTAATTGATCATTAATATTAATTAACAATTAATATTTTTTATTAAAGGATTTTGTACTATAAATCATTTACTATCAATTAGTACACTTATTTGAGGCATTAATATTACTATTGATATTAATGCCTCAAAAAAGTGTTTATTTGGTTAGTTACACTTGAAAATGTTTATTCGATATAAATTGTCTAAGTTTTAACAACTTGATCAAGCAACCTAAAAATAAATCAAAATAATTTTATAAGATATAATCTACTGAGCCATCGAAAATGGCTTGTAAATGTTACTTGTCAGCAGCACCTTCGTATGGTCAAAGATCATACAAAAAATAATATTTAAAACACAGTTTTCATAATATCTTTTTTTTTGTATTTGATCCATGAGTCTGCCAGCCTTAAACCGTATGTGTGTATGTGTATAATGTTCAATGTGTTTTTTTTCCAAATTCGGCAGACTTAGGCTACGTAAACCAAAAAATAAGTGTAAGATTAGTATTAATTAAATTAAGCTTATTAGTCCATTCAAATGGGACTCTTCGGTAGAATAAATTATACAGTTTTGAAATTTGATATAATAAGCTTTGGTATTGTAGAATCCTGTTGAATATCCTAGAATATCTGTTGAGTTTCCCGCCGCCATCCCCCCAGTTTGGGCTTCATCCCTTAACATTGTAAAGACGTCTAGTAGCCGGTGAACTTGTGTGATTTCCCCCATTTATTTCTTAAACGTGGCATCGCCTGAAAATTTTTATCTTTGATAAAATTTATTGAAACTATTTGGACAAAAATGATCCTATACAGTTTGCCATAAAAGCTATTATTGTTAGTTGGCAGAAGTAGGTGGTGGATTCTGGTGCGCAGAGCACAATTCGTTTCTCGCGCACGGTTTCGTAAATAACTACCAAACGCCTAGATTTTTGTTAAAAATTCTCATAACTGAAATTGTAGAACGAGAAATTTTCGGGTAATGTGTACGTTTTATGGGTTATTCCATGTTAAATCAACAATGGACTTTGCCATACCATTTTTTATTTTGATGAAATTTGGTAGCCGATATGCACCACTCCTCTAGACTCCAACACTAATTTTGTTATATTAAAAAAAAATTGTACTTCCTAAGATACAGACTATTGTCTACAGCACAAACCGCCAAAAAGTGCCATTTCAGTGTTATTTTCAAAAATCTCTAGAAAGTTTATTTGAACTAGTAGGGATGTCAACTAGGGCTCATTTGAAATCTTAAAGAATGAACTTTATTTTGGTTTAGCCGAAATTAGATTCAAGCTAAGGCTAAGCATACTTAGTTTTTTGGGCTTACATTTTCATTTAAAAACAGCATTCCACACATTCACATGTTGTGATTAATACATGTCTTGTCATAGGTGAAGGAAGGGTTTGGCAATCAGATAAATCTATGCTAGGACCGAGGATTGAACTCCGGACCCCCAGCACTGAAGTCTGACACATTGCCCCTTGACCGCCAGGTCACCCATGAAGGATTTAAAGTAACAGGCCAATATTTTTTCTTGTTAAACTTATGTATGTGTGGTATATGAAGAAAAAAATAATTGAGCTGTTACTAATAGTTCTTCAACCTAAAAAAATTGCTTGCATTTTGAAAAGATTCAAAAATTTACTTTTTCAGAGCCTAAAATAGGCATGTGGGACAAGTGATAAAAATGTGAAAATACTAGGATAGAAATCCTTCATAGTGTACTTTAAAACACAAAATAGGGCCTAGTTCATCTTGTTACTTCAAGAGGTTGAGGTGCCACAAGCCTTTGAAGTAACAATAAAACAACACTCAATTACGCTTGAACATGAGGCTAAGCAGACATTTTTGTTAAAAATGCTTTCATTTTGAGAAGGCGCCCTTAGTGTTTTAAGTTTATTGCGTTATAATCTTCTTTTCATACAGAAGAGTAACAGGTGCTCATTCATTTGTGGTGTATTGTTGTGACCTCTTCCAGTAGCTGCCAAGAACAACTCACGGTGTGAAAATACACATAATGTTATTTTTTTGGACCCATGTGTTGTAGTCACTCGCTGATTTTTTGAAAGATGTGCTAGGACCTTGAGAATGGAAAAAGTGTATCTGATATTCTTCTTCAGTATCATGAACTTTCACTTCAAGAACCCCACCCAACCACCAATCCTCATCATACACACAACAGATGTAATCCCTCAACTTGGATCATAGTTTAGTCTGGTGTTGAACCTCAACTTCCTTGTTGACTACAACAATTCTGAATTCTTCTGACAGGGATGTAATGCGGATGTGAAGAACATCTTGGCTAACAGGAGTATAACTGTGTATTGTTCTTGTCTGTGGTACTGGAATGGCAAATTGGTACTGTGTGTGCATTTGTAGTGCAAACTCTTCAGTGTCTTGACTTGGACAAAAGAAAAAAACTATTTTTTTTATTGCTCATGCAATACTTGCACATATTTAGAGTGATAATATGATTTTATACTGTCCTCTGAAGACTTGTCTTTCTCATAATCCTTTTAACTGTCCTGCCTATTCCATCGCATGGTCCCTTGCCATGACACATGGAAAAAAAATTTCACTCTGCTTAAGCCCCAAAATCTTGTTCATGGTGACATATATTTACAAAGTTTTTCTTTTGTTCTTATATTGGCCAGCTGATCCATCAGAAAAGTAGATCACTTTTTTCACTTGAAGAAGGGATGATTTTAAACTGTCAGTGAGTAATTTTTGAAATGGACAGAAAGTTATGGTGTTGTGTTTCAATAACTCATTGATTACACAAAAGTATCAGTTTCTTAACTCTTCATCTTCTTTGAAGTACAACACATTGGGGTGTACCTTTGCCTGGTTACTCGACCAATGGTAGGGTTTTACCTCTTATTGCACACCGAAAGAAAATTTTTCAGAAAAGTTCCCCATTAGTATACATTCTTCCTCCTGCAGATTCATCTTTTTTGTGTTGAGGAACTCTGCTTGTTTCTTTGCAATAAAATGATGGTCTTTAAGTTGCTAAAACCTTTCTACTAGCCTATTCAAGTACTCTTCAAATAAAAGAACACAAGTAGACAGCTCACAACGGTCTGTCGAAACCTACTCTTTGAATTTAAGTTTTGTTTCAACCTTTTCAAAATCTTACCATCCTTTTTCCAGTTCTGCGTGCAGCCCATAACTTTTGGACATACACTACATTTTGACAGCATGCACAACTCATTATTAATATTGCAGACCATATAGGTAAGGAGATGTTTATAGTCCATTCCTACTTTCATGGCTCCAAGCATCAATTTTACATTCTGGTGTATAATGCACACGCAGACAGAATGAGTGCCTGAAGCACCAGTTAGCACACAGAATTTGGGTTTCAGTTCTGCAAACTTTGAAAACCTTATTTTCATGTGTGGGTACCTTTTTTAAAAACATGTATAAAGCTCCTTAAGATTACATAAAATTAATTGTTTCTGAATATTAACCTTCTGTCCATCAGGTCCTCTAACAAACACACAATCCTTTTTTCCTGGCATCATTATGCTATACTCATAGTTTTAATAGAAATCTTGTACACTTTTCATTGAATCTTCATCAAGTTTATTTCTAGCCAGATTCTTCCAATTTGTGGCAAAATCCCATTTTTTTACAAATTTCTTGACTGGCAGACTAGGTATTGACTGGCATTAAACTCACTTTGAACTTTAACAATACTCCTTCTTCTAGGAATTAAACTCAAAATGTTAGGCCTAAATTTTTTCTTGGGTAGAAGAAGCAATTTTAATTTTTTCTTTAAGCTTGTCAATCAATTACTCATACTCATTATCCAAATCACCATGCGCATTGTCTGAAAAAGGCCCATCAGTCAAAATGTTCAACTCAAAAGACTTTAACTTTTATGATACAGATTTAGTTATTTAAATGTAACTTTCTTCTTGATCACTGAGGGTCTAGCTTCAACTGATAGCTTCTGTAACTTGACAGGAGAAATGCCAAGTTCTGAACAAGCTTCATTAACAGACTCAACTAGGACAGTTTCAGGTTCATAAATGTTTAAATATTCATCTTCACTACCAGTATCCATGTCCTTTTTTGGGTTTTGAATTTTGTTTAAGTATTTTGTGTACAATGCTTTCCCTGGGATTAAAGTCAGGTCAAGATTGCAGGTTGAAAGTGCAACTGATATTTCCTGGAAATATTTTTTAACAGATTTTAAATGAACACTGTTGGGGTCTAAGCAAGACGTGCCATAAATATGGAAGTATCTTTCCAAAAATTCAACTTTATGAAAAGTGCAAACATTTTGTATATCATTACAGCCAGTTCTCATTGCAAATTATGTTTTTTGTTCTTCAATGAACTCAGAAATATTATGTAGTACTGAAGACCTAGAGTAAGATAATTTATGACATACCCCTCCTGTGAAGATGCTATTATAACAAGGACACATCATTATAATATAATTTAACTAGCATGGAATCCAAAATTTGATCCTAAACAGTTTTTCACAACTTTTTCTGGGACACCAAAAGAAAAAGAAATAAAAATCACACTGCTGAAGAGACTGCAGCACAACACACAACCTATTTAGTCCGAGTCAACTCAGTAACTGAGCCAGTGAAGCCATGCCTGTTGGAACATGTTTTGAACCAATAGCCACACAGTCTGTAAAAACTGGTTGTCTAGAAAAGCTTGTGGCTTAGATTTTATCCTACAGTTTAGTCTCGATACTTTTATTATTTCCTTTGTCTCATGTTTTGTACCACCACTACCAACCTAAACAAATTGTCAATAAACAATAATTTGTTATTAAAACACTTAGAATTTAAGCTTTTTTATATTAAATATTATTATTTATAAATTTTATGTTACCTATGTAAGGTAAATTTTCAACACAGTATTTAATTAGCTCTTTGTACTTTTTAACTGAATATTATTGGAAATTATCCCATGTGCTTAGCCTAGTTTTCAATACTGTAGTGATAGCGTGTTGTTTTATTATTACTTCAAAGCCTTGTGGTACCAATACCTCAACCCTTTGAAGTAACAAGATTAATTATGTTTTATTTTAAAGCACACTGTAAGAACTTTCTATCCTAGCATTTTCAAATTTTTGTCACCTATCCCACATGCCTTTTTTAGGCTTTGAAAAAGAAAATTTTTGAAAATTTTCAAAAGTCGAGCAATTTTTTAGTTTGTAGGACTATCAATAACAGCTCAATTTTTTTCTGCACATACTACTCATACGTAAGTTTAACAGGAAAAAATATTGGCCTGTTTCTTTAAATCCTTCATTGTGTTTTATAAGTCCAAAATTCTGAAAAAAAATCCGTTTTTAAATGAAAATGTAAGCCCGAAAACTCTGTTTAGCCTTAACTTTAATCAACTTTCGGCTAAACCAAAATAAAGTTCATTATTTAAGCTTTCAAATGAGCCCTGGCTGACATGCCTGCTAATTCAAATAAACTTTCTACAGATTTTAGAAAATAACACCGAAATGGCATTTTTTGCCTGTCTGTGCTGTAAACAATAGCCTAATATGGGCTTATTTTTTTAAAAAATATGATAAAAATTGTTTTGGTTTCTAGAAGATTGGTGCATATCACCTACCCAATTTTATCAAAATCAAAAATGGTGGTGCACAAAATTTTATAAAAATTGGTTGATTTGACATGAAATGGTTTAAAATTTGAGTTAGAGATTCAAGTGAGATACAGCCTTTCAAAACTCCTAAAAAATTCATTAATTTGCATTAATTTACACCTAATTTATTTTCATAAATATTTTGCCATGCAAATAATTTTTTGTGCTCATGGTGTAAATTATGCTTTATAATGTAAATAAACATGATTAGATGCTAAAATTTTCTAATTGGGTGACAGACTAGTATGAAGAAAAGGGGTTTATAGGTTTTAATGTACATACACAGGTAATTTGTTTAAACTATTTGAAATAGGATTACAATAAATATATTGTTAGCTATTTAGAATAAGTGAAGCTTTAAAATACATTATATCATTTTGTATGTTTGTTTAACAGTATTGACATTTTTCACATAATGATTGTGAAATATTGTGTGAACGTCCAGTTGCTTTGGATAGTTCTAAGAGGCTGAGCTTTCTCAGCACGTTTGTCAGTGGCACCCATCTTGAATGAAGTTCTAGGTCCAGCTGGGTGATCGATCTTCACATAAAAATCTTTGTTTGCTAATCACTGTCCACAATGACTCCTATCCACCACTGTTCATCATGCACACAGGTGATGGATGATATTGCTCCTGAGAGTTAGTGGGGCAGCTTTCATTACAGGAAGATCCTCATATTCCTATGACTTAGGTTGACTTACAGTTGGTTGAATGCCAGCACCCTTCTTCTTTCCTAACTATGGTAAAATACCCTGATATTTGAATAGATCACTCGTCAGTTTTACTAGACACTTGGATACATTAAATTCTTTAGCTATTTTGTTACGAGTCAAATAATTTGATAATAAGCTAATTATTTTTACCTTATCTCCTTTGTCTATTACAACACACTTCTCCTTCAGTTTTGTTATTACAGTGGGACCTCCATGTATCAAACTTCTGTATATTGAAATTCTCTATGCCTCAAAGTTTTGGTGAATCCCCGTGACATTACATAGAAAAACGATTTCTTTATATCGAAAAAAACTCTATATATACATTTTTTTCAAGACGAATCGGGATTTCACCCTTGTAATGACGATGGTATAAAAAAACCAAGTGAGAAAAAATAGAATTGAGATGTCACAAGAAGAAAAAGGAAATGTTTGATCAAAGTCATTGCGACACTGACGTGTTGCCTAGCGGTGTGATATGGTCTCTGCACTCCTCTCACCCCTTTCCTCAAGTAGCTTTACCCTCTATAAATCCGGTTCAGTTTGTTTCAGTATCTCTAACTGATGGTTTATTCTTGCTATTGTTTCAATCTCTCTAATTGACAATGTGTGTTCTCACTGTCAAAAAGAAAATCTCTGTGTTGTCGAAAAGGTTGAGTTGTTAAAGACCATGCACAGTGGAATGTGCAAAAAGGATATGTTACTTTTGGTGCTCCCCCAAGTACAGTGTCCACAATTATAAAAAAAAACCTAGGATTTTCTTATGAAAACCTTTGAAGATGTTGGAGCTGACAGGAAACATTCTAAAACTTGTCGTTTGAGAAAATGGACGATGCTGTTTTAAAGTGGATTAAAACTATTCATGACAAAAACTTGCCAATCTCAAGTCCTCTTATGAAAGAAAAGACATTAGAGTTTGCTAATCATTTGGGGAAAGTGGATTTCCAACCTATTTCCGGATGGTTGGATAGATTTTAAGAAGCAACATGGCATAAAAGAAAAGATTGTTCCGGAGGAAAGTGTGTGTGATGCCGACTGCGACCAGTGGAAAAACACGTGTTTGAAGAAGATTTTAGAAGATAACACTCCTGAAAACATTTTTAATGTTGATTAAACCTGATTTTTCTTTAAATGTTTTCCAAACAAGACTCTTACTTTTAAAGATGACATTGTCATGGAGGTAAAAACAGCAAAGAGATGATAACAGATTTTTTGGGTGCGAACATGACCAGCAAAGATAAACTGAAATTATTGGTGATAGGAAAATCTAAGCAACTTAGATGCTTCAAAGGCATTAAGTCTTTAGAAGTTGATACCATTTTAGTAGAAAGGCATTGATGAAGAGTGATATTTTTGAGGAGTGTTCAAATTTAAATAAAAAAATGACTAGGCATAAAAGAAAAATTGTTCTCTTTGTAGACAATTGCCAAGCCCACCCTAATGTATCATCAAAACTATCAAACATGAATTTGATTTTCCTCCACCTCTCGCCCCGCCCCAAACACAAATTCAAAATTGCAGCAAATGTACCAGGGAATTATAAAAAATCTGAAAATTCATAATCATAAACGCATTCTTCAAAGATTTATCTGGGCCTTAGAACATGAGCAATCCACAGATAAAGTGATTGATCTGAGGATTTGTATAGCTGAACTAGCTAAGGTGTGGTAAATTTATGTTTTAGAATCAACAGTAAAAAATTGCTTTGCAAAAGCTAGCTTCATCGAATCCCCTCATATTGAAGAAGAAAATGTGTTACCACAAGTCGAGCAACGTTGGAAGGATTTGAAGACTAACGGTCTTATCAGGGAAGGAATTTCCTTTGATGAGTTCCTCGACATCAACAAAGATGTGGTAATTGTTTCAGACTACCCAACAGATGATAACATAGTAAGCTCACTTCAGACAGAATGATGACATTGAAGAGGCTGAAGGGAATGAGGAGGAAGAACCCCCTTCAAGCCTTATATTATTATTATTTAGCACTGTGTCTTACTACCCGTTTGGGTTATACGGTTAAGTACTAATTACGCTAACGGATTATGAATTGGGAATGTTGAATTTAGAGGAAATGAACCCGCATTTGCGTGGATGGAGAGTGGAAAACCTTTTAGGGAAAACCACCCCCGGTTCACCCAACCGAGATTCGAACCTCGACATCCCCGTCCTCAGCAGTCGAGCTCAACACGACTAGCGCGTTAGCCAACTACGCCACCAAGGCGGGTTCAAGCCGTATAAAAAAATTTTGGCTGGGTGTAACACAATACGTCGTGTTCTTCAATTTTCTGAAAATGTTTCTGACGATGTATGAAGCGTATCTGGAAAGTAAAGATACAAAGATCATAGAATTTACAGAGACTTTTTATTTTTACTAAACTTGTATTGAAGGAAGACCAATTACATATGAATAAGTTTATTTTTCCACATATTCATCGTCATTGTCTAAACACTTATTAAGCCTGGGAACCATTTCTGTAGCCCCAATTTATAAAAGCCTGCGTCCTGTCCTTTGAACCACGTTATGAAGTCTTCTTCTTTCACCTCATCATTGTCGTCAAACTTTTTTCCACCCAGATGTTTCTTCAGGTGAATAAACAAGTGATATTCACTTGGTGCAAGATTTGAACTGTAATGTGGATGATTCAAAACATCCCAATTGAAACTGTCAAGCAGCTCAATGGTGGCACGTTCGGTGTGGGCCTGAGCATTGTCTTGAAGTAGGCAAATGCCATCAGTCAACATTCCCCTCCTTTTATTCTGAATGATTCGTCGAAGCCATCTCAAGTTCTCACAATATGCATTGGCATTAGTTGTTGTGCCAGGAGACATAAAGTCAACCAGGAGAATGCTTCTTCTGTCCCAGAAAACTTTAGCCATGTTTTATTTTTGAAGTTGACATTTTGAATTTTTTGGTTTTGGGAGAATGAATATGGTGCCACTGCAATCACTGCTGCTTCAATCCAAGAGTGGGATGATAAACCCAAGTTTCATTCCCAGTCACAATAGGGTCCAAAACTCATCTCCTTCCTTTGGGTAACGCGTTAGAAACGTGAGCGCTGAACAAACTTCACATTTGGCAGGATCTTGGATTGGCGCTGCCATTTTAATAACATGTCACTCAAACAAAAACTATTCTTGTACTGTCAAATCAAAATGAAAGGAAATCCAAAAGGATTAAGGTCAACCCCATTATACTCACAACAAGCATTTAAACTCCCCCTAATGACATCAACACTATGTATCTTTACTTTCTGGACACGCCTCATATTTCACTGTGTTAATAAGCGTGAACACTTTTATGATGAATCCTCATCGAAATTTACTGAGCAGCAAGACATTAGGAAGTTTTTCACACAAATATAAATCCATTTGCATACTACATTTTTACTTTCTCTCTATCTTACAGGTAGAGAAAGTATGGTGATCGTCAAAAAAATCGAACTCGAGATTTTGATGAATTTTGACGTTTCATGACTTCCTGAATCCGAAAAAGTAGTTTTTGAATTTCTGTCTGTCTGTCTGTCTGTCTGTACCTCCAACTAGAGCCTAAACTATTTTACCGATTGAGCTGAAACTTGATATCTAGGGTTTTCATAGGGTTGCCCCGAGGGGTTTTTGGAATTGGATATCTACCCCTAAAATTAAGGGTAGTTTACTGAAGGGAAAAAAGAGAAAAATTCGATTTTCTCAAAATCGGCTCTAACGATTTTGATTAAATTTCATTTATGAACATTAATAAATATTCCAAACAAAATGGCTACTCTCAATATTTCGGCAAAATGGCTTTAAGGGCTCCGGTCTGATGCGTAAATTAACATTTTTTATAATAGCTCCGAAACTATTTGAGATATGAAATTACTTAGCATTACAAATATGTATATATATTTATAATACAAATATTTTATTCGAAACATATTTTTATAAAATCAATAATTTTCAATCTATATGCAATTATATATATATTTTTAGCTTTTTGGACATTAAAGCTTAAGTATTGCGATCGTAAAAAAAACTAACCTGAAATGTTGATGGATTTCGACGTCTCATGACCACCCGAACCCTAAAAAATAGTCTTTGCAATGCCGTCTGTCTGTGTGTCTATTAAAACTTAAAATTAAGGGTAGTTTACCGAAGGGCGAAAAGAGAAAAAGTCGATTTTCTCAAAATCGGCTCTAACGATTTTGATTAAATTTCATTTATAAACATTAATAAATATTCCAAACAAAATGGCTACCCTCAATATTTCGGCAAAATGGCTTTAAGGGCTCCGGTCTGATGCGTCAATTAACATTTTTTATAATAGCTCCGAAACTATTTGAGATATGAAATTACTTAGCATTAAAAATATGTATATATATTCATAATACAAATATTTTATTCGAAACATATTTTTATAAAATCAATAATTTTCAATCTATATGCAATTATATATATATTTTTAGCTTTTTGGACATTAAAGCTTAAGTATTGCGATCGTAAAAAAAACTAACCTGAAATGTTGATGGATGTCGACGTCTCATGACCCCCCGAACCCTAAAAAATAGTCTTTGCAATGCCGTCTGTCTGTGTATCTATAAAAACTTAAAATTAAGGGTAGTTTACTGAAGGGCGAAAAGAGAAAAATTTGGATTTCTCAAAATCTGCTCAAACGATTTTGATTAAAATTCGTATCTAAACGTTGATTAAGATTATAAATAAACTGGCTATTTTCATTTTCCTATGAAAATAACTTATAGGGTACATTACAGAAGCGTTAATTTCCGTATCTCCACAACTATTTGAGAAACTAAACAACTTATCATTGCAAAATTGTAGGACTATTAGAAATAAAAAAACTTTTATTTGACATATATTTTTATAAAAGCAGCAGTTTCTGAGATATTTGCAAATATATTAATACAATTTTGTGAGCTTTAGTTGTAAACATATACTACTTAAGTCTTAACGCAATAATTCTCCAATGCCATAGAGTAATTAAATATAAGTAAGTATCTAAAAAAAGTATGTTATTTTTCCTTAAATCTCTTAGGAGAAATGTTTGCATAGCAATGATCTATCTCCATTTTAGACTTAATAGTCAATATTTACATTTTTTTTGGTCAAAATGTATAAATGAATAATTAAATATCAATGCGATGACTTGAAGATCTGCAACACCTTATAAAATGTTAAAATTTTAACCAGAAATCGAAATTTTAATACGAAGTGTTGACCCTTGTGGAAGACATTAAACTGTTTCAAATGCTCTTAGGTGGACAAAGATGCGCCTCTTTTCTCATTGATTATATATCATTGTATATTATTTTATGCGTGTTCTTATGTGGAGTGGTGATGATACAATGTACATTATTCCGTTCAGAAATCTTACGAGTTTATAGAAAGAGAGAGAAAGTCTGTGCGGTGTGCCATACCATTTATTTAAGGTATGTTCAACACATTTTTACTTTCTCTGTATCTTACAGGTAGAGAAAGTATGGTGATCGTCAAAAAAATCGAACTCGAGATTTTGATGAATCTTGATGTTTCATGACTCCCTGAAACCGAAAAAGTGGTTTTTGAATTTCCGTCTGTCTGTCTGTCTGTCTGTCTGTACCTCCAACTAGAGCCTAAACTATTTTACCGATTGAGCTGAAACTTGATATCTAGGGTTTTCATAGGGTTGCCCCGAGGGGTTTTTGGAATTGGATATCTACCCCTAAAATTAAGGATAGTTTACTGAAGGGAAAAAAGAGAAAAAGTCGATTTTCTCAAAATCGGCTCTAACGATTTTGATTAAATTTCATTTATAAACATTAATAAATATACCAAACAAAATGGCTACTCTCAATATTTCGGCAAAATGGCTTTAAGGGCTCCGGTCTGATGCGTAAATTAACATTTTTTTATAATAGCTCCGAAACTATTTGAGATATGAAATTACTTAGCATTACAAATATGTATATATATTTATAATACAAATATTTTATTCGAAACATATTTTTATAAAATCAATAATTTTCAATCTATACACAATTATATATATATTTTTAACTTTTTGGACATTAAAGCTTAAGTATTGCGATCGTAAAAAAAACTAACCTGAAATTTCGACGTCTCACGACCCCCCGAACCCTAAAAAATAGTCTTTGCAATGCCGTCTGTCTGTGTGTCTATTAAAACTTAAAATTAAGGGTAGTTTACCAAAGGGCGAAAAGAAAAAAGTCGATTTTCTCAAAATCGGTTCTAACGATTTTGATTAAATTTCATTTATAAACATTAATAAATATACCAACCAAAATGGCTACCCTCAATATTTCGGCAAAATGGCTTTAAGGGCTCCGGTCTGACGCGTCAATTAACATTTTTTATAATAGCTCCGAAACTATTTGAGATATGAAATTACTTAGCATTACAAATATGTATATATATTTATAATACAGATATTTTAGCCGAAACATATTTTTATAAAATCAATAACTTTCAATCTATACGCAATTATATGAATTTTTTAACTTTTTGGACATTAAAGCTTAAGTATTGCGACCGTAAAAAAAACTAACCGGAAATGTTGATGGATGTCGACGTCTCATGACCCCCCTAACCCTAAAAAATAGTCTTTGCAATGCCGTCTGTATGTGTGTCTATTTAAAACTTAAAATTAAGGGTAGTTTACTGAAGGGCGAAAAGAGAAAAATTTGGTTTTCTCAAAATCTGCTCAAACAATTTTGATTAAAATTCGTATCTAGGCGTAGATTAAGATTATAAATAAACTGGCTATTTTCATTTTCCTATGAAAATGATTTTTAGGGTACTTTACAGAAGCGTTAATTTCCGTATCTCCACAACTATTTGAGAAACTAAACAACTTTTCATTGCAAAATTGTAGGACTATTAGAAATAAAAAACTTTTATTTGACATATATTTTATAAAAGCAATTGTTTCTGAGATATTTGCAAATATATTAATATAATTTTGTGAGCTTTAATTGTAAACATATACTACTTAAGTCTTAACGCAATAATTCTCCAATGCCATAGAGTAATTAAATATAAGTAAGTATCTAAAAAAGTATGGTACTTTTCCTTAAAGCTCTTAGGAGAAATGTTTGCATAGCAATGATCTATCTCCATTTTAGACTCAATAGTAAATATTTAAATTTTTTATTGGTCAAAATGTATAATTGAATAATTTAATATCAATGCGATGACTTGAAGATCTGCAACACCTTATAAAATGTTAAAATTTTAGCCAAAAATCGAAATTTTAATACCAAGTATTGACCCTTGTGGAAGACATTAAACTGTTTGAAATGCTCTTAGGTGGACAAAGATGCGCCTCTTTTCTCATTGATTATATATAATTGTATATTACTTTATGCATGTTCTTATGTGGAGTGGTGATGATACAATGTACATTATTATCTCTTTCAGAAATCATACGAGTTTATAGAAAGAGAGAGAAAGTCTGTGCGGTGCGCCGTACCATTTATTTTTCTTGTTTGTTTTTAATTATTTTTATGAACTTGTACATATTGTGATTCATATTAACTTATAATGAGTGCATTGATTGGGAAATATTTCTAAATACAATATACTACACAATATCATGTATAAAAAGGATCGTTTTATACATCAAAGTTCCTATATATAGAATTTTTTTTATGGAACCATCGACTTTGATATATGGAGGTCCAACTGTAATTCCTCAAACTATTTTACGGGATCCACATTTTCTTCAGGGTGTTCTATCACCTGATCAAAGGAGATCTCAAGATGACTTCTTAATGCATCTGAAACTTTCCCATCTTAGTTTATAAGGCAAACAATCTTTTATAGTTTAATTTTCTTATTTTAGATGGTGGTAGAACCCAGAGTAGAGTAAAAGCCCAGGCCACATTTTTTAATCTCTCAGAAGGAACAAACTCATCTTCTTTTTCGATGTTTTCTGATTGTAAACATAATTATTTTTATAAACAAGTAGGGCACAGTGATTTCTTTCAAAATATGCTTTAGAAGAATTCTTCAAGTTCCTTAGTGATAGCCTTTTTTTATGGATTTTTATAGTATCACTGCAATACTGATCAAACACATGATACTTTCTAAGATAATCGATTTCATATTACTCACATCACAAGAATTTCTAGAAAAAATTAATTGTTGTTCTTGACTAAACTCATTATTTTCCTTTAATTCCTCTAGCCACCATAAACACATTAGTGACACTATTCATTAGTTTAAGTACCCACAGAACAGCGTTTCCATATTTGGAAAACAAATTTATACAATTAAACACAAATTTACCTTCAACAAGCAGACTAAAAAAGTAGAGCTAAAGCATGTGAAAAATGGGTACTTTGGCTAGTATATTAATAAACATGAATTTTTGTATTTTATTTAAACATGTTTTCAAAAACCATAATTTACATGAAAAGCACAACAACATATTTATGAAAATAAATTAAGTGTACGTATAACCCGAACGGGTAGTAACGCGGTGTTGATGATGATGATGATAATAATGATACATTAAGTGTAGGCCTACCTAATTTAATGCAAATTATTGAATTTTTTATGATTTTTGCAAGGCTGTATCTCCTAAACCACTTGAATCTCAAAATCAAAATTATAAATAAAGTTACTTATCATAGAGTAGGCCTATACTCCATTCACGGTATGAATTACTCTCTGAAAGGTCTTTTTTCGTACCAATATCCTAGTATATAATAGATTTCTGGTAGGAAAAGAGGCCTTTCAGAAAACAATTCCTATGCTGAACAGACTTTACTTTAATGTGTGTAAATTTCAGGCCCACAAGAATTATTAATATTAAACCCTGAAGCTATCATTAAAAAAAAGTACAGGCTTATGACCTTGTAGAAAAATAAGTACACAGCTCTCAAACTTCATATAATTTTAACATAAACTATTGTTAAATATGTAGGCCTACTTAAAAAAATTATATTTCTTTATAAACTACCTTCCGCTCAAAAAATCCAAGATGAAGGAAATTTTTTGGAAGCATAGCATACTCAGTAAAATTGTGGCCTATAATGTGCTTAAAATAATAGTTTTTTTATAAATTGTGTTATAACTTACTACAGCTAAATAATGAAGTTACCGCCAACCCTTACAAATGCAAAAAATGCTGTGAGCCAGATATAAAAATGGTCGCTAGTATAAACAAAAATAAAATAATAGCTCTTTTGGGCTTTCAACATAAGGTTAACAGCACAATAAATATAATCTTTTTTCAAATTTGTCAAGCAACCATTGTTGGACTGCTGGAAATGGATTGACCCAAGAATGCTTTTGATGAAACCTTCTGTGCTTGATGTCACCAATACTCTTCATATTCTTCATTAGAGTTTGCTCTATGGTCTTGTCAGACCATACTTCACACCAAAACTTTTCCGAACGCCAAATTTTGAAATATCCATTTGACGTGAATGTGGGAAACACTCAGGCTGTCTTAATCCATATTTTGGTGGTAGAGCTGACAGATCTTCACACACACAAAAATTGTCCATTTAGATGGGAAATGGCATCATAGCTCTTATGCTTTCTGAATGGTGCTTCCAATTTCCCATTTGCTTGGCTGTATAAAGTACAATGCAATAGTCACAAGCTCATAGTACTGCAACCACAAAAATAGAGCTTTTATTCTTTTTGCTGCATGCAGTTCTGTCTGCACCCTACTTTGTAATGCTAAAGGAGGGATGCAAAGTTACATAACAAGAATAACAATGAAAATAACAATTTATTAAGTGAAACATAAAACAATACATTAGCAGATCAATACAGGTTGTTCATATGTATTGGTTGTCTATATGAAACGTTGAACAAGAAAACAATAGCATACATTTTGATCTATCTCCATAGCCTGGAGCTGTTGACTACCAGCCTGGCAGCCAGTATCTTGGTATGTCGCTAGGACTGAGCTTAATAGACAAACGGGTAAAGCCAATATACCTAGGATTCCTCAAGCCACCCTGAGGCTGGCACTTATCACCGTCTTAGTTGAAAGGATCCACTGCATGAACGTCGTGCCCTCAATACATGGGAGTTAGCCGTATTCCACCAGTTCATAAACAGTAAGCCCCAATTGGGTGATCACAGTATTAGTAGTGGTTGACTAACACCGAGCACTTGATCAAAACTAATAATTATGGTGTAGGTACATTAAATCAGGTCTAATACGTGCAAGGGCGTGGCTTAGGAAGCCCTCTAAATGAGAGATATTTCAATACAACACAGTGGGCCGCTACGGTCCTGCTCAGACAAGTCGAGCCCAATGTAAGAGGCTACAATTATACCAAATAACAATAAGTAAAGAGGGCCCAACTATAGGCCTGATTGACCCAATTAGTTCGTTACTCATATCTTGCAACTCCCTTATGTCGAAGGCATACGTTCACCTTAGAAAATAAACTACTTGAGAAACCTCATAATTAATTTAATACATCTTCGGTACCAAATCTACTTAGCCGTAGCACGTAGATGTTTACTAGACAACACGCCTCACAGACATTAGAGCCAGCTTATAACTAATGTCAAATATAAATATTGAAAACCCACACTAATTATACCGCTCGAACCAACACAGTATATATTGTTTGGCCAGCAATCTAACCCTAACAGGCTTGTATTATATAGGTGGGCATCCCCACTAAACCGTGTGCACATATAATATATATTAACCTAACAATAGATCGGACCTGAGGGAGCCTAGTTAAGCTAAGAACACATTAAATACAATTCTCCAAAACAACCTATCGGCCCTGAGGTAACCTAGTTAACCTAAGAACACATTTAATACAATTCTCCAAGACAACCTATCGGCCCTGAGGGAGTCTAGTTAAGCTAGATACTTATCAAATACATTCAAATAAGATAAGGAATCGGCCCTGAGGGAGCCTAGCTGGCAATAGTTCAATGACGAGCAAGCCAGATCAAACCACCTCCATTTCACTATACCAGGTACCATGCTTTGAGCACAGCGAAGTAGTTAAGACCTCACCCATGTCTCCTCTGAAAGGTACATTTGAACCGGCCCATTAGCCGGGAGTTACTCAGACGATGCATAGCTAGTAGATGTCTATTCTTAGCCTTGCGATAGTAAGGCCCAAGTGTGAGAAGTACACCAGCGGTGGCGGGGGCCAACTCCTGTGAGCCCTGGATTCCACTCCACGGGAAGTCGTAGCGTCCTGATCAGGCTGCCACGGTCCGCTGTTATATATGTCAAGAGGACAAGAATTAAATAACCGTTCAGTTCCAGACACTAAGTTGAAGTCTTTCTCTAAAAACCAAGCTCATAGAACTAATTTTTAGAACACTCCCCGACAGGGATAAGAACAGGGGAAGAGAGAAGGGGTGAACCCATTCAGCCAACCACACCTTAGCAAGACTGTGCTTGGAGGAGTGCGCGAAAAGGGGGGTGGGGGGGGGCAGGCACATGCATAGTGAGCCAAGAGAGAGAAAGAGAGAGGGGAGACAGAAAAAACATCTGAACCATGGGAAATCCACTCGGCAACAATATCGATGAAAGATAGTAGATACCATGCAAAGTGAGATAGCCATTCCCTTGTGCGAGCTAATCCTTATTAGCTCGGCACATGTCATAAACTTTATTCATTTTATGGGGAGATTTTGAATGGAGTCCTAATTTTCTACAGAGTTGAAAGTGTGAGACAGGTCTTTAAAATTAACTATAAGTTGCTGTATATGTTGTTTATCCCTCTGATGTATAATAATTTGGTCAAACATTATCTTCATTAACAAGCAGTATGTTAACATATGTGTTTGAATGGCTCGCGCATATGTGTGGCCAAATATATGAGGTACAGACAAAGAACCAAACACCGTGGCCCACAATTCTGAAAGTCCATTGCCTTGCATAATGTAGCAAATTCCAATAACATCCGCTAGAATGCCCTAATACAATGACTTTGAAGTTTCGTATGGTGCTGCAATTTAATAGGATAATTTTATGGACCCATACTCTGCGGTTAATTTTGTACTAAAATAAATACAATTTTTGTGGAATTATCTGTACTGCGAAACTACCGTGATGTGCTCTAAGTGTGTGTGTGTGTGTGTTTGTATATATATATTTTATTTCACTGGTGTGCCTAGACATTTCCATCAGGGAAGGCCACTGGGATTACACCAAACTTCCTCACTTTCTCTAGTTTCACACCAGAAAGCTTATATTCATATTGTATGAATTATCCCCTCACCTCTTAAATATATATATAAATATATATACATACAAAGATGAAAGTTCTGACTCACTCATTCACTTATTGATTCATCCCAATATCTCCCGAACTCCTTCACCTGCAATCTTGAAACTTGGCAGGAAGATTCATTAATGAATTTGGTGAAATTCAAGCTTTAAGAGGGTGAGATTGGTGTTGGACATTTTTAAAGGTAAAAGAGTATCTTACAAACCGCCTGATCCGGAAAGTTGAAACTTGGCAGGTAGGTTCTCTTTAGGTAACAGGTCAGAGTATTTTTGGGGATTTTTTTGAAATTCACTTATTGTAGAGAAGTATGGAGGGGGTGGCTTTTTGTATCTTTCGTAATAATTGAGCTGTAAAGATGAAACTTAGCAGGGAGAAAATTAAACCACTAAAGTGATGAAGCAGGGAGGGTTGGTTTTTGCGGATCTTCCAAGCCACTTAAGCTGGAAAATGAAACTTGGCTGGTATGCTATTTTTAGGTATCAAGCTAGAGTATTTTTGTGATTTTGAAATTCAACCACCAAGGTGGTTAAGTGGGAAAGGGTGTTTTTTTTTGTAGCTTCCAAACCTATTGAGCTGGAAAGATAAAATTTGGCAAGAAGGCTATTTTTATTTAAGAAAGGTCAGAAATATCTAGAGATTTTTTTGAAAACCCTCAGTGGGTGAGATGGGAAGGGTGTGGGTTTTGAATTGTTTCAAAATGTAAAAAATAGGAAACCCATGCAAAGTACGCGCAATTGATCAACTGATATAAATTATTCCTAAATACTTTAAATACCAATAAATGTAACCTAGTTCTTAATGAAATATTTTATTTGCAAATAACTAATTTATTTAGTATGAATATAATTCACTAGCTAATCACCCATTCTTCAAACAGGATGTTTTCTAATATGTCTCTATATCTAGAAACCAGTTCAAAGTTGTTCCAATGACATTCTGATCAGCGGAAGATGAGAAAAAAGGCTAAAAAGTAATGTTTAATAGCCTCCATCTTGAAACAAATGGCAGACACAAATTTAGTAATTAGCCTATTTGTTAGCCAGATGTCCGAGCTATGTCGATGCGAGGTTTCAACATAATTGGCACAAGGTTTTTTGTATGAAAGAGTAACCTACAGACAACAACTCATATTTTATATGGTATAGTATTGTTTTGCTTCCAACCCAGTCTTTGATTAATCAAAAGAAATCTAATCAAAATTTTAAAATTTCAGACCTCTGCTTGAGGTAGATATTGCGCATTGCTAATGAAAGATAAAACATTTTTCATTTTATTAATATATGGATATAGTAAAAAACTTTGAATATGGCTGAATTATGCAAAAACATCAAACAAATATAACTATGATCATAAATGGTATTCACAGACACTAATACAGAAAACTTTTGAACTTTTAAATCAGTGGATCAACGTCCAAATTTGTCGCAGGGGCTTGTTTAATATGTGAAGCATCAACTTATCTAGGTGGTTTTGGATCATTGTAGATCTACGTTTACTCTTGACCTGAATCAGTTTGGAAAAAGCTCATTCACAATCGGTACTAGTGACAGGAGTCATGACAATATGCATATTTGCTAAATTATTTTAGAAACCTTGTTTTCCTGTTCATTTCTTAGAAAAAAGGCTGAGAAATCTTGATAAAAGTGAAATTCTAGCTATGTCAATGTCAAGTTTAAACCTCTTGTCTTATCAATTGTTTTATATATATATATATATATATATATATATATTTATATTTATATTTTATTGTTGCTCAATACCTTGAAAAAATTAATTGACACATTTATATGAATTACATTTTTTTCTTTTTAAATTTCTGCAAGTGTTTGTTTTCATAGCTGTTGTCTAAACACTCGGCTACTGTCTTTATTTAACTGCTGTGATTTCAAATTTATTTTCTTTGCATGTCTTGCTGTAAGCATCATCGAAAAGGTATCAGAATGCTGTGCTCTAAATGTTCATAAAGGATGAGAGATTCAATTGAGAATTTTGAAGTTCTTCTCTGACCATGAGAAGCTTCATAAGAATGCCTTTCCATTTAGCTTTTATTCATGTAGGTGTGATAGTATTATTCCTTTCCATAACAGTGCACATAATAGCAAATAGCTCATGAAATACAAGATTATACAAAACTTAAAGAGTTAAGGAATGTGAAAAACAATGTACCATACATACAATTATAATTTGATTGTCCATTACAGGTGCACTATCAAAATGCACCGGCAACACAGATTGTAAGATCAATATAAACTTTTCCTTTACTATATTTAACCTTCGGGGACTGGTGCCATCACATTCTTGCAACATCCAATAATGTTCTAAATAATATTAAAAAATATGTTAATACATAATATTATTATTGAAGCAATATTATTAAATAAGTATGCTATTTGAATAATATAATATTTTTGTAAATTTGATTAATAAAAATGAAAATCACAATAATATTAAACTGATAAGGAAACAGCATATTATTAAAAAAAACCAAAATATTGTAAGACATTATTTTATATTCTACTGTACACAAAATTACTGATTGGTGATTACTTACCTCTACATTATTACTGTATTTTATTTTAAACGTACGGTGGCTATGAGCCAGACATGTTACATCACAGGGTTCCTACAGTCTGGAAAGTCAGGGAAATGACAATTCATGTCACACTTCAGTTTCATTGGAAATTGTAAAACTGCAGATGGAAGGTGTTGCCAAAAGTGACAGTAGTGTAGTGGCTCGAAGAAACCCTAACACATTTGTTATGAAAGATAATATAAATAAGGCGGAAGTCATTTGGGCTCTGAAAGTTGTTGACAATAAAATGTATTTCAATTCTTTCAATAATTTAAGTACAATTTTTTCAGTTGATGTTTCCTGAGTGTTCCATTGCTAGTGCCTTTACTCTCGGTGGAGACAAGGCTGCATATTTCATTGTGCATGGCTTGGCTCCATTCTTTCATAACAATTTACTGGACTGCCTAAAATTATTAGCAACTTTGTAATTTGTATTTGATTAGGCATTGAATAAAGTTATTCAAAGAGGGCAAATGGACATTGTATTCAGATTCTGGGACAAGGAAAATCATAAAGTTGTCACTCATTGCTCGGACAGTGTTTTTTTTCAATAGAAGCACCCTGAAGAGTTACTGAAGCATTTCTTGGATGGTATTTCTCCTCTTCCAGTTCTAAGTTGATACAAATGTAAATTTAAAGTTTATAACACTTCTTCATGAGCACATCAAATCTGTCACAGATAATGAAGTATGTATTTGATAATTGGGGACATGTGAGCTTCATGTTGTTCATAGTTCCTTGAGAACAGGAGTGGAACCTGTCAATTGGGATAAAAATTTCTTATTGTGTCACACATACTACCTGTTCACTGACTCTACAGCTCGTCAAGCATTGTTTACCCAGTTGACAGGTGTACAGCTTTTCCTTTGGAGTTCTGTGGTGTGCGGTGGTTAGAGAATGCAATGTGCTTTCAAAAGGCATTACAAATTTGGGACCACGTTGTTAAGTTTCTCAAAGAAGAATAGCTTCTTAAAACAAAACCTTTAGGGATACTGAAAAGAGCAGCCTGTGATCCATTCCTGAAGTATATACTAGCTTTCTGCAAAACAATTGCAAATGGATTTCAGACTTTCCTTTTTGATAGGGTTTTATATATTTTGTTATTTTTTCATAATTTTCCCTGAACTGATTGGCAAGACGTCTGCTTTCTTATTCTTCCATGAGAGGTGAGGCAAAGTCGGCTGTAGGGGAGGAGGAGGCCGAAATAAATGTAATTAAATTAATATTTCCACATTAATAGTACCATAAAATTATAGTGGAAATTTTGTGAGAAGTTGGTCAGGGAACTTGGGAAAATAGTCAGGAAAAGTCAGGGAGAATTTTTTTACAAATACTGTAGGAACCCTGCATCATGACTGGTGCCGTTGTGTAATTACAACATTCTTGGATGGTCAGTTAAAACTCTCTATCTACAAAAATAAAAACATTAAAAAAAAATATTTGATGACATACTACGCAGCAGGAACTAATTGAGGAATACTTGAAGGGGATCGATCTAATTAACTTTAGTTTAAAAAAAAATTACAGTTGTTGCAAAAATGCCCCCTCCCCCAAAAACGCAACAGTGCCAATCACAGAAAATTGAAATTTTTTTGTGCAGATCATTAGCCAAAAATTGCTCATTTATTTTGATTGTCATCAATGAGGTGGGCTACCTGTACTGGCACCAGAATCTTTTTGGTGTTGACAAGTGGGTGCGGGGATCAACCAAAACAAGATATGTTGAAGGACTTAGATGCCCAAGCCAAAGGGTTGCGGGCCGAGTGCTATTTAGAGGTCCTGCCCAAAAAATAGTTGAAATTTGCATACCACTTGCAGCTATTTAGATTGGTCACCATCTGGATAAAAAAAAAGTCTATAAAAGCTCTTTGGAGTGGTCATCGTCTGGATTTGTTTAAACATTTTGTGTCTCTAAAAGCTGTTTGGAGTGATCCTTCCCCAGAGTTAAAAAACAAATTTAATGCCGCTATAATTTATTTAAAGTAAAACTCACTTGTATTTATTTTAAACTTATTGAAGTTATTTAGAATTTGTTAAAATTGTAATTAGAATTCATTGCGTCCTCCCACCAAATAATTACTTTTTACATTATTTGTGTGTGTGCGCCGGTCTTATTGAAGAGAATGGCTGCCGATGATGGGGGAGATTGAGGTATGATCCTGTTTGGTTGCACTGAGGATGGTTTTCCACTCTACCTCCATGAAAATGCTGGTGCATTCGCTCTAAATTCATCCTTCCTCTGACAACAAATTAGAGTAATTAGTGCATGGGCATATGAGCCAAACAAGTAGTAAGGCGTGGTGCTAAAAAAACCTGTAAAATTAAAAAAAGTATAAGTCATAAGGAAAAAAATGCCATAAGTATAAAAAGAGTAATAAGAGAAAATGGAAAAAATTGTAAAAAATGTCAAAAAGCTAATAACAGGGTGTAAAATGACCTGGAAAACCAAAAAAACAGGGGAAATTCAGGGAATTTGCTTGGTCAGGGCGAAATAATTGAAAAGTCAGGGAATTTTTACTATTCACTTAAAAAAAAATGCAACTTTGATTTACAATAGTCAAAATAAAATTTTCACCCCAGTTCTCATTGCTAATCCCTATTAACAGAGTTGTCCCTGATGAGCATACTAATCTCAATTCTCAAAGTCAACATGTGATTTTCGTGTCGTCTTTCCCCCTCTACTGCGCATCTTTAGCCAAAATTGAAGCATGGTTATGCGCATGTACAAGAATTCGATTGTGTTATAGGAAGAAGAAACTAAAAAAAAAAAGTTTCAACAATTTTAAATTGTGCCCATGTAAGGTGATTTTTTAAAATTCCATGATGTTTTCACTGAATTCTAACTTAGATTGCACTATCCAATAGGTCATTGCTTTAGGCTGATTTCCTTTAACTTCTTCATAGAGGGACACTTTCAGAATGTGTATGAAGGCCGTAGTCAAGGGGGGGTTTTGGGGGTTCAACCCCCTTCCCCAAAATTTAATGAACAAAATATATATGGCTCTATTTACTATTCAAACAATATCAAAATTAAGGTACAAGTACAAATTAGGGGGCTGAGTTACCATAAAAAGCACTTCAGAGAGCTTCTAGAAGTGTTAAGTATCTAGAATTTTTTCTAGCCTTCGGCAGCTATGGTGTTATGTTGCCATAAAAAAAAGCACTTCAGAGAGCTTCTAGAGGCTTTTAATGTTTAGAATTTGTCCTAGCCTCTGGCAGTTATGGTGTTATGTTGCCATAAAAGATAATTCAGAGAGATTCTATAGGTGTTTAATATTTACAATTTTTCTTGGGCTCTGGCAATTAGGGGGTTATGTTACTATAAAAAACACTTTAGATAGCTTCTAAAGGTGTTTAATATTTAAAATCTTTCCCTGCCTTTAGTAATAAGGGGGTTATGTGTCATAAAACACTTCAGATAGCTTCTAGAGGTGTTTAATATTTATAATTTTTTTCTAGCCTTTTGCATTGAGGGGGGCTATGTTGCCTTAAAAACACTTCAGAGAGCTTCTAGATGTGCTTAGTATTTAGAAATTTTTTCTAGCCTTCGGCAATTAGGGCGTTATGTTGCCATAAAAAACACTTTAGATAGCTTCTAGAGGTGTTTAGTATTTAGAGTTTTTCCTTGCCTTAAGCAAAATAAATAAATAGTAAATATTTAATGTTTATTTTGTTATTGCAGTAATCCCTTTACATTCCTAGCAAATTTAAATTTTCTACCATACTCAAAATGTTTGTTTTACCTAATGTCCCGATATTTTCTCCATGGTAATGGTTATTTGGAGTGTTTGTTATACCTTCTTGCCGAATTTCAGATTTATACCACACGGAAACGTAGTTGTTTCTATTAGTTTAGGAATTGTAAACCCCCTTCCCCTTTCTATTCAAACAACTACTTAGAAATTTAAAATTTTAAGACAAAATAGGTTATCTAGAGTTATCCTTCTACCTTCCTGCCAAATTTAAATTTTCAACCACATCTAAAAGTGTGTTCCCCTCTACCTCGTTTCCCAAAGTCCCAATTAAAAATTTAACATTTTCAGTCCTTAATATTTATTTGGAGTGGATTTCTGTTGAATTTCAGCTTTCTACAAGACTGGGAAGTAGTTATTTACTATTTTTTTGAAATTTCCCTTTTTTTTCAATTAACTCTTATTTTTTACATTCATTATTGTTTCTAGCCTGTGGCCTGTGTCACATTCCAATTCACTCTTAGAAATTTAAAATTTTATGATTTATCAAGCTGTCTTTCTACCTCTCTGCCAAATTTTAATTTTCTACCTCATCTAAATTTTTTTTCAAATTATAGGCCTCCATTATCCAGAACCACATTATAAAATTAACAACTTTTGATTTTTCTGGTTGTATGGGGCAATTATAATACCTTTCTGCCAAACAAAATTAAAAGTTTCTAAGCCCAGCGGTTGGGGAATTATGGGGATGAGTGAGTCACACACATTTCTGCCCCTCCGCACCCTCTTAGCGGATGACATTTGAAAAACCCTAAAAATATCTAACCCAATTCTAGAAAGGAACTTTCATTTTAAATTTCAAGACACTTGGTCAGCTGGTTTAAAATATATATAAATTAATTTTGTAAACTTTCAACCCCTCTATTTTACCTCTTAGAGGTCAATCTTATTTCTTGCCTAGGGCCTAATATTAACCTTTACGAAAAATTTCAAGTTTTTAGGTCAAACGGTTGGGGAAATACAGTGATGAGTGAGTGAGAGAGTGAGTCAGTGGGTTCTACCTTTTATTAAATAGTTTTGATTGTTATTATTACACTTCCAAGATGATTGTGAATCAAATAATACCAAGATGTATAAAGTTTGACAGCTTTTAGTCTTTTCCTATGCCAGAATCCTACTTTATAGTAGAATTTTGTTAGGAAAAAATACCCTTCATAACAAACTTACTACAAAACTCAGTATATAGATATTGAGCTAAACTATTCCACATATACATAATATTTTAATTTATTTTATATCTTCTGTTTTCTTGGTTTTGTAATCTCAGGTTAGTGAAACAAAAAAAATCAACTTGATTTGGATCTTCAACTAATAGATGAAAATTAGTCGAATGTCAACAATGGATGAAAAAGGCCAATCCTCAACATCCAAATTATCAGCAAAAACGGTAAGTAATACACTTAGTTCATCTTGAATTATAGTTAAAAACCTCAATAATATTGCTCTACCGGTATATACCATGTTTGTTGTATGGACCTAATATAAACCTACAAATATTTAATCTGTTTATTTTGTAAAAAAAAAGCCTTGCACTTTATTGTTTGTTTCTGATTTTGCCATTGGTGCTGCAATTTTGTCTCATACAACACTGTCTACATTTAAATATAATTAAAACACATTAAATTCAAAAAGTATATTATCTATTGCAGCGGCTCATCTAGTAAGGTGGAGGGGTGAAGCAGAGGTATTTCCCTCCTTACACTCACGTTGAAAATAATTTTAATGAAAGCTTTAAATATATATTAACTATAACATAGATTAGTAGTGCAACCTGGGGAGGGAAGGAACAAATGGGACAGATAATTTTACTAAAAGCTAAAAATATATTAATAAAAATCGAAAGGATGATAGAAAGGTAAGGCCTAATTACACACCTACCAGAACTATTTGGGTGTCAATTTCTCATTTAAAACCCAACAAAACACATCAGAGTTATTTTCAGGGCACATCAGGCTCCTTTTTAAGAAGACGAGAGTAGGCCTATATAACTTTCATTAATGTAAGTTTTTTTGGATGTAGAGATAGCCTTTTTCTTTATAGTCGGAACCTTTCCATAAGACTTTATTTTACTATCAAAAAGACATGTTGCAAGTTTAGGGATTGCGTATTTCTTTTGTTATGATTTCATAAGTTTTTTGACTGCAGGAAAAATATGCCCCTAATTCAGTTATTTTTGTCTCTTTAGCTAGATTGTAATAGATAAATTGCAATTAAATAATGTCTTTATTTCCTAATGATATTCATACTTATAGTAAGGAGAACTTGATAAATGTTTAAGAAATATTTAATTTAGAATAAATATTAGTTGCTTTACATTGATGCGCCACAGCATTTAGTCAAATTATATACAATTCTTATAAGATAAACATAACAAGGAACAATAAGTAGATAATAATGAGTAAGAATATATGAGGTTATGACATAAAAAGTATAATAAGTTTAAATACTAATTAAAAAATATACCGACATTACTAATGGCAATTAGATTGCAACAAAATAAACTTGATTACAATATTAAGTACATAAAGTTAACAATATGGTATAATTAATAATAATAATAATAATAATAATAATAATAATAATAATAATAATAATAATAATAATAATAATAATAATAATAATAATAATAATAATAATAATGAATATTGATGATATTGATGATAATTGATGATATTGATGATATTGATGATATATGATGATGATGATATGATGATGATAATATTAATATAATTAATAATATAACAATACTAGATAATGATAATAACAACAACAATAACATTAACAATAACAAATACAAAAAATAATAACGACAACGACAAAAAAAATTTTTATATATTCAATTTCTTTATTATAGTGCTGCCAACATGTAATGACTAGAGGCACACTGAAAGTACACAAGATACTTACAATACATATATATTACACGAGAAATATGATACACAAAAATGGCTAAAAAATGTATATGCTGATGAATAATTTTTAAAAAGTTGTAATTAATAATAACAATACTGATAAGAATAAAAAATAGCATCAATAACAAATAGCTAAAGAGTGGTTAAAAGCAGTAACAATATGCAAAAAATAGATCAGAATATTGTAAAATTTAAATATTATAAGCAGAATCTATACATGATAAATTATTGATATGGGATTTCCTAAAATAACTCTTTGAGTTTAGCTTTGCTTTTATGATAGAAGTCGAATTCGACAAATCTAGAATTGGTGCTATGGATATAATGACCTATAGGGCTTACCTTATAAGAGCTATTGATAACAAATAATTTTGGATTACGAGAAGCCCGAGAAGGGATATGAACACCTACATGATCAAGGGCAAATTTGCAAGAAATTTTATTATTGAAAATATTGAAAATATAAAAACATTAAAATATTAAAAACATTGAAAAATTAAAATTAAAAACATTGAAATATAAATATTAAACATGAAAATATTAAAACAAAAAGGGCATCACAATAAAGTCTACGCAAGAAGAGAGTTTGGAGCCCTAAGAGGTTTCGAATTCTGTCATAATCATAATAAATCCGGTTGCTAAAGAATTTATCATAGCACGCAGCGACAAATTTTCTTTGAACATTTTCCAATCCAAGAGAGTCATTAAGGTAATGGAATTCCAAGCAACAGTAGCATATTCTAACTTAGATCTAACCAGGGCGTAGTACAGACACAAAAAACAGTCAAATTTCTTAAATGATGAAGTAATAAACTTAATAAGTCCAAGTAATTTCAACATGGTAGTGGAAATAAAGTTTGTTATCCAGGAGAACACCAAGATCATTAATATAAAGGGTGCGATCTATATTTCCACTGCCCAATTTATAAGTAAAAAAGAAAGGACTAGTTTTCCTAGTAAAAGATATAGATTTGGTCTTAGATTTATTAATAAACACTCCATTTTCCAAAGACCATTGTAGAATACCATTTACATCATTTTGTAAATCTATAAAATCTGCAATTGATTTGATAGTTTTAAACAGTTTTTCATCATCAGCAAAGAGTAAATAACTAATGAGCTCAAATATTTACCAATGTCATCAATAAACACATTAAAGAGAAGAGGACCTAAATTAGAACCCTGTGGTATATAAAAAAAATAATATAATATAATATATAATAATAATATAATAATAATAATAATATAATAATATAATAATATAATAATAACAAAATAATAATAAAATAATAAAATATAATAATAATAAAATAATAAGAAATATGGAATATGGATAATGATAATGATAATGTATGATATGATAATGATATGATACAGGGGTATATAGGTAGTAGTAATATATATTTTACAATGTCATAAAACTTGAAAATTAACTAATAAAATAGATCAGTATGCTTGACATAATGTAGTTGATTAACACCACCTCATTAATAGTAAGGTAATTAATTATAAGCTTGTTAGATTGACTAATAACTTAAATCTTTCTCTCATAATATTCACTTGTTTATTCTATTATCTACTACTTTTTTTTGTGACATATTAACTTATATTTCAATGTATTTGTTGGCTTATATATTTAATATATGGTGCAAATAGTATATTATGTTGACTAACCTGTTGAACATTTGACAATAAAACACTTTCATTGGCTACCTTCCTCACCTCATACCAATGCATGAAACATGTGTTACGCTATAATCTTAGCCTTCAACCTGTTCCTATCATGGTGCCAAAGGTGTACCAAAGATAAGAAAGACTAATTTTGGATGGTCATTTTATTAATTTTCTTAATGACTACATAATTATACTATCTTAAATTTTGAATACACTTGTTCATTTTCAACTTAAAACTCTTTTATGATAAAAAATATAAACTTGTATCACAAAGTAATTTATTTTATTAGTTCAATTTTTAAGTTTACCTTATTTTAAAATTATATCTTGTTACTTGCTTATGTTGTTAACTTTATGTACTTAATTTTTAATCAAGCTTTATCTGTTGCAATTTTATTGCCCTTTTAAATTTCAGTATATTGATAAATCACTATTTCAACTTATTATGTTTATCTATATTTTTGGTGTTTAGTTTGATTATTTGTTGTGGTGCATCTATGTAAAGCAACCAATTTTAATTTCTATTATATATTAAATCTTTCTTGGCCATTTAATAAAGTCTTACACAACCAATTCCAGTTTCCAATTTGTATTATTTTATTTAGGTTATGAAAGCTGATATTGCTAAAAACTTCAAGAAAAAGAAAGTATAATAATGAATCAGTGGTCTGTAACAAAAGAATAAAAAAAGTTAACTCTGTAACCGAACAAAAAGTTAGTCAAGGTAATGTTCAAAAACAGGAGGAACAAGGAGAGAACAAGAAGTTGACAGCAATGTCACATGACTGTAAACCATCTACATCCAAAGCTTCGCGGAAAACGGTAAGTAGGCCTACTACTTTATGGAAACCTCATATTTTGTAAAATATATTTGGCTTTAGAAACTGACCAACCACCATTTAGCAGGGTCACTTACAATTTGAGCCACTCTCATGCTCAACACAAGTTGTCTTTTGAGGAAAGTTGAATACCACTTTCTTCTTGGCTTACCATCAGTGAATGGATTTGGTTTTTTCATCTAATTTATTATGAACTACACACAATGAGTTGCTCTTTAATAATGAGATACTGTAGTTGTGTTGTTGATATTAACCATTCAATTATATTTTCTTCTTCATCACAAGCTAATACTGTGGATGGTGCCAAGCAACATACCTTTTGACTTTTACCAGAATAAGAGGTAGTATCCGAAAATTTCCGGACTGATGTCATAACATGTAAAACTCATCCTAGGGCTCAGACAAGGATACACCAACTAACAGCCTCCAATATCAAATGGTTGCATTCAGTGGGAGAACTTGAGTCCTTAAACCTGGGTATCGCTAGGTGCCATCAAAGGGCATTGAAAAAAACAAGTAATGTAGCACACTTAAAGAATACCCTATTTATTGCTTTAAGAAGCATTGTTGGCTAGAAGAGGAAGCTACATGGTTCACATATAACTGTTTGATCACATCGGATTACTGGTTCATTCACCAAGCGAGGTGCCACCATGACGATTCTACTCAATCATCACTACATGAACTAATATTAAAATATTAGGGTCAATATGTTACAGTATATTACAGGGTTGCCACTGACCTGGAAAGTCAGGGATAGTCAGGGAAGTGAAAATTGGTCATGGAAAGTTAGGGAAATGCAATTACTGCCAGGGAAAGTTTTTTTAGTGTATCTCAATAAATTGCAGATTATTTTTTTTCACAGTGTCTTCGATAAGAAATCAATTATTTTGAGGTAAGATGGTATACTATGTACTGTAACGTCTTATTTTTGAAACCTGATTTGGTTGTGGCTACGGCGAGTTGAAAATGTCACTTGCTTAGAACGAGCTTTAATTGTAGTTGATAACATAAACAAATTCATACACACTTCTAAATTGCCTCATACCAAACTGACTGAAAGTGTCATTAACACACAAACGACAAATTTATCAAATGTAAACTCTCTTTTTTTTAAGACTTTGGATGACAAATGTGAACCATTCCCAGAAAATTTTAGTCTGCAAGGCCCCTTATTCTTACTTGTACAGTGGTCATGACTTTTTAAGAAGTCTTATGAGCCATGTTGTTAAATCTGCTGACTGTGGTAGTAAACTTGTTGCTCTGGATCTTAATTGTTGTGAAAATCTACTTCAGTTAAAACACATTAACCTTGGGTTCATTACAGTGAAACACTTAAAGAATGTAAATGTATCTGAGAAATACATTCTTTCATTCAGAATGTAGTGTAAAAAAGTTGTGATAACAACTGTTAAAAAATTGCAAGCCATGGATATCATAGTACTGTGTTCATTGATTATTTTATAATACAAATCAATAAAAAATGTAGTCAAAAGGTGTGTGATGGTATGTCTATAGAATAGGAATGCCTGGAGTATGGTTTTCCTACTCACACTGTATTGGCAGCAATAATTGTCTAATATCGATACACATTCCTATCATGGGGTAGGAGGAGGGCATTTGCACTATTTGTAGTTATTATCTTAAATTGACATACTGTAAGTATTATTGATTATTATTATTATTATTATTATTATTATTATTATTATACCAGCAGCTTGTGAAAAAGTCAGGGATGTTTTATATTTTGGTCAGGGAAAGTCAAGTAAATGAAATAGAGGATATCATTGGCAACCCTCTATTATGCTGGCTAACCTGTTGAACACATGACAATAAATTACGCTCATGGGCTACTTTCCTCACCTCGCACGCTTGCATGAAACCTGTGTAATACAATCATTTTTGCCTTCAACCTGTTCCCATAATAGAACCGAGCTTTTGTCTACAACTAACTACTGACTTCTTATTCTACACAATTCCCGATCAAGTTTGAGAACATCCTAATTAATGTAAGTCATTACAATAGATGATGAGACATCACAGTTCTTTCTCTTAATCTTAGCCTCAATTTTGCATTTCCCATTTGCTTGTTACTACATACTTATAACCAATTTTATACATTGGTTTTCCTCAGACCCGATGGTGATACTCTGACATCTAGACTATGATGACAGTGTAGTCAACCCATAAAAAAAGATAAGAGTGTGCCAAAGATAAGAAAGACCAATTTTGGATAGTTATTTTCTTAAATTGTTTTCAACGATTACATAATTATATGATCTTAAATTTTGTCCTCATAATATATGTTCATTTTCAACTAATAGCTCTTTTATGATATTAAATATAAACTTGTATTACAAAGTGATCTATTTTAATCAATTTTATTAGCTCAAGTTTCAAGTTTACAATATTTTAAAATTATTTCATCATAATATAACGTTCTGGCTCTGTGGGTCGTCTGCACTTCCTCTTCCATTCCTGTTGATCTCTCCAAACGTCTTCTTCAGCCACGCTTCTCGAGTCCACCCCGATTGTTATTCGCTTATATTGTTAACTTAATGTACTTAACATTTGATCAACCTTTTTTTTTTGTTGCAATTTGATTGCCCTTCATAATTTCAGTATATTTATAAACAATATTTCGATTTAGTATGTTTATCTTATACATCAATTGTATATAATTTGACTATTTGTCGAGGTGACCTGGCGGTCTAGGGGTAAGGCGTTGGACTTCGGTGCTGGGGGGTCCGGGGTTCAATCCTCGGTCCCGGCATAGATTTATCTGATTGCCCAACCCCTTCCTTCACCTCTTACAAGACATCTATTAATCACAACTTGGGAATGTGTGGAATGCCAGGCCTTCACCGTATTAGTTATATAAACATTGAAATAAACTAATTAATATAATAGCTCTATTTCTTTTTAAACAATAAATTAACATATTATTACCATGTTATAATACTTGCCTTAAGTAGAGGGTGAATTTTTATACACATTGATGTAAAATAAATATTAACACCAAGTGAATTATAAATCATCCTCTCAAATTTGTGGCAACATATTTTCCAATTTGTCTTATTTTATTTAGGCTGAGAAAGCTGATGTTAAAATATCAAGAAAAAGAAAGTATAGTAATGAATCAATGGCCTCCAACACAAGAACAAAAAAAGTTAACTCTGTCACTGCACAAAAAGTTAGTCAAGGTAATGTTCAAAAACTGGAGGAGCAAGGAGAGAACAAGAAGTTGACAGCAATGTCACATGACTGTAAACCATCTACGTCCAAAGCTTCACAGAAAACCGTAAGTGGGCCTACTACTTTATGGAAACCTCATATCTTGTAATATATATTTGGCTTTAGAAACTGACCAACCACCATTTAGCAGGGCCACTCACAATTTGAGTCACTCTCACGCTCAACCCAAGTTGTCTTTTGGGGAAAGCTGAATACCACTTTCTTCCCGGATTTCCATCATTAAATGGATTTAGTCTCTTTGTCTAATTTATAATGCATTGCACACAATGAGTTGCTCTTTAATAATGGGATACTGTAGTCGTGCTGTTGATATTATCCATTCAATTTTCTCTTCATCACACACTAATACTGTGGATGGTGCCAAGCAACATACTTTTGGACTTTTAACGGAAAACAATGTGGTATCCAAAATTTTCCAGACTGATGTTACAAAACTCGTAAAACTCACCCTAGGGCCAAAACATTGAGACAAGGATACACCAGACCAACAGCCTCCTCATTAAAATGGTAGCGTTCTGTGGGCCGGATTGAGTCCTTCAACAAAGATATCGCTAGGTGGCATCAAATAGAATTAAAAAATAAAAATAAATTTTAAGCATGGTTCCACTGAAGAGAAGCAGGAAATATCCATTCTGGGTCAATCGCCTGGCTTCCACAAAACTAGGTTTAGGTAGAGGAGACCCAACCCCCTTCTTAACATAATCCTACCTCACAAAGAGTTTAAGTGGACTGAACATTACAATTACAACTGTCTCTTTATGATGGATATGTTAAAATCGAGTCTTTAAGCAACTACACATTTGGAAGTGCGTTTTTCTCTAAGCATTGTCACTAGCAAACCTCACTGTTGATGTACTCAACCTGGCTCAAGGAACGCATCTAAACTTTCATAAAGCTCAGCCTTCTTTTTCTGTTCATAACAAACCCGGCAAAAAAGTCCCAGTATATCACGGAATTCACTGTTTAGTCTGTTGGGACGAATTTCTTATGCACTCTCCCTTTGATGTTAAAACAATTTTTAAAAAATGAGCATTCTCTTAACAATGCTCTGCACCTTTCTGGCCTTTTTTGGTCTTTTTTGGTCTAGGTAATCTTGGGATTTTCCTTTGGGAGGAATTTTGCTTGGTCTCGGGGATGTAACCAGTGATAAGTCTGGACCAGAAGGTTGCATTATTAGGGGCAACCTGATGAAGATCATCAGTTCTAAGAATTTTGGACACATGTACATGCCCAATGCAGCAGTCATTATCCCTTGGCATGTCTCATAACCAATTCCCATCTCTTAATCAAGGTTTTGAATCGTCCAAAGTTAATTATGACTGACAATCTTTTGAAGATTTACAACCTTGTTGGGTGATGTGCATCTGCTAGGCTCCATGTTGGTCGTCTGCAACGGATGTACAACCGGCCTTGAACTGGACCTTCACTTGAAAACACCTCAAAGCCAATGCTTTATTCCCCAAACACTTGTTGAATCCTTGTAAGGTCTTTTGTTAGACTTTTCCCAAGATAGGCACAAAACTTGATGCACATTCATTGTTCTTTTTTCTGATCCATCGTGTAACTCGCCACAGGCCACGTACAAGACTACAAATAAATGGACATACAAAATTATCACAACCACCCAGCTGTGTTCATCTTTGTACACTGACTCCCAAGACATGCTAGTACCACTTTCTATCGTTTCATAGCACTTTTAAAATATCTCTCCACATGCCGGTACCGGTTTGGGAAATTTTGGATACCACCTTGTATGTGTAATATTTCTAGGCATCCCAAATTATATGGCCGCAGTGGCTACTGGTGTACCCTTAATCACTGCTTCTATGGCCTTAACCATTTGATCTCAAGAGTAGTTTCTTTTAGATGCTATATCTAAAACATTGTACAACAGGTATTGACACTAGTTTTTTCCAAGGATCGACACCGTGTCCTAGACTGGACATAGGTTACTAATAAATATATTTCCAATACAGTCAACAATAGCATATACATTTTTTCATAAGCTCTATGTTCAAGGACAGTAAACTATTATTAGGGTTGTACCAGTCATTGACAGGGTATGTCAATAACTTCTAAATCAGAATGATCATGTTATAAATCCACCCTTAAAATTGACATCTACATATTGAAGGTCTTAATATATCTTTTATTACTTATTCTTTACACTTCCATTTAAAATTGCACTCGCCTTAAAATTCAGTAATTTTTTCATGAAACCTAATAAAGATGTTCACTTACCCTTACTGATTTCATTTGTGAAAATCGAATAAATCATTTCTGCTTACACACTTGAATTTATCATATATTTTTCTCGCTCCACAAACTTAAATACTCTTAATCAGCTGAGATGCAGTGTTTTCAGGATGAGTTAAACAAAGACTTCCTTTCAACCCAATTGTTTAGAATAATTAATATCTCTTATTATTATTATTATTATTATTATTATTATTATTGAAAATAATAAAATATGTCACTTGGTTGTTCTCTGTAAACACTGGCATGTTTACCTTACTTGTGAAAGAGGGCCACAAAAGAATAAAAATAGTTAACTCTGTAACTGAACCAAAAGTTAGTCAAGATAATATTTGAAAACTGGGTAATCAAAAAGAGAAAAACAAGTTGAAAGCATTGTCACATTACTAAACCATCTATGTCCAAAGCTTCACTAAAACCAGTAGAAGACCTAATATGTTATGAAACTCACATTTTGTTAAACATATTGGGCTTTAGACACTAACAAAGTTGAAGGACTTAAGCTCTCCCAATGAGGGCAGTCATATGATCCTGGGCTGTGGGTATGTTGTATAAATAACTTGGGTGTGAGAAATGTGAGCTTTTTGCACAAAAAAAAAACCCAAAAAACCCTTGTAACATACTAGGGTGTGATGCAACATTTTCAAATGACATCAACTGGTTTCTCATTTCAATCCAGTTTTATGCAGCAAAGTGTGTTCATATTAAGTGTAAACAGGAGTTTAACTTTATTTTACTTTAAATAACAAAAATTACGTGCTGATGTTAAATTTATTTTATTTCAACTAAGAGCAACTGTTTAAAATTGCATATGAGCAGATCTAGATTGTATGATCAACTTGATAATACACACATTTTTACAACAACAATTTGAGATATCGTTACTAGGTAATATGACCCAATTTTACATTGCATATGAATTGTGATGATGTTACATTAAACTTTTTATCAAATGTGATGATATTGATAAAGAAAAATGTAGAGTACATTATTAACTGTGGGAGCAGTCAAAACAAATACACTTTTATATGATCTATGCACTCTTGACAAACCTTCATCAATGACTTAAAACCAATTAGTAAATATCTCGCAAAGTAATTTATACCCTAAGCCTAGTTTGATTGCTGAAAGGTATAAGTGTAATCTTTGCATTCAATTGGAACATTAAAGTGTGGCGGGGTATATAGCTAACTTAAAAAATCTCTTCACTCATTTTGATTTCTAAGTATCACTGAACGATTATTTACCTGACAGACTAGTCAGTGGCTTAAGGAGTGAATCAATCGAGCAGTGTCTTATGGCAGAGCCTGACCTGTCATTAAATAGCACAGAGAAAACAGCCACATTCTCGGGAGCAGTGGAGCTTAATGAAGCAACGTTTGTATATGGTTTTAACATATCATCTGACCAGCAACAACACATCCAGCATCTAGCATCAAGAAAAAGAGGGCCGAATTCAAATTTACCCCTGGAAAGATGTGTAATGTTACAGTGCTGACACTTGAAATTTAGGTCTCTATCATACCACGGCTTAATAAAAGTCTTCAGCCTGATTTTATCACTATCAGTTTACTTATACATTGCCTTTTTTCTATTGACACAAATGTTTACTTATGTTATTCCTTTTGTTTACAAGTTCGGGCCATCATATAACCTCAAAATGTTGTATGATCCTTTCCTAGCTTAAATTGTAACATTTGTTCCCTGTTTAGTTATTCTGGTGTCACTGATGGGAACTGAATCTATTTCTACCTCACCCGCCTCGGTGGCTTAGTTGGCTAACGCGCTAGTCGTGTTGAGCTCAACCGCCGAGGACGGGGAGATCGAGGTTCGAATCTCGGTCGGGTGAACTGGGGTGGTTTTTCCTAAATGGTTTTCCACTCTCCTTCCACGCAAATGTGGGTTCACTTCCTCTAATTCAACCCTCCCAATTCATAATCCATTAGTGTAATTAGTACTTAAGCGTATAACCCGAACGGGTAGTAAGACGCGGTGCTAATATTATTATTATTATTATTATTATTATTATTATTATTTCTACCTCTACAGTTTTACCTCTGATTATGGTATTTTCTTAAATGGGTTATCAGATTGATCAAGCACTGAAAATTTTGTCACATTTACATTCTTCTAAAATTTCTTCTTTTTTTTCTCCTTAGTTCTGGTTAGTAGTGCTTTTTGTGTTCGTTTTATGTTCTTTGCAAACTCTTGCAAAATGGCCTGAAACTTAATATTTTAAAATCAATAGTATTAAAATGTGTTTTGTATACCACATCAATGATTACATTTATTTTCACGTTTTTGTGCATTATTTGGAACTTTCCTTTGTCTTTATTCAAATTTAAACTTTATGCACCTTAGCCTCGTGGCGCGATGCCTACAAGGATATATACATGTATACCACGTCAATGCTTACACTTATTTTCACTGTTTTACGCATTATTGGGAACTTTCCTTTGTCTTTCTTTAAATTTGAACTTTATGCACCTTAGCCTTGTGGCGCTACACCTACAAGGATGCCTATTTCGTTCTCACCACTAGTTAAATGAAAGGTAACTCCTTTGTATATTCTTCCTCAAACAACATATCTTTAATTGGTCCTTTTATAAATCCAGTCACTAATTTATTTTTTCATCCAAACCATTTGCTGCCCAAATTAACATTATCTCACCTTGCTCTTAATTTTCAAATACCATTGATTTACTGCCTCACCTTCAATTTGGTTTAAATCAAAAACTCAATATGCTCCCGGAATATTGAAACCCAGTTTGAAAACTGCCCTTTAAATATTCCACATAGCTCGCTGTATTTTTTTTATGGTAAAAACTGGATCGCACAAGTCTGTCATTACAATATTGAATGTGGCTGTTGTCTGATGAGCGTAACTAAAACTGACACTCTTCTTTTGTCTGGAATATTGTTTGCGATGAAAATCTTATCACTTCTATTACCTTGCCTTAACAGAAATAAATATTACCCAGTTATCAACATGCATTAAAAGTACGCTCATTAAATCTTATATTTTTTTATTCTTTTCGCCAAATTACGTTATTACCTTTAATCAAGTAATGAAGCACACACAAATACTACGATATTTACTGCTTTAAGAAGCATTGTTAGCTGGACAAGGAAACATGTTTCACAGATAACTGTTTAATATCACTGACAGATTACTCATTCATACACCAAGCGAGGTGCAACCATGAGAATTCTACTCATTCATCATCATCACAATATAAACTGTTATAAAAATATTAGGTTCATTATGTTACCTGTTGAACATATTACAATAAACCATTTTCATTGGCTACCTTTCTCACCTCACACCATTGCATTAAAACTGTGTATATTACAATCTTTTTTCTACTCCTATTGTTATTCGCTTATATTGTTAACTTTATGTATGTAATATTTAATCAACATCTTTTTGTTTCACTTTAATTGGTATTCATAATTTCAATATATATATATATATATATATATATATATATATATATATATATATATATATATATTATATATCAATATATATATATATATTATATATCAATATTTCATCTTAGTATGGTTATCTTATATCAATTTTATATAATTTGCTATTTGTCGTGGGGCCAAGATGCAAAAGATCCAATTTTTTTTTCAGTTCTAAATTAAATCTTTCTCAAGCATTTAATAAAGTCTTAAACAACCAGTTTCACACTTGCACAACAAATCAAGTTTAATGCAAAATCAGTGTTTTTTTTGTATATAAATAATCTTTAAATTTAAATATTATTTGAAGAAAACCATTCTTACATCAGTTTCATCCTAAAATGATGAAAAATGTGTTATGAACAATAGATTGATTCTAGTGAATAAATGCCAGTGATTCTCAAAGTTAATTTCAATAAGACAAAACTTCTATATCTTATATTCTTTTAACACAACGTTTTGTGTCACCACCATTCTTTAGTAAAGACCCAAATGAAAACACAATGATGTTGTAAACATGCTTTTAAAAAATGTGGTTTTACTAGTTAGTTTATCTAAAATTCCTTAAAGGAGGTAATACATGGCCACGTTTACCATTACCAAGATAACAGAACACTAATTTGTGAAAACTTAAAACATATAAACATGACATTATTCTATATTCTATAGACAATAATAAAACTGTCAAACATAGGCTAGAAGACAATTGTTATAAAATGTTTAAACCTCACTGCTGCAACTCTTTAAATTATGTATGAATATATTAGTTATATAAACATTGAAATAAACTAATTAATATAATAGCTCTATTTCTTTTTAAACAATAAATTAACATATTATTACCATGTTATAATACTTGCCTTAAGTAGAGGGTGAATTTTTATACACATTGATGTAAAATAAATATTAACACCAAGTGAATTATAAATCATCCTCTCAAATTTGTGGCAACATATTTTCCAATTTGTCTTATTTTATTTAGGCTGAGAAAGCTGATGTTAAAACATCAAGAAAAAGAAAGTATAGTAATGAATCAATGGCCTCCAACACAAGAACAAAAAAAGTTAACTCTGTCACTGCACAAAAAGTTAGTCAAGGTAATGTTCAAAAACTGGAGGAGCAAGGAGAGAACAAGAAGTTGACAGCAATGTCACATGACTGTAAACCATCTACATCCAAAGCTTCACAGAAAACCGTAAGTGGGCCTACTACTTTATGGAAACCTCATATCTTGTAAAATATATTTGGCTTTAGAAACTGACCAACCACCATTTAGCAGGGCCACTCACAATTTGAGTCACTCTCACGCTCAACCCAAGTTGTCTTTTGGGGAAAGCTGAATACCACTTTCTTCCCGGATTTCCATCATTTAATGGATTTAGTCTCTTTGTCTAATTTATAATGAACTAGCTTTTGCCCGCGGCTTCGCTCGCATTAATGTAGATTTTATCAATAAATTAAGTTGTCGATTGACACAGGAAATATGACAATAAAAACGATGAACATATTGAGGTTGTTAGTCAATAGAGGTAGAGATAAAGAAAAAAAACAAACTACACAATATAAATCAGGATTAAGTGTAGGAGTAGAAAAGAAGTAGTGGAGTGTGTGTCAGTAGAGTCATAGGTTATGCCTTGCCACGAATTGTAAGATCCTACTCCATCTTAAATTTTACTTACAGTTAATTAACATCTCTTATTTACTCCGTTTGTTCTTGACCGTTGCAATAATGGGCACAGAATAGATCATTATTTTAGGACGCTCCTATATACTATGTTGTATGTCCTTCTATTTGGCGCAAATACATACAAATTATGGGCATTGGACACACGCGAACAGGCTACATATAGCTGGCCATGGGAAAAACATGGCATTTCCAAATGCACCCCTGCTACCTGCAATGTTTGCCCTTGCGCTTTGTTAATAGTAATAGCAAAACTAAGTTTTATTGGAAACTGGAGTCTTTTGAATTGAAATGGTAGGTCAGTGTGGATTATTGGGATTCGAGGTATGATTACAGTTTCCCCTTTTCCCACACCTGTTAAAATGGTGGCACAGATTATATTTTGCCCTAATTGTGTAATTCAAAGCCTCGTCCCATTACATAAACGGGGTGCATCTAAATTTCGCATAAGCATAACTGGTACACCTAATTTCAAATGTAGTTTATGCGAGGGTACACCCGATAGCTCCAGAGAATTTAAAAACTCAGCGGGATATGAAGTGCTCTGTTCTGTGTCCATGATTGTATCTATTGACAAATACTCCTTTATTTCTCCCTGCACCTCTTTCAAAATGTCAGTGTTGATTTTGTTAACGATTTCATTTTTTGGTGCAAGATTTGCTCTTGCACACAACCAATGATCACAATTTAAATTTAGTTGTAAGTCTGGGTAAACTTTAGCAATGAGCTCCACATTATTTTCCACCAAATTACAGAATTCCCATGTAAGTAAAATACAACCTTCAGCATCCATGTCCAAATGTCCATCGCCAATTTTCAATAGTGTCTCTGCGTAATGTCCTGAATCTACGTCATTATAAAGGTGGACTCTCATATTCATTGTTAGGTTGAATTTTTTCACTTTTGCCCACAATCTTGATGACTTGAGACAGGCTTTGATTTCATCTGCATGTGTGCCCCTCTGGATCACCGGTAGAGTTTGTCGGAAGTCACCAGCCAGTAAATCTACCATTCCTCCCATAATATCTGTACTGTCTTGCAAGTCCTGAAGAGTTTGGTTTAACGCCTCTATAGCTTTTTTGTGGGACATCGTACTTTCATCCCACACCAAAAGTTTACATTGTCGTAACATCATACCTCGAGAGCTATTTTTGCTGAAATTGCAGATGGGTGACTCTTCCTGTGTAAGTGCAAGATTTAATGGCAATTTTAGAACGGAATGTGCAGTACGGCCACCGTTCAGTAGTTTAGCTGCTATACCGGAGGAAGCGACGGCAACAGCAATTTTCTGGTCTTTTCTTATGAACGCCAATAATAAGTTCAGCAAAAACGTTTTCCCGGTTCCTCCAGGGGCGTCGAGAAAGAAGAGTGCACCATTCCCTAACTCTACTTGACGTAACACCTGTTGAAAGACGTGACTTTGTTCTGGAAGCAACCGAGGAACTAATTCGGTTACTTTCTGTTGCAATACTGTGAAATCATAGTTTTAATTCCCGAGTAATTTCATCGTTTAAGTCATTTTCGTCTGATCATTGAGGGCTTACCATTCCAAAATCTTGAAGATTCTTTCCCGCCATCGTCATAACCTTGTTTTCAATTTTCTTCAGCGCTTCTTAGTAGATGTGCTCATTAAAAGTCATATCTGCATGTACTTGCTGTAGCTACCACAAAATATCTTCCGCCATGTACTCTTTGTACTTATCCCACAGCGTTTGAGGATTGGAAAGACCGCAAGATGATATGAGGGTTGCGTAAAGTTCCCTGATTTTGTCTGGTGATCTGCACTGCACGGCTTCCTCCATAGTTTTGTTCCGGTGGTTATCATTCTCTAACAAACATAGAGCTTCTCATGCTTCTCTATATGTTCCGCATTCCTGACCGTTGACAATTTTAAGGTCTCTATAGCTAGTTGGACTTCGAACATGATGCAATAACATGCGCAGCGCAGACAAAAGCATTTAAAGTTCGTTACATGGACGGTGTAGACACGACCAAGAGCGTCTGATGATTTAACCCCTGGCAAATCTTCAACAGGCGTACCTTGAACGTGGCGTTTCTACTCCTTTTTTGAGGTGTTCCATGTATAATAACGGGGGACTTGGGAATACAATAATGTTTTAGCGAAAGTATCTGTCTGACAAAGCTGGAAAAAGGCAGTTAATGTGGTTTTAGGAGGTGATGAAATCCTTTCCTGGAAATTACTCTCATTAAAGAAAACACGCTGTCCATTTTCTAAGTGTATGGCAAGATGTGTAACAGTCGAATGTCTTTCGTGTAAGGATAAACCAAGGAGCCGCCATGCCGCCTCATTACTACTGACATATCGCCCTGCTTGATAGGTTTGTACTTCATTAATAGTTTGCGCTACACCTTCGTTACGCAGATTGAAGATCGCCTGATCGCTCCCTTTATTAATGTATTTGCAAATATATTTAATAGCACGAACAGAGTTGCAGGCTTCTACATTAATGTGGGCATTAAATATTTTACATAAAATGGGTGAATATGGTACAACCCAGCTATTATCAAAAGTTTGGACCACCCCAAAGCGATTCTGAATCGTAACACTTTTACCACCATCTTCGGGTGCTCTTCATCTGTTTAAAGGGTAACCCTTATTATTGTGCACTGTTTCCTTTAGCAGCTCTCGGGGGAATTTTTTTTGTACATTTTCCATTTTTCATGCAAGGTGATGCTGGATTGCGTGCTCCACAGGGACCATGAACCATGTTTCTGACTATGGTATTGTATCGTGCAAATCCTTATCTTGTTCTGGATCCAGAATCTCGGCGCTTTTTATGTTATCTATTTGATTGGGATGCAGCTTTTCTTGCAACCAAATAAGAAAATGCACATGTGGCAGCCCTCGTTTCTGCCATTCATTGGAATACATGTGGCACTGGACGTTTCCAAATACTTTTCCCTTTGTAATAACATTCATTAGTTTTTGAACCTTTAAACGAAACACGCGGGCAACTAAATCATGTTGGTCAGTAGCTCTTTGCCCGAGCATTAGCTCTTCTGTTAATTCCTTCCATGAGGTATTGCAGGTGAAAGTTACGAATAGGTCAGGCCTGCTGTAAGTGCGCACATAGGCGAAAGCGTCTTGTGTGTATTCATGCAGATAGCGGGGGCTGTTCACAAAAGTAGAGGGAAGAATAACCATTCTACCTAAATCGTTGGGGCTTATATTACCATCCGTGCTAATCGCATCTTACAGGTGAATGTAATTTTCAGCTCGCAGTTTTTTTGGTTTAAAGAAATGTGACAAAGACGTTCACTCTCTACTTTGATGTACATATCTACTAAAAATTGGTGAAAGAGCTGTCTTGACCGCGGAAGGAGGTTAAAGTCATTTTCTCGAAGCATCATGTGATAGGCATAAAAATCCATGCAAGAAACTTTTTATTGGGAACTGGCTGTTTTGTAGTGGGATTAATGAGTGGAATATTAAAATGGTATCCCGACTCTCCCTTGCTAAAAATTAATTGGTTCTGCAAAGCATCATAAAACTTATGAGTATTGGCTACGCGTGTAAGTGTATTATCGTGTGCTCGTAACACTATGTCTCGTGAAGAGAACTGGTCGCCACTCACCACGACAGCAACTTCATTAATTGTCGGTGCATTATAGCGCCTATCATGTTCGCCACGTGGAGTTCGATATAATCTTCTTATAATCTTATTGAGGCCAGTTCTCTATTGCGGTTTTAAAGGTATTTATCAAAATGTTGTGTTTTATGTAACATTCTTTGAATTTTTAATACCGTATCTCTTTCAACTCCTTGAATGTATAAGCAACGATGGTTTACTTCATATTCTTCATCACCCATGAAATAAACTTGCAAGAATTTATGGTGTTCGTTCTCTGTTGGAAAAAGTGAACCAATATGATGATATATCTGACCTTGTACGGTAAAGGTTAGCGAAAACCCGGGCATTCTTATCTCCTTATCTACTCCAAAAGATGTCATTTGAAAGCATGAGCTATACTTTCTAATTCTATTTAAAAAGTGCCGTGATTCATTTACATCATATAAATATAGAGTTTTCAGAGGCTGTTCTGGTTCACCAAGTAAAGGAAGGGAAACTTTGCCATTAGAACAACACATCCCTGCGGTCTCATCTTTCCATTTTAAAGCATCACAAAACTGGCATTCTTTATTCATCAAATCAACAACAATTAAAGTATGATTTTTGTAATCAATTAAAGGATCGTATTCAAATCCGGAATTATTAAATAAGGACCAACTGTTACACATAAAAGTTCGTCGGCATTCGATTTGCATTTCTGCATGAACGATTCTTCTCGCCTGCGACTGTTGTGTAGTTTCTGTGACTCTAATGGCTGCCTGCCGCTGGGCTTGTTCGTCTGAACGGAGCTGAGTTTGAAGGGGCGTCTCAGTAGCTCTCAAAGCTCTCTGGCTTTCATCTTGCTCATCTAGACGGAGCTGCGTTTGATGAGGCGACTCAATTGCTCTCAAAGCAGCTTGGCGTTCAGCTTGTACATCTAAACTGATCTGCGTTTGAAGGAGCGTTTCAGTAGCTCTCAGAGCTCTCTGGTGTTCGGCTTGTTCCTCTAAACACAATTGTGTTTGAAGGGGCGTCTCAGCTGCTCTCATAGAAGCCTGGCGGGTGGCTTGGTCCTCCAGTCTTTCCTTGCTTTGATAACGTGTCTCATCAGCTCTCAAAGCAGCTTGTCGCTCTGTTTGTTCTTGCCTCCTTAATTCGGCATGAACGGAGGATTCTTGGGATCGAGCAATTTCAGCTGCCCGGGCTCGCGATGAGCTCCTAGATAAGTTAGAATTACGTTTGCAAGGCATTTCAAAAAAGAAAAAGGAAAAAACGTTTTTTTTAAGAAAAAAAAGATTCCTAACCTAAAAATTAAAACAGACGCACTATTACCTTAAGGTAAAAAAGTAGAATCAGAATTAAAATAACTAACCTAAAAATAATAAATGATAAACTATCACTTAAAGAGAAAAAAAAGGAACAATAAAAACTGAAAACGTAAAACAATTACTATATTATTAAAATAAGACTAAACACAGATAAATAAACGGTAACAAATCAATGTTTGTAAACAAATGAATCGCAAACATGTATTGCTATTTTCCATCAATACGGTCCCCCAACTCCCTTTCTTCTCTTTCTCCAAGCTTCATAGCCATAGATAAACAAAACGATACCGCGTTAGTTAGTACATTCAATAGAACAAATCGATACCGCATTTTAAAGTAAAAATAATGTTTTCATTTGATATACCAATACCAATAATACCAAACTTCTTACAACAATTTTGTCATTTACCATAACGGGGTGAACAGACAGAGCTTAATTAGCTGAATATAATCATTTTTAATAATTTTAAGATAGATGTGCCTAAAATAACTCAGGAACAGATTTTTATTCGGGATATCAGATTTTCTTCCGTGATATCGCAGGTCCCTTTTTCTGTACTCCAGGCATCATGTTGCAATTAATTTATTCATATCAGTAGGCCGAGTTGTTATGCCGGACGACCGTCTAAAAGTTATTTTTTTCCATCCCTCAGGAACAGTACTTTTTTTCTGGATGAAAGGTACCCTATGTCCTTTTCTGTACCCATGACAATGTGTATGCGAAATTTCATGATTATCAGTCGAGTAGTTTAGGCGTGAAAGCGTAACAAACAAACAAACAAACAAACAAACTCACACTCGCATTTTTTCTACTTTCATGATAATAGGTCGAGTAGTCTAGGCGTGAAAGCGTAACAAACAAACAAACAAACAAACAAACTCACATTCACATTTTTTCTGGATGAAAGATACCCTATGTCTTTTTCTGTACCCATGACAACGTGTATACTAAATTTCATGATGATCGGTCGAGTAGTTTAGGCGTGAAAGCATAACAAACAAACAAACAAACAAACTCACATTCACATTTTTTCTGGATTAAAGGTACCCTATGTCCTTTTCTGTACCCATGACAACGTGTATGCGAAATTTCATGATGATTGGTCGAGTAGTTTAGGCGTGAAAGCGTAACAAACAAACAAACAAACAAACTCACATTCGCATTTATAATAGTTAGGATTGCACACAATGAGTTGCTCTTTAATAATGGGATACTTTAGTTAAGCTATTGTTATAATCCAGTCAATTATATTTTCTTCATCACAAGCTAATACTGTGGATGGTGCCAAGCAACATACTTTTGGACTTTTACCAGAGTGCGAAGTGGTATCCAAAATTTTTCAGACTGATGCTACAAAACTCATAAAACTCACCTTAAGGCACAGACAAGGATACACCAGACCAACAGCCTCCAGGATCAAATGGCTGCTATCTGTGGGAGAGCTTGCGTCCTTAAAAAAATATATCGCTAGGTGGTATCAAGTGGCATTTAAAAAAAAGGTTAATTTTAAACATATTTTCACTAAAGAGAAGTAGACATAACCTTTTTTAGTCAATCGTCTGGCTTCCACAAAACTTGGTTTAGGTACAGGAGACCCGACTCCACTCTTCACATAATTCTACATCACAAAGAGTTTAAGTAGACTGAAGATTACATTTACAACTGCACCTTTATGACGAACATGTTAAAAGCGAGTCGTTTAACAACTACACATTTGGATGGGCTTTTTTCATTGACACTAGCGAACCCCACTGTTGATGTACTCAATCTGGCTCAAGGAGCACAGCTAAAGTTTAATAAGGTTGAGGATCTGGTATATCCTTTTCTGTGTCTAATGGCCGCCATCACCCTCCAAGTAGTCCCCTTCTGCACGTAGACACCGGTCCCAGCAATTCTGCCATCTTTGTAACGCTTTTAGGAAGCCGTAATATGTGAGTGTCCAGCACTGCCTGTGATTCTGCCTGGATCTTTTCAATGGTGTCAAAACATCGGCCTTTCAGCTTGTTATTGATTTGTGGGAATAGAAAGAAGTTGTAGGGGACCAAAGCAGGGGTGTATATTGGTGGGGGGCGTTTGTTTTTGGCGAAGAACTGCTGGATGAAAAGGGAAGCATGAGATGGAGCTTTGTCATGGTGTAACAATCATTTCTGTTGTCGCCAAAGTTCAGGGTGATCTCTTCGCACATTTACACACAGCTGGCACAAAAGTCCCAGTAGAACACGTAATTGATTGTGTACTCTGTTGGGATGAATTTCTCGTGCACTTTCCCTTTGATGGAAAAAAAAAATCCTCTTTTATTATTGCTATGTACCTGTTTGGTTTGGTCTTGGTAAGCTTGAATTTTTCCATTAGAATTTTTGCTTGGTCTCGTGGACGTAACCAAATATCAGTCTGGACCAGAAGGTTGCATCGTCAGAGGCAACCTGACAAAGCTCTTCAGCCCTAAGAATCCTGGGCACAAATGTATGCCCAACACAACAGTCATTATCTGTTGGCACATTTCATAATTGATTCCCACCTCCTCATCAAGGTCGAGAATGGTCCTAAGTCGATTCTGATCGACGATCTATTTAAGTTTGGCAACCTTGTTGGGTGTTGTGCAGCTGCTGGTGTCCCTGTGTGTTGGTTGTCCTCAACGGATGTACAACTGGCCTTGAACTGGGCCTTCACTTGAAACACTTGTGCAAAGCCAATGCTTTCTTCCCCAAATATTTGTTAAATCCTTGTTAAGATCTTTTGTCACATTTTTCCCGAGATATGCACAAAACTTGATACACATTCACTTTTTATTTTTCTGATCCACCTTGAAAATCGTCTTAGGCCACGTACATGACTACAAATAAATGGACACAAAACATTAGAACAACTAACCAGCTGTGTTCATCTTTGTACACTGACTCCCAATATATGCTAGTACCATCATCTAGCGGTTCATAACACTTTAAAACTTCTCTCTATATGTCAGTACCAGTTTGGGAAATTTAGATACCACCTCGTACTTTAATATGAAGTTATTCTAGGCATCCCAAATTACATGACTGCGGCGGCTACTGGTGTACCCTTAATCACTGCTTCTATGGCCTGAGCCATTTGATCACAAGAGTAGTTTCTTTTAGATGCTATATCTAAAACATTGTACAACAGGTATTGACACTAGTTTGTTCCAATGATTGGATTGGATAGAAGTTATTGATGAATTTATTTCCAATACCTTAATTAATAACATATACATTTTTTCCATAAGCAATGTGTACAGTAAATTATTGATAGGGTTGTACCAGTCATTGGCAGGGTGTGTCAATAACTTTTAAATCAGAATTATCATGTTCCAAATCACCCCTTAAATTGACATCTACATATTGAAGGTTTTAATATATCTTCTATCACATATACTTTATACAACCATTTAAAATTGAATTCTCCTTAAAATTCAGTAATTTTTTTAAAATTAAAATTAATCAAGACAATCACTTACCTTAGTGATTTCTCTTGTGAAAATCAATTAAATCACCTCTGTGCACACACTTGAATTACTCAAATATTTTTCCCGCTCCATAAACTTGAATATTCTTAATCAGCTGTGATGCATTGTTGCCAGGATGAGTTCAATAAGACTTGCTTTCAACCCAATTGTGTAGAATAATTAATATCCTTTATTATTATTGAAAATAATAAAATATGTCACTTAGTTGTTCTCTGTAAACAATAGTGTGTTTACCTTATGCGTGAAAGAGGGCCACAAAGAATAGAAATAGTTAACTCTGTAACGTAACCAAAAGTTAGTCAAGGTAATTTTCAAAAACTGGAGGAATAATGATAGAATAACAATTTGACAGCAATGTCACATGACTGTACAACATCTTCACCCAAAGCTTAGTGAAAAACAGTAAGTAGGCCTACTAGTTTAAAGTAACCTCACATTTTGTAAAATATATTTGGCTTTAGAAACTGACCAACCACCATTTAGCAAAGCCACTCTCATGCTCAAGCCAAGTTGTCTTTTGAGCAAAGCTGCATACCACTTTATTCTCGTTTTTCCATAAATGAATGGTTTTGGTCCTTCCTTCTAATTTATTATGTATTACATACAATGAGTTGCTCTTTAATAAAGGGATACTGGAGTCTTTCTGTTGATATCGGGTCATTTAAAATTCGCTCAGCACAAGTTATTACTGTGGATGGTGCCAAGCTACATACTTTTGGACTTCTACCAGAATATGAGTCGGTATCCAAAAATTTTTGAACTGATATTATAAAACTCGTAAAACTCACCCTAGGGCACAGACAAAGATATACCAGACCAACCAACACCCTCCAGTTCAAAAGGCTGCGTTCCGTAAGACAACTTGATACCTTTAACATTGAACAATTACAACTGCCCGTTTATGACAGACATGTTAAAAGTGGATCGTTTAACACCTTCACATTTGGAAATGAATTTTTAATGGAGCATTGACACTAGCGAACCCCAGTTTTGATGGACTCATCCTGGCTCAAGGAGCTCAGTGAATCCTCCGTAAGGTTGATGTTCTTGTATATCATTGTTTGTGCTTAGGGGGTAGTTGAAGCCATAACCCCGAAGTAGTCCTCTGCTTTAAGTAGACACAGGTCCCAGTGATTCTTCACTCTTTGGAACGCTTCCTGGAAGGCCTGCTCTGTGAGAGTGCAGCACCACTTGCGATTCTTCCTGAATCTTCTCAATTGTGTCAAAATGTCGGCCTTTCAACTTGTTCCTCAATTGCAGGAATAGAAATAGGTCGTGGAGGACCAAATTAGGGGAGTATAATGTTTGGGGGTTGATAGTCATTTTGTTTTTGTCGAAAAACTGATTTATGGCAAGGGAAGCATGAGACGGAGTATTACCATGCTGCAACGACCAGTTCTATTGTTGCCAAAGTTCAGGCTAATATCTTGCATATTTTCACGAAATTGAAACACATGTACCAATACAACACAGAATCGACTGTTAATCTTGTTGGGACGTTTGTGTATTTCCCATTGATGTAAAAAAAAAATTGATGAGCATCCTCTTAATATTGTTCTGCACCTGACTAGCCTTTTTTGGTCTTGGTGTGCTTGTGATTTTATATTGGGAGGATTGTTGCTTGGTCTTGAGGGTCATAAACATAAACTCAGCTCTCATCAACAGTGATAAATAGTAAATCGGAGTTATAATGTTCCGACTCCTCCCTTAAAGTGAAAATTTATATTTTAAAGGTTTTAATGTAATTTTTTTATTAATTCTACTTTTTACACCTAGAGTCCTACACACAGAAAACTTTAAAGACACAGCATGATAGTGCCAAAGTGAGGCGCCACGCTGTGGTGATACAGCAAATAAATTGGAGTAAATGGAATCTTTCACATGGGGTGTGACACAGATTTTGTGTCCAGCAAGTGGTGCACCACTGAATTTCTATCTCCCCTCACTGCCAATGGTGCACCACAGAATCTGTGCTTGATGCACAAAAAACACCTGTAATTGAATGGAGCTTTCACATGAGACACAATTTGTGGCATTTCACTTATGTTAAAATGGTTAAATCTTTTAGACAGTAACCTGATATGTTCAATTTGAGCCTGCCCGTCTAGCACTTTTTGACTCTTCTAATATTGAGTGGCCCTATTGAATAATTTATCCCAATATTCCACTGACATTTAAATAATTTATTTAAATTAAACTAAATAATTTACATAATTAAAACATTCTTGAATGTTTGTTTTTAAGTTCTTTATGCAGTGCATGTATCTTAGTAACGTTTTCAGGACGTAATTCATTCTCTCATAATAAATAACAAAGAGAAATGTAAATGTTAGAGATTCAATAAAAAACTATGCAAAATGCATTCGAGAACATAAAAAATGAAAATGATAAAATCTCAACAATGACTTTTTTTAGTTAATTTATTATTAAGTATATACAAGACTACTTCAGAAAGCACATGCTTGTATTTATGTATTTTAATATGTACAAATAAATATAAATTATAATTTGGTAGATTGTTTCACATTTTTGTTATTTTTTCATTCTTTTATGAGTTTGACTATATATTCTACTTTCTTTTTAAATTTCGTCTTTTTAAACTCTCCTATAATTTCTTAGTTAGTGTTTTTAAGGGGCCGGTCAACACTTGTTCACCCATAAAAACATGGTATTACAAATTAAAAGATTGTGACAAAATCGTTCTTTGGATTTGAGATCGGCTTTCACCAATGAAAAGGGATTTATATTATCTAGAACGAAGACTCTGTATAACTTTTAGTAATCACACTAATTAAACTATACAATGACAACAATCACATTTTCAGCCTCACACTCTTTTGCTTATAATGACTTCATTAAGTTAAATATTCAAAATTGAATTTTACTATATAAAGTAGAACTATTTTTACTTCAATTTTCTTAGATTAAAATTTTTATTTAGTGTTCTATTATATTTTTATATTTTTTAAAATTGAATAATTACTTTAACAAGATTAATATGGATGTATTAATGTTCTAAAAAGAAGAAATCACAAGGTTTGATAATATTTTTCTCCTTGTTTTAGCTATTTATTTATAATTTATTAGTTTAGTACTAAGCTTTAAAAGCTTATTTATAAGATTAAAATTTTAAATAGTTTGGTAATCGTAGTGTAACAATACTTGTAGGAATACCGGAAACTACTTGTGCTGTTTAGCAATTTACGAGGGTCTTTCCATTTACAGCGTTGTCATGATCGTTTTAGAAGTGACGAGACAAACCATTTATTCCAATATTGTGAAGCTTTAAAATTATTTCCCACTATTTTAAATCATAAATATGAATCGATGTATTCACCTGAGAATGGTAGGCGTACAATTTAAGCATCAATATTTAAGGCGCTATAATAGTCAAACAGAAATCTACAAACATCTTGTAATTTTTAAACGTTCATGGGCTGAGATGTGTTTGTGTTTGTGTGTGTGTGTGTGTGTGTGTGTGTGTGTGTATGTACTCGCATGCACAAGAGCTGGGTTGGGAGTGCTAAGTGCAATTATTGTTCCTTTCCTCTCTCTTTGCTTGGTTCAACCCCCGCCCCTTTTGAAAGGTAGTAGGTATTGTAGTTTAGGTTGAGGCCTTAAGTTGACAGTAGGAGCAGGAAAATACTTGATGATTCAAACCAATTTTTAAAATGCATTGATTGCGGGTGGTTGGCACATAATTGAATATTAATTTTTTTAAACTCATTAATTGAAAATCTTTTTATATTTTCTAAGCATCTCGTCTTACTAACTTTTCACATTGAATAAATAGCTCATAATTGTATTCAAAAACAAATTAGCGTATAATCTAAACCTGAAAATATGGATGAACATTAATTAGTAATAGTAAATCTATATAATTGAATACATACCTATTTTTGTTTTTAAACTATTTACTTTTAATGTACTTAACATATTTAGAATAATATTAATTAAAAATATTAGCCTTTTTACTTTCTCATAGGCTAAAGAAATTATGGTAATCATGGACATTTTCGGCCTCAAGATTATGATGGCTCCAACGTTCTATTTGGTCCCAAACTTCCATTTGACTTGTAAAACTTTTGAGGCACAATATTAGGAAAATATACAAATGGTTTTACAAATTAAACTAATGAAACTTAATCAATTAACATATGCGAATTTTAGATTAGTTAAACAAATACAAGCTTGAGTTGTGAAGACAGTTTCAGAGATGATCATAAAGTACACATTGACCCCCTATCGTTAAATAAAAATTTTTATATTATATAATGTTATAGGCAGCACTCAGAAATAAAAAAAATGTATGCATTATACAATCAGCCCTAAGAAAATTTACTTACTAAAATGAAAAGCTATTTGAAATACACATTACATGGGCAGAAATATATTTTTAAAGAAACAATTTTTTTTTTGTGAGATAGTTTACTACATACACACATACAACATATACACTAGATATTGTGTAAAATAAACATGAATGGCCAACATAAATAATTCAATATGAAATTATTTCTTTTAGCAATGTGTCTTACTACCCATTCAGGTTATACACTTATGTACTAATTACGCTCATGGTTTTAGGGTTTAGGAAGGTTATATTTAAAGGAAGTGTAGCCACATTTGCGAGGAAGGAGATTGGTAAACCATTTTGGAAAAACCCTTCAGTACACTCGACCAAGATACTAACCTCAATCTCCCCGTCATCGTCAGTCTAGTCTACTGCGAGAGTAGCGTGTTAGACCATGCGGCCATCGAAGTGGGTGACATGAAATTAAATGTGTCACTTGAACATTTCACCATTAGTAACTTCCATTATCTTTTTAGCTAAATGCAAGCAATTAAAATAAAATAAACATAACAATGAAATCAAAATAAATACATGAGATAGTATAGTAAATAAATGGTACTACACAATCGCACAAACTTTCTCATATTGTGGAAGTATTATAGCTTCAAAGATAGATACTGAGTAAACTATCTATCCTTAGGTATGTTTTCCTCATCAAAACAAACAAATTATCTTGTTACTCACGATAAACACTCTTTATTAATACATTTTAAACCAAATTGTTCAAATATGGCTATTTAACAAAATTTAAATCCTCAAAAATAAATGATTTGTAAACCACCCTAAAATTATTTGTTATCATGCTATCATGAAAAACTAATAATTTGAATTCAATCTTAAAGATCAATTTCAAATAAATTAAAATTTTATATCATTCATCGTAGCTAAACAACCCCTAAATTAATTTATTTTAGATAAAGATACATTATGATTGATAATGCAAAATAGTTCCTGGTTTTCAGTTTTGAACCTAATCATTGGAGCCATTTTCAAAAAAAATCCAATGTTAAAAACCTCAGTAATTAGTTAACTACTATTACTAATTTTTTTTATTTAGAAAAACATTTATTTATTTATATTATATAATTATATATATATAATATATATATATATATATATATATATATATATATATATATACTATTATAATACAAAAAGCTTAACAATTACCCAATTTGAACCAAATTACTAAAGCCATCTTTAAAATATTAGTATTTTGAAAAAAAAAGTCATCAGTAAACTATTAGCGGAATTTCTCCCCCAAAACAAGTATACATCTTTATGTGTCATTCTCATGAGTAATAAGGTGGACTGGATAGGACTAACTCAAGATAAGAATAGGTGGCGTACTTTAGTAAGTGCCGCAATTAACTCTTGAGTTCCTAATACCATAGACTAAGTAAATATTAGAAAGTAATAAACATAACTTAGTCATATTAAAAAAAAAATTATATTATCAGGATTAAAATAGTTTTGTTTATTTTGCTATTCAATAGCAAAAAGGTTAGTAACCAGAGCGGATAGTAAGACTTGGTGATAAAAAGAATACCAAAATGAAAAGTTTATTGATAAAGTATTTTGTATAAAATATGAGTAGTATTTTGTTCTCATTCACAAATAACACTGCTTTAAATAATGATTGTGAAGTATTTTCAATTCTTCTAGCATTCTTTTGCGCTTTTAGTTTTTAATCCTGTCTATGACAGACCTATGTCAATACTACCCAACCTAACAAAACATAACCTTCAATTTGTAGATGCATGAAAGATTAGGTGTCACTCTCTCAAGAGCTTGAACTTCCGATGACGAGGCGATCGAGGTTTGAATTACAGTCATAACTTCTTTTGTATTTTTATAAATGCCTCGTGTACTTTAATTTATTCATTACTTATTGTTTATACTGTTGATAGCTTATATATTTGAGTGACCCAAGATGTTACAAAGACATTTTCCTTGGCCTAAACTCCAATTTTGGAATCTATGTGTAGGTCTAAATCTCCCCCCTTCCCCTGCCCCCATGTCTTAAGACTGGTCTGGGCTATACACGCTTCTAATTAATACTCAAAGGGTGTGTAAAGATGGTGAAGGTAGAGTTTAGAGAAAGTGTACTTAAATATTTGTGTGGAGGAAGAGTGATAATCTTTTTAGAACAAGACATTGATTAAACCCTCTCAGAACTCCTTTCTAAGCCTCCTAAAGTAAAAGTTGTTAACCTAAAGTTTAAGCCAAACTGCTGGTTTTGTTTGTAACACACTCACAATTATTCAACATTAAAACAACTTATAAAGCCTTGTATTATTTCAACGTTTCAAAATGGTACACACTACAAATATTACTTTTGAGGCAATAGTTCAGATCAGGGCATGAAATTTCAAGTCTGAAGACACTAGCCAGACTAAAATCTTGGGTTGCCACTATTTTATATTAATAATCATGAAAAATATGAACATATTTTTTAAAAGTACGTACTTTTAGCACTTAATGTTTTTTTGTAGCTCAGCCTTTCTGCACTAAAGAACCACTTGACAATCACAGCTGTTGGATCAAACTCTGACAGAGAGTGTCTATTTACAGAATTTCTGAGCAAATTATCCAGTGTCTCAGTCTTGAGAGAGTTCGTGTAAGCCGTCTTGAGTCTCTTATGGCAGTTGAAGCCCCTCTCACATAAAGCTGTGCTCATTGATAGAACAGCACAAAATGTGAGAATCTGGAGCATATTGGGGAATCTTGCTGAACACTTTTCACTATGAATCTTTTCCAGTGTTTGATTCAAAGTCAATGAAGGAAACAAAAGTTTGTATTCTGCCCACTCTGCTAACAGAAGATCCACTTTCTCACTAAACAGGCTTGGATTCAAGTATGAAGGGCTTCTTTATTTTTCTATCCCAAATTGAAAAATGTTATCTTCGGGAGGCCAATCCAAGGTGTCTGATGAGTGAAAGAGGGTATGTCTCAGCAGTTTATTCTTCCAATAGAGGGGAAATGCTGTCACCTGGAAACGGAGATTGAAAGCGCGCGCTTTCCAAGGCACTTACCCATGCTGGTTTGAGATCCGAGGATCTGAGCCTATACCGTTTGGGCGCGTTTGAAACACATAAAAAAAAAACTTTGGTCATCAGACTCAAATGTTTGGCTGCCATTGGTGACCTGGCGACCGGAAATTTCACGCCTTGGTCTAAAGTCATAGTAATATGTGCAAAATTCAGTTAATTTATTAAATTCATTTGGGTTCAAAATTAGCTTAAAGACACAAGTACTCAACTTGCCAGAATTCACTCAACAGAGATGAGATTATTGGTGTAATACGTTCCGCATTTTCTGCTTTGGTTTCCCTAAACATAGAAGATTCTCCTTTGCAGTCCACTGCATGTGTTTGTGAATTCTTACTTTAAGGAGGTGGCTTAATGCAAATGTGTTTTTTGCATTGTTTAAGCCAGTGAGGGAATATTATCCTTATTTTCCTTGATTTCTTTCCTAACATTACATGTACAATACCTCCTCTTTGTTTCACATCAGGAAATTGTTCAATAAATGTTTCTAGAACAAGGTCCATGATGTGTGTGAACATATCTATAGAAGATTTTAGATTGGGATATGCTCTATGAAAAATTAGATAATCATATACTGACTCATGTTGGCATCACACTTATACCTCAGTTTTAGCTTATGTGGTGCTGACTGACAGTTCACAGCTGACTTCTAGTCAACATTTAGGTATATACCTAAATTTTGACTGTCAGAAGTGACAACTGCTAAAGACATGTTTTTTGCAGATCATATGGTTCAGCATAGGGATACATAATTTGGTCTGGTAGCTTTTTAAAGCCGTCAGAAGTCAGCTGTGAGCTGTCAGTCAGCACCACATAAGCTAAAACTGAGGTATAGTTAATGTATTCTTGCAGAGCTTACAGTGAAATTTCCATTCTATCTTGTATGCAAGATAGCCATCAACATATTTAAAAGACCAAACAGATAAAACAAATATCGATGTTTAATTTATACTGATAAAATAACTCTAAAATGTGGATGTGTATAGTTTCACACTAATTAGTTCCTATTTAAAATACTATTCATTTTATAATAAATGTTAAATAGTTACTAGGAAAACATTTTGAGATACCTATTTATTAAAAAGCTTTCTACCTTTTAACATAAATGGAGTGTAGGGTATATAATATATTGAATAGTTGCTTCAATAAACTTTAAATAATTTTATTTATATATATGAGCCCTATATGATTAATTAAAATTTCAAACTAATTCAACTTTTATTAACAGACATAACTCACTTTAGTGGTTGAATGGTAAGGCAGGGTTCGCAAACTCACGGCCCGGAGACATAGCTTACTGGCCCGTTTGTCTGTAATATTTTTATATTACTATCCAGCCTACATTATGTACTTACACAAAATACAATAGTTTAACTTTAAAGTGTCTACTTCGTAATTTTGAATAACAGAAACATTTAGAACTATTTAAAACTATGCTTTTTTTTATTTTTAACTTTAAATACTTGAGTGTAGGAATTTGAATTTACAATTGGGGAATTACCAGTTTTTAAATTATTTCAAATATACATTAATGATTTTAAATACAGAGCATCAAATAGTTATTATAGACAGGCATTAGTGGACACAAAACATGATATCCAGCCTTCCTCTATAAATTAAAGGCATGTTTTGATAGGATCACAATTTTTGGGATTGTTTTATACGGTTCTATATAAGATTTCACACATTTAAAAAAACTTAAGAATTAAAATTTAAACTTTTTAATTGGTCACAACTTTCACCTTCATTTTGGTGAAAAAAATATTAAAAAAATCTAACCATGTTTTAAATAAATTGATATTTCTAAATGTCTACAATTCTCCTTAGTAGCTCCTTAACAATTATAATTGCAGCTGACAGCCATTTCCTTGAATTAAAAAAAATAGAAAGAAATGGACCATTGTGTTTCAAGTTTTCTTTGTAATGTTCTGTTAGAGTAAACTTATTTGTTTGGCAGGATTAGGGTACTTTGGGATGAGGGTGGGTTAGAGAGGGGGATGCTGCTCACTACCTGAAGCTTGCTCGGTGATAGCCGACTGGTTAACTCGAGGAGCTCATATTTTGTATCTGCCTTATAGTAAATTTGAGTTTAAAGTGAGTCGTTTGAAAAATGATCACTTGATTGCGCTGCAATCACTGGAGACTACACCTAGTGATCCCAACGTTGAAGGAGTAAAGACTCGAAAAGGGCGCAACACATTTAGCCTAGTGGTTGTATATTTGTTCTTTCCTTGTCTTTGGGCAAGGGCTATAGCCACCCTACCACTGAGCTCTTGAATCTGGCTACTCACAAACCTGAGTATGCATTCACCCTCTATAGTGGAGAAAGAGAAAACTCATTCAACCACCTCGCTGCTGGACAAGGCTTCAACATGACCAAAAAAATGGCCGGATAAGTAGATTGTAATTAACTTACATAATTAAAATATAAATGCTTTAGTATGTAAATGTAAGAATGTATTCCCTGATCATTATGAGATCTTTAAGATAGGAATGCTCTCAATATTAAGACTAAAATAGGAATTTGTAATATTAATTCTCGATGACAATGCAAAATTGTTTTTTTACATAGGAAAAAATTGTATGTTCATAAAGACATTGGAAGGTCTAGCAAGCCTAGGACCGCAAATTAAGTTTTCTTGAGTTCATATCCCTACAATTCATATCCTCATCAAGTATGCACCAGCGGCAGCTCCCCTACAAGAACCAACCTAACTCTCCCTGAGTATGCGCCAATCCAGTGGTGGCTCCCCAGGTACCCTTGTTACACACTCCTTCCTAGGGACATCCTTAGGGCAACGGAGACAATCTAGACCTGTTGCATATGACAGATATTACCACCGCCCCCTTGAGCTCACCCCTAGGTAAGAATAGAGAGAGAGACTTCACTATCCTACAACGGCTGTTTAGTTTCAAAGGATCTTTCTCCATCTTTTCCCCTCAGACTAGGGATGCCAAACTCCAGAAAACAAACATGAAGATGGACCAAGCGGATATCAGCCCCATACCCCAATGTTGTTAACTACACATCAGACTCAAATTTATTATTTCCTCCCCCTCTAATCAGTTCTCACTGTCCATTCCCTGACTAATTGATCTAAAGGACTCCCTGCAGGCCACGCAACCCCAGGCATTCTCCACCGCTTCAGAAACACATCAGATCCTCGATTCCCCCCCTCTCACTTCAAGAGAGAAACCCCTAGAACTCAAAACCTGTCAATTCCTCTATTGCCCTCCTCCCTACACCCACCGAAATCCTATGGATGAGATTAACTTGGATTCTGTTTCAATACTCAAACAAGATTAATCCGGGCCCCCTCCATTTCTCTTTTATTTTGTTTAGATCTGAAATAAACATCTCATATAGCCGAGACATAGTATTTTTTAATTTTGTCAAGTATTTAGATGCAAACACATTTTTTAAATGTCTAGTTTTCCCATTTCAGGATTTTGGTTGGAGAGCTGATCATTTGTTAGCTAAAATGCTTAACATTGAAGAGGATGTTTCGAAAAACATAATCACATTGTTGGAAGATGAAAATACAATTCCTTTTATTGCTCGCTATAGGCAGGAATTAACAGGAAATATGGATGCAGACAAATTAAGAGAAGCCAAAGAGTGTTACGAAGATATTGTGTAAGTATTTTATTTACTCTCTTATTATAAAGTAATCAATTGCCTTTGAATATAATGCTTTTGTAATTGGATACAGTAGAAAACCCTTCTTAAATACATTAAAATACAAATAGATCAAATTAAATTAAAATGAACCGCTTCAGTGGCTGCATGGTCTAACGCGCTACTCTTGTGTTAGACTAGACTGCCGAAGTTGAGGAGATTGGGGTTCAATCCCGGTCAAGTGCACTCAGGGTGGTTTTTACTAAATGGTTTTCCAATCTTCATCAATGCAAATGCAGGTGCATTTTTACTAAATTGAGCCTTCACAACCCCTAAGTCGATTAGTGTGATTAGTACATGGGTGTATAACCTGAACAGGTAGTAAGATGTGGTGCTAAAAAATATATAAAAATTAATTTAAACTTGTGAAATGTTAATTCCTTAAAAATCCAAGTCATTAGTTCCCTAATAAAAATTCAGTTTTTTATTTGTAGTTCAAATGGGCACATAATAATTTGCTTTTTCATAGGGATAGGTAAAATTATTTCTCTAATGTACACTGCGTTTACCCAGAAAGAAGGCAAGCCTACTCTACATGTTCCAGATATGACATAGTTTATATCAAAGAACCATAATTTAATCCATCAAGGAAATGCATTTCAGGGTAAATGTTATGTACTTTTTTACTTACCCTCTTAATTATAGTAACATGATGCTAATTTCAAGGCTTATTATCAATGCAATCTCCATATCACTTTTCATCAACCCTGTATGGTAGCAAGATTACCTAACTTTATTGATCACTAGTAAAGCTTATAAGATAGGGTCATAGTGTAATCCATTAAGGTAAGTCTGCTACCTTTCAAGACAAATGGAGTTGTAGCATATTAATGCTACGTGGGCGTTACAAGACTGTAGAGCGCCACAAAGTATGCTTGGTCAACACTGGGTGTTACACAAGGAGAACAACCGAGGCCTTATAGGGTAAAAAGACGTTACAGTGTGTATAACCAGGTTTAATCATGTGTTTATTTTGTTCATATTGTCACAACCCCCCTCCCTTATGGTCTGGATATGTCAGGGTAGCTTGAGGGAAAGGCTTGGTTGTAGGCAAGTTAGCTGTGTGGTTTTGAAATAATACTTAGGGCTACGAATTTTGGTTTAATAGAAGTTACTAAAAGATAATACAAAATATGATGTTTAAAATATATATAGATTGGACGCTTGTGCTTGTGGAAGAACTGGTCTACTCGTGAAAATTTAGACTGATGGAATTGACTGACACGGCTCGCGGCCCCCTACAGAACTCAATATTGGAACCCTGGGCTCGACAGATGCCCTCTAAGTACAAGTGCTACTGATGACCCGAAGCTGTTGTCTGCTATGGTCCAGTGTCAGGCAGTGTTTCTGCTGCGATATTGAGGGAAATGTGGTAGCCCTGATGTCAACAATTAAAATTATTTTATAGCCCGCTTTGGCCCCTTTACCGGCCAATTAGAACAATACATTATTATGAGTGGTCAGCGTTCCCCATTATCGTTTCTAGTTCATTACCTCACTATGCGAAGCCAGCACTTCTTAGGCCGTGTGTCCCCTCGATTTATGTAAACCAAAACAAACATCTCAACATTGCTCAGGATTATGACAATATTTTCTTAATCTTAAGTTTTACTCTGCATTCTGCATAATATGCATAATAGATACTGAAGCTTATGGTGAAATCTTTGACTTACCTTATACTCTTTATGTAATTAAAACAAAATAATGAAACAATTGAAAACATAAAGTATTCTTCTAAACAAAGTATTAAAAATTAAATTCTATATAAATAGAAACATAAATAGAAGTAATAATCTGTAGACAAAAATAATTAGACCAAAATATAATGAAGTTAAAATTAAATTAGAACAAGTAGCAAGCTCCCAGATTTTTAAGTATTCAAGGAAAAACAAGAGGACTAATAAAATGCAAAAGAATCAAAAGTTAAAAAAAGTTTACATTTTTTCTATCTAAACATAGACAAAAATATAAATAATAACAAGTGTCTGCCTTGAAACAACAGTAATAACTCGTTTCTCACAACAATATTTGAAAACGCACAATACATTATTTAAAAAGAAATTTGACAAATTTGAATAAAAGTATGTTCCAAAAGAACAAAGCTATAGGACATCCACAAAAGGAGAGGTGGTATCCAACAGCTAGGAAAAGTTACCATATATCCATTGGCCAAACTATATGATTTGCAAGACCATATGTTGATTTGTTGTTACTTTTGTCAGTCAAAACATTTGTACAAACAAAAAATTTGTTTTTAATTACTAGCCCTTTTTACATTACTGGCATACTGAACTTAAGAAATCAAACGTTTAGATGATGTTGTTTTTTGTGGAAGCGATGTCAGTACATCTGACTAAAATTCGAACCTCGATCTCCCCATCATTGGCAATCTAGTCTACTGCGAGAGAAGCGTGTTAGAACATATGAGCACCAAAGCAAATAATAATTATTTATCAATAGGTTAAGTCACTTTCAGTCAGTGTTTGTAATACATAAAATTCTGCTAGCAAATATATACCATCCCTCCTGCCGTGAATGCCCAATATACGTTAAAGTAACTAACATTTTAAAATTTCAACGAATAGACATTTGAGGGGGTCGGGGCAAAAATATAACCCTCATTTTATGAAAACATGCATTAGCAGTGATTTCTGGTACCTTACCTCTTGAACCAAAAGTTGTTTTCATATCAGTCAAGATATAGATAGTAGCTAATATCAATGAATATTTTATTTAAATTTTTATAACTATGTTTCATGATTTTATAGACGTTTAAATAGCGAATACATACCATCTAAATCTATGAGGGTTATAATGTTTTTGCCCTGACCCCTCAATTTTCACTGATGACAAAATGTTATATACCAGAATGTAAAATATTAATACTTAAGAATGGCATGAAGGTGGTTAAAACTAAAGAATAAACAGTTCTTTGGTGAAAAACAACAAAAATAAAGTAGAAATGGTTGCATTATTTTTAATAAAAAAGAATTACTTCCACCAACAAGAAAAACAACAACATAGAAGATAATGAAACACATTTGCAATCAATATGACAGTCTGGGCAGAAATGAAATAAAGACCATTGACAAAAGAATTAAGGCCAAATAAGAAAATAGGGACATTTCTTGCCCATGTTATCGATGAATGCCAAAAAGTTAAATTATGAACAAAGATAGTGTATTAGCAATACTTAACATAATGTGATAACCGTTTAATATATATTAAAATTTAATATTTGAATGCAACTTTTTGAAAACTAGAAATAAAACATTATAGCCAATAACAAAACATTAAAGTTAAGTTTTCCTGAAATTTATAATTCTAAATAGTTCCCACTTTCATACTAAAACACACCACTATCCACACAAGCAAAATAAGTATCACTTGATATAAATGTAGGTCACTAAACTCAGAGTTTAATAATTAGTAAAGAGACGTATTTTCACATAAATAGATACAGTTTCATGTTATGAAAATACAGTGTTATTATTTAGCACATCCGCTACATTTATCAAAATAGTCTTGTTGCATCTGACTTATTCAAGTGCAAAAATACACTAGTGTGATAACTAAATTAAGCAGGGTCATGTTTAATGCTGGGGAGGCCCAGGGGCTATAAAAGATTGGATGTTCCAACATTACAAATATTTTTTCTTTTCACTTTTTTTAACATTGTCATTTTTTCTTTACAAAATTAATTGTCAAAATCTAAATATTAAAGATATTACTTTGATAAGAGAATATTGTTATAGGAATAAACTATATTTGCTTGAAACAAAATTTTTACCATATATTAAATTTTTTTTAAACTAATCTAGGGCTAGACAGAAAGTAATGTAAATTTTTTTTATTGCAACAATATTTGGAGGTCGGGGGCATCAGCCCCTGTCACATTTGTGTAATTATTACATATATATGTGTACAACCCGAACAGGTAGTGAGATGAAGTGACAAAAAAATAAATAATTGGGTACCTTCTATGGTTCTTAGTTTTGGATATACCTCCATCAGGGATCACATGGTCTAAAAGCATCAGATGTAAAAGTAAAAAACTAAACTTTTAGGTGCATCACTCTCAGGTTACCTTACATAAGTATGCATAGTTTCACTTGTCTAGGTTTCTTGCTTTTAGAGTTGCCTGCACAGATAATCAAATTGCCTTTGAGCATATGGAAAAGTAAGTTTAACCCTTGACCTCCTCTCTGTTCTTTTGCAAAGTTTTTTTGACCTCTAATTTTAAAATGTATAACTCAAATGTATGTTCTATACAAATATAAGATCAAAACAAAGAAGCATGTATTTGCTTCAGTGGTCAAATAGACTAAGGCGTTACTCTCACAATAGACTGAACAGCTGAAGACGAGGAAATCGAGATTCAAATTCTGGTCGGGCTATTTTTTTTTTTAATCCTCAACAGCCTAGGCCATCTTCTGGGACTATTTCAATACAGTGTAGCGGATGCTTACAGTACACATGAAATTTAGTTAGTTATATAAGTACAATTAATGTTTCAAAAATAAATTTCTACAAGATACATAGTAAACTATTTATAAAAAGACATAAAAATTATACATGACAGTGTAAAAAAGAAAATCATTCAAATTATATATATATATATATATATATAAAAGAATATTAAGTTGTAATTATTGCATATAAATCAAGGTTAGGTGTTTTTATAAAGTACACATTTTAACCCTTTGAGTGCCAAGAGAAATGACAAAAGAATGTGCTAAAAGTGCCAAGCTATTTTCCTGAAAAATGCAGGAGTTTGTTTAAATTTTATTAACTCATTAGTCTTTGAACTTATTGCACTCAAATTTTTACATAAACTAGCTAACATGCTTGCCAATCCGATAATATAATGATACATATACTTTTTTAATTTTTAAATATAATAAAAAAATCACTAGCCAAGATATTAAAAAAATATTTTTTTATTGTTTTATTTAACATTAATTTTTAATCATTGAAAATTTAAATAGCTTAAAATAGAATATATCACTGAAAAGAACATAAAAAACTGAGTAAATGACAAAATTTGCAAAAAAAACTAACTTTAGATTTTACACTAAAATTGGGTTATGCATAGCAGCTGTTTCAGTGACCATCAACTTTAGCAGTGTTATAGTAAAACAAAGTCTAAAATAAATAATTGGGTTGGAATTAGAAGGGGACTGGTGGGAGGGTATATAAAACCTGTTACTTCAGCATAAATATGAAGAGGTTGGGGTGGATATCCTGATCTTCAAGATTTATTTCATCCCTTTAGGAATAACTAGTATTCATACTCGTGTTATCAATGACAGCTGTCACTCCTACTTGTTCCGATCTTTCCCTTTCACTAAAATAAAATTCTTGTTCAGTTTCATTATTTACAAATTCAGAATCACTGCTTTCAGAATCACAAACAAATTGATCATTCTGGGTTAAGCTGTCAATAAAATTAATATTGCAAGTATTTCTGTGTCTTTAATCACAGCTTTCCTCTTAGTAGCCATGTTTACAAACAAGGCCAAAGATAAAACTAATAAAGTAAAAAGTTATAAAATAATTTTCCGGTTCGATATATCGCAAAGACAAATAAAAGTAGCTTGAACATACGAGAATGCAGTGGAAATAAAATCTACCCTATCTGTTGAATTAATACTGAACTAAGAGATCGAAAACGTGGGATCGCTGTGAGCGACGCTGGCAATTTTAGCAGATATTTCGTGCATCGCTCTGAGCGACGTTGGCACTCAAAGGGTTAAAGACAAAATAAAAAAAAGAGGCAAAGTGACTAGCCTACTAATTATATTACATAAAGGAAATTAAAGTTAGTAATTATGTGATATTATTTTTCAAATTATTTGATAGTGAAATAAAAATAAATGATAAAGAATATTATACTTCTTATTTATATAGGTCTGCATACACAATATGATTGTAGGTCCAAGCTATTGTTGTGTATTCATTTCAAACTATTTAAGGACAAAAAATAAAACAAAAAATAGGAAAAACTAATAAATAATCAAAAGATAGGCCTATTAGCCTACTTATTAACTACATAATGTTTTACTGTAGTAAACACAGTTCAAACAAAGGACTTTAAAGATAAAAAAATATATATAAAAAAGAAAGAAAAAATAACCAAAATCTTATACTAAAATACTTAGAGAGCACAAAAAAATTATTGCATTTATAGAATTCTGCTTTAAGACAAGAGTTGTTTTTTAATTTCACCAACAAAACTATTCAAATATTCATACTCTCAAATCGTTGATGAAAGTGTATTATATTCTTTCAAAGCTCTGTTTTTAAATGAAGTTATACCAAATTTAGAAGTTTTTACAGATGTTTGACATATTTTAATATTCTTTGCTCTAGTTTCATAATTACATTTTTTAGATAAAGTCTCAAATTTTATGTTTGAAAGTAATTTGTTATTCAGTACTTTATACACAAATTTAACCATATTTAGGAAAATAGTTTTTTCAAGAGATAATATTTTGTATTTTTTATAGACGTGTATGGCCAAAGTTATCAGAATTAAAAAGATTTTTCATATCTCTATTTGGTGTTTTTTTTATGTTGATCCCCAAATTATGTTCACATATGATAAATGTGAGTGGAATAATTAATAATGAGCTATACATTATTATTTTAAGTGTTTGTTGTAAGTTTGTGTTGAGTTCTTCTAAAGACCCCAGCAATAGGACAAATCTTTTTACATGTACTATCAACATGTGAGATGCTGATCAAGAATCAATCCTAAATATTTTATTTGTGACACAACATCTATTTTTTCTTCATTTAGATGTATATCACTTATGCAGTTTTTATTGTTCATTGTGGGTTTTGTAAAATAAATTACTTTGGTTTTTTCAACATCTAAAGATAAAAAGTTACTATGAAGCCACAGAGCCAACTTTTCTTTAAGTCTTTTTGAAAATTGGTTTCTATTTCTCTTATAAAGTTGCCAAATTACAGCAGACAAGTGTCTTCAGCAAACAGCTGTATTTTACCATAGAAACCATATTGATATATATTGTTAATATACATAAGAAATAATAAAGGACCTAAAACAGGGCACGCCACATGCTCTATCTTGTAGCAGCTACTGAAGGTAGTATTCCGATAATTTATAAAGACATTGTTTCCAATCAGAGAGATCATTTTTGAACCAATTTAATTCTATACCTGTTATGCCAATATTAGACAGCTTTTTTAATAATATATATCATGATTTATAGTATCAAAGGCTTTTTTATATCAATAAAGAGTCCACCAGCAACTTTACCACTATCAAGAAAATTCTCTAACACATTTACTTGATCAACTACAGCATTTTCTGTATAAGAATTCTCTCTAAAACCATACTGACCTTCATAGATGAAATTAATAGTATTGAGATGCTGTATAAGTTTATTTTAAACAATTTTTTCAACAATTTTAGACATTGCTGGTAGTAATGATATAGGCCTATAATTACCACAGATACATTTGCTACCAGATTTATGAATTGGTATTACCTTAGCAATTTTAATGTTTTCAGGTACAATGCCTGTTTCTAGACTACGATTAATTATTTTGACCATTATAGGAGCTATAGAAATCCCAATTAGTTTCAGCATGTGATTTGAGATATTGTCAAAGCCACAACTGAATTTATTTGGTAAATTCCTAATTATTTTGTCAATTTCAATTACATCAATTTTATCAAATTTAAACATAATATTAGCATAATCTTTTTGGTTGTTGACCACAAACTCACTATAAGAGTAACACTTTATAAAGATCTGGCTATCTGTTATTTTTCCAATATTTACAAAATAAGTATTTAAGTTAATTACCACTTCATGTATGACTGAAGTTAAGTTATTCCCATTTGTTTCTATTTCAGTTATTCTACTGTCACTTTTTTTAGATTTATTACAAAGAATATTGTTTATTAGTTTCCAGTTTTTTCTATTGTTTGTCACACATTTAGAAAATCCCATTTAGCTATCATCTTTTGATTTTTTTTCCTTAGATATGTTACTTTGTTTCTACACAAAATATATTTCTGTTTTATGGCTCTGTTAGTTGGATTTTTTTAAAGCTTCTTATACCATATTTCCCTTCTTTTGACTAGATTTATATACTCTGTAGTATACCAAAGAGGCAGATTTTTTTGGTCATGGTCTAAAATTATTTGTTCATAGGAACAATTCTCTCTAATGTTATTTATCAACATAACTGTATCATTATACATGTTATTTGTGTCAGATCTCAAAATTATTTTGCTAACATCTTTCTTGAAAACTTCTATAAACATTTTTTCATTTAAAACTACTTTTTTACTTGTTTTAAATTGTTTGCTATTTCATCGTATTTTATTTTTAATGGACTATAATCTATTACAAAATTATTATGATCACAGATTGAGTTGCTAAAATTATACACTCCAAATATATTATTAGACTGAGAGTAATTGCTTAGAATGTGATCAATTAACGTGGTGGTATTTTTAGTAATCCTGGGTGGGTTTTTGGTATTGATGCAATCAAATCCATTTGATATGATAATGTCAGTGTATTTCTTTGCACCGGTGTTGTCTTTGTCAAAAATATTTATATTAAAGTCTCCAAGGATCAAACTTTGTTGATTTTTAAAAAATTCTAAGTATCTATAAAATTTTTTAAGAAAGCTATTGTTTCCACAATTTGACGGCTTACAAATGTATCATATATTGAGATGACTTTTAAAATGATTTGTGGTCTAAGTAATATTCTGAGAGCAGATAAATCTTCTGCTTTATTTATGGCATTGTTATTAAATGTGTATTCTAAAGATTTGTGAATCAAGATACCTACACCTTCCCCAGGCTTATGATCTTGGCAATCATATAGTGAAACATATCCATTAATATTAAAGAACTCAGCCTCACTACTGTTTATCCATGTTTCAGTGAAAACAATTGTATACATTTTTAATTTAAGTGAAATTAAAAGTGTTTCAAGATCATCAGTTTTATTTCTAAGGCTATGGATATTTATCCCAACATGAAAACAATTGAACAATACAAAACTTGATTCACCTTCCTTCGTGATTGGCTTACTCTACTCACTAGGATAGAATAGAATAACTTTATCAATGAATGGCTTACTTTACTCACTAGAATAGAATAGATTAGAATAACTTTAACAAAGAATGGCTTACTTTAATCACTAGAATAGAATATAAATAACTTTAACAATGAAGTTATCACTTTGAAAGCTAGTATTCATAATATGGAGACAAAAGAACAGAAAAATTTGTAAGACACCTTCCCCCATGTTAGGCCTACTTTAACCACCTGCATATAACAGAATAACTTTAACAATGAATTAAATGTTCTGAAAAATAATAGTCCTATACCCCAAACAAAGACAAATAAACAAAACACATTGTAAGTATTTTTTTTTCTCTGCTAGGCTTACTTTAACCATTTAGAATTGTTGAAACTAAAACTTTTTCTTTGTTGCTCATTGTCTTCCTGTTGCTGTCCCTTTTCCTTAGAGTAGCTGCTTTGTTGTCTCTTGTATTGGTCAATGTTATGATCACAATCATTTACATTTGTTGATTTTAAGATCTTTATATCAATGTTGGACTTGATATGATGGACTCTTCCATTCTTATTAATCCTTGCCTATATTTTCCCCACTCTGATCCATATAAATTTGAAACCTATCTTCCTAAGTGATTCTTTGGCTTGTCCAAAGAGAATCTTATTTTGATGAGTTAGGCATTCATTTACATATATGGATCTCTTCATGCATGAGTGTCCCAAGGATATGTACTGAACTTATCATCAAAGCTGGTTACGCTTTTGTTAAATTGTTTCACTCCGTTAATAATCTCAAGTTTTTTGTGTCTCTGACTAATTTAACGAGAATAACTGGGGGTAGTTCATTTTTCTTGTTGTTTGATAGCCTGTGAGCTATGTCACTTTCACCTTTATTTAGATCAACTTTAACACTCCTGTATAATTTTTCTACCAATTCATAAACATTTTATATATTTGCACTTATTATTGGGATTCCATTTATCTCAAAACTCTTTATTCGGGAATATTGTTGCAAGTCAGAGATGTCTTTACTAATCACACTAACTTGTTATATAACTGCTTTTGTCTCATTATCTTTCTCATTCATTCTAAATAACAAAGAGTCTACTTTATAGGAAATTCGCCTGCATTGGCGTAGAGGTAGAGTGGGCCATGATTTAGGAAAAACATTTTTAGTACTCCCTGCCATGATAATAATTGTGACTTCCCCATCACTGTGAGACCAAACTATATTAGCTTGACAGTCTGTCTGTGTATTCACCGATGCAGGTATTTATTTCCATTTGAAATCAGCTGTTTTGCCTTTGTCATTTTTCTTTATCTTATTTTTGTATTCCAAGTATATATTATATTACAGAATCTTTGTAATGGAATTTTAGTAACCATATTTATTTTCCAGGACTTTAAAGCATAAAGCAGAGAGTACGTTGAAATTAATTTCAAAGAAAGGACAATTAACACCTCAACTAGAGTCTACTATTTCTCTTGCTTGCACATTAGAAGAGTTGGACCTCATAGTAAGTACCACACAAGCTAATCAAAGCTATTTGAACAAACGCAAAACTTATTTAACCATCTGTGGGTAACGCAGTACATTTATTCTAATTAAAGTAACTATTCTCTTGGCTTACTTCTATAGTTGTGGTTAGAACTATTGTGTCTGTAAAGTTTGCAAAGGAAAATTGTGTCTGGGATATGGACAATAACCTGGAACATTTGGTTATTGTAGAATTTAAACGTCAAATCAATGTCACAGTGTTTGCATTATGTCTAAAGACAAGTACACACTTGGAAACTGTTTTCAGCATTGTTTCTCGCTGTTTCTGAAATGTTTACTGTGTCTCACACCCATAGGGAAACAGTTAGCAAACATTGTTTTGCATTCAGACTTTGATGATGAAAGATGGATTCCTGTCCAGAGTTCTTTTGAGTACAAGAGCAAGGAGAATGCTGCTTTGTATGAGAAACTCACTGAAAAATGATTGCGTGAGGTTGGCGAGAGGCTAAGAAGAGAGATGACAGTCAGTGCTTGGAATGTGGTGACGTGAATACGAAATGTGCGAGTGAAAATCTTGAAATGGGGTAACAGGCATTGTACATCTGTTAAGTTAACAAGTGTGTCACATATTACATGTGAGGTACAATAAATCAAATGGGATGAACAAAAAAAAATCCATATCTTTGTTTAATTGCATAAAACACCTGCCGAGTTATCTGAGTTTGTGATATACAATCATCAATTATATTAACATTATGTGTCTTGAATTTTATTAGTAATATTAAAATATTGCAATTGTTAATAATTGTGACAAAATAGATAAATTGTCATGAATAATGAACAATTAAATAGGAATTATGAAAATGTGGGTACGCAGTGGTCTCCATCTTGCTAGCGTGGAAGACATTTACAAAAAAAATATCTGAGCTACAACTGATTAAAAACGAACAAATTGTAATTTAACTGCCAATAGGCCTACAAAAATTAAATAAACTTAAAATGCAACAGCAGGACCAAAACAATTTGGAGGAAGAAGCTATAAACCATAAGGAGGTAGTGGCAGAACATCAGACATTCTAGGCTATGTCGAGAAAGGATGCTCTGAACCTAATTTTGGAAAGTAGCCATCACCACGATTAAACACGTTTTGAAATGATGCAGTCGCAATCACAGCAACAGCAAACACCAGGACCAACTTATAATATAATGCCCGAGTTAGCCAAAACCCACCTCCACTTTGATGGCGAGTCATCAGGAATGAACACGTCTTGAGTGGCTACATATAATCAACACCACAGCGGAACTCCATAAATGGCAGAATCATTTCAAGCTGGATTCTGATAAGACTCATCTCACAGGTGCAGCTCAACATTGGTATCGATCCACTTTATCAGAAATATTCAGTTGGGACCAATTAAAATGTAAATTTTGACGAAACCCTCCTCAGGGGCGTAGTTAGCTAACACACTGGTTTCATGTTGAGCAGACTGCCGAGGACGGGGAGATCAAGGTTCGAATCTCGGTTGGGTGAACTGGAGGGTGGGTAATTCCTAAAAATGGGTTTCCATTCTCTATTCATGCAAATGTGGGCTCACTTCCTCTGAATTCAATCTTCCCAATTCCTAACCCATTAGCATAATTAGTACTTAAGCGTATGACCTGAGCTGGTAGTAAGACACAGTGCTAAATTAAAAAAAAAATTACAAACCTTTGAGAAAATTTGACCAAATGAAAAACCGTGTGCAAGACAAAAATGAAAACACACATTTTTATTTTCATGATAAAGTACGGCTGTGTAAGACCCTGGAATTAGAGTTCACAGACACTAAGAAACAACTTGCAATTGGCTTGTCATGTGAATTAAGTACTCACATCATAAACAAACACCATGATTACCTGGATGATCTCCTTCATGACATAAGGGACTTCAAAAAAGTCAATGCACAGCGATCAAAACGTGTTACAGATATCCTGGAAAACAGATTTTGTGGAAATCAAATGATCAACCTAGTTTAGGCCTACAAACAGGAAATGACATGAGCAGCTCACAAGAGATTAATCAAGCAAGAGGCTGGCCATCTCGAAATTAAATAAAGCATGAGTGGCCAGATTCAGTATATTATCAAAATGAAAAATGGGAACCATGTTGTTTTAATTGTCAAAAATATGAATATATTTTTCGGGACTGCTTAGAGACACAAAGACCCATAGCATGTTGTCTTGCCGCCAAGAGAACCATACCAAGCGTTTCTATACTAACCGAAACAGACAAGTGAAAGAACCTATTCAATTCTCTTGCACCAAAAGAAACATAACTTATGATTTGGAGAAATACCTGAAGAAAGTGACGGTAGGATCTATATCATTTATGTTGGTAAGAGACACTGGCAGTTCATGTTGCACAATACAAGCCATGACAGCCGTCAAGTATGGGTTTCCAATTCAACCTTGTAAAAAAGTTTACATGGGTTTGGGAACACAGAAAATATGATCACTTCTTTGGGAAGAATAGTTTCAGATATATCTATGGATAGTGTAGTAGGAGGTTATGTGAATGCTAGTTGTCCCAAACAATGCGCAAAGTACTGAGGTCATCATCGAAAGAACTTGGACATTACTGCCAAGTGTTGCATTTGTTAAGTTAGGAGAACATTTATTTGTTGGAAATACAGAAAAAATCCCTTTAAGAAATTAAATTTACCAGCAGTAAAAAAGGCTAAACCAATCAAATTGCGGACACTATAGGCCAACATTTTGCAAGGGACCAGCATTAATTTTGTTCGAGTTATGTCAAATGTACTTCAAGATGGCCAGCTAATGTTTGGTGGCGCTGTTTATAAGCCAGATGAGAACAGGGAGTTCTCCATACAAATTATAAATACAAGTACTGATGAGATGTACATGAAGAAAAATGTCAATGTGGGTCATGATGAATTAGTGAACATTGTGGATGTTGATCAATGTACATTAGGCCTACACAACAAATCAGCGATAATGGGTCAAAGTGTAAGATTATCGATAGAAAAGACCTCCTTATTGATAATCGTGCTAGTGAACAAGACATAATTCATTAATGAATTTGCTGAATGAGTTTAGTGATTGTCTTGCTTCTAACCTGTCAAAGTTAGGATGCACTGACTTGACCAAAATTGACATAGTTGAGATTCCCCAAACCGGTTGCTTGCAAACCGTATCGAACAAACAAAAAACAAACAAACAAACAAGAAAATTATGCTAAAAGAGAAACAGTCAATAAATGGAAGAATCATGGCATTATGATGGAGACTCTAAGTTGTAATATGTGAGTCAGTGTTACTGTTAAGAATGAAAACAGGAGCAAATAAGCTTGTCATTAATTACCGACATCTAAACCAACAGATCATAAGTGATAGCTATCTATTACCCCACATTTATGACCAATTTGAACTATTCTCTGGTGGCAAGGGGTTCACGGTACTTGACTTAGCTCACAGATATTTATAAATTCCTTTTACTGATGAGGCAAAGGAGGAGACTGCATTTGTGACATCAGAGGGAACAGGTCAATTTCAAAGAATGGTATTCGGTTTAACTAATGGACCATCTGAGTTCCATCATGCTATGAACTGTCCATTAGGTGGATTATAAAATACAATAGTGATGTACTACTTGGATAATATCCAAATCCCGGCCAAAAAATTGGCCAGAAATACTAAATAGATTAAAGCTGGTCTTCGAAGCCTTGAGACATGCTTACCTCACATGCATGCTAAGTAAATGCGAATTTGGGAACAAAACCATAGAGTACTTGGGGTTTGTGATTAGAGAAGGAACCATACAACCCGGGCCACATAACCATTAGCAATCATTAGGTTTCCTAAGCCCAATTCTGTTCATGAAGTATGAAGGTTCCAAGGGCTCATCGGATTCTTCAGACAAGTCACTCCTCGCTATGCTGAAATAAGTGAACCACTCTGTCGCCTAACAAGGAAAGACTGTCAGTTTGAAGAAGAGCAGAAGGTATTTGAAGACTTCAGGACTACCCTCATCCAGGAGCCTGTGCTTAAGCTTTATGATCCTAACGCAGCCACTGAACTACACCTGGATGCAAGTGCTTAGGGGTTAGCTAGAATACTTCTAACAGAAGGTGTAAATGCTTTGATCACAGATTGTTTGGTGGTACAATTTTATACAGGAATATGGCTTTGAGGTAAAACATAGACCAGCTGAGAAGATGGCCCATGTGGATGCCATGAGCCGTTCACCAGCGAGTTGTGAAAAAGGTGTGAGGCGTTTTTAACCCTATCTGTTGAGGATCAAGTACTAGCAATGCAACATAGTGATTCAGATTTGAGGAATATTATGTGCATACTCAAATTACCCCAACCACTCAGAACTAAAGCTGAGCAAAACAAGGTAGTTAATTTGTAAATTGTAAATGGGAACATGTGTAGTATTGAGAAACATAATCAGCAGATATTCAAATGTTTTTCCTAAAGTGACGAGAAAAAGTCTTACTGTTAAATTTCATAACTTGTCTGGACACTTCGCATTCGACCGTACTGTTGCTAAGATGAAAGAAAACTATTGGTTTCCTGGCATGAAACGTTATGTCAAGCATCATATAGCTCACTGCTTTGAGTGCCTCCTGAGTAAGGTCCGGGGGGCAAGGGGGGGAAGGGGGGGGCGAAGCTGGGCTACTCAACCCAATACCTCTAGTTACCCGACCTTTTCAAATTGTGTGCATCAATTATTTAGGACCTTTTCCTTGAAGCTCAAAGGGTAATTGTGAACTCCTTGTAATCATAGATAACCTGATAAAATCTGTGCATATCTATGCAGTGCGTGATACGTCCGCCAAAAGTGTAAGTACCAGTTTCTTTTTCATGATCGTGATCTATCGGAAAAAATAATGATATCTGTTTCAACTCATTGGGCAGACTTAAAGGACTGGGACAAGGATTTGAAAAATATTCAACGTGACCTCAACACTGCTGTCAACAAGACGACTGGAATATCACTCTTTGAGGCACTTGACGAATATAGACCTCGGCACCACGATGGGGCACTTAGGAGTCTCACCGACGTACCTGGGAACAGCACGTACCAACTACCCACAGGAATACAGAAAAGAGTACACAACACACTCATAGCAGAACAGTTTCACCAGAAAACATATTTTGATAAGCGAAAGTATACTATGTTTTGACATTGGAGAAGTATGATGATGCGATGTGCACCAGTGCATACTGGCGAACCAACAAAGGGGTAGTCGAAGTACAGAGGTCCTCTTGTGGTTTTGAAAGTGTTCTCAGACGGTAGCACTTATTGAGTTAGTCAATTGACAGGAGATGTTAAACAGAAACACTATGCCACCACTGCGCACATTTCTTAACTTAAGTCATGAGGTAATAAATACAAGATTGCTGATGGTGAACATATGAGTGACAAGTCAGAAGATGACAGGTCAAATGGATCTGAGCTGAAGACAACCAAACCTGATTGCAATCTTGTGACATTTTCAGGAAACATGGAAAAAAGTTAGCAAACTGTTTCTGAAAACACTAAAAAACATTTCACAAACAATTTTTACAAATGCGTACTAGGATGTAGAAACATTTTTCAAATATGACACTAATCACTTGAATTAACACAATTGATTCTTTTTTTTATTTGCAAATAAAATGTTTTTTTAGCTAACCGATTTCTTTAACAGTGTTTATTTTTAAATAGAATGTTTCTTTAGCACTAACATTAATTGTTCATAAATGCCTTTGCAAATATTTCTCTCTTGATCATGAACCAAGCTATGTTCAAAATTGCTTCTAAATATTTGTTAAAGACATTTGTAAAGCTGACAAAAATACAAACAATATTAAGTTATATTACCCTGAATGTATCTTGCTCTATATTCTTAAATACTTACTTGTTTATTTTTTAATTATTTTAAAATTTCATAAGTTGAATATAGTAGGAATATGTTATGTACAAAACTTAAAAATAATTAAATCAGAACTTCTATGAGAAATTATAGTTGTTATAAAGTAAACATTTTAAATTTATAATAGCCTCTTATAGTGAACTTACTTTTGCCCGTGGCTTTGCTTGCATTAAACAATACATCATCACATTCAAAAACTTGAAATACTAGAAATGAATGAAACCTTGAAGAGAGCAGTGTTTTATGTGGGTATTAAGATTAATGAAGAAACAAACTTATACCCCCCTCCCCCACCACACCCCAGCTCATTTCATGTGTCATCATATAGACCCACATCATCAGCTTACTCTCGGATTGTTAAAATGTAACTAAATAGATAACAGTTTCTTGTCTAAAAAAAAATTAATAAGAAGTTGTTCAGTCTCTGAAATGTATAGATATTATTATTATTGTAAAATAACTAAGAAATTTTTTGTTTAGCTTATTTTTATTCATGAATTTCTTTATTTACAATAATTTTGCATTTTTATTAGTTCTTCGAATGTTTCCTGCCTTTTTAGGCACCCTTTTGAGGGTCTCCCGCTGTTTTTGTCAGTTGGAAGGGGAAAAGCTGGAAAATCATTGTTTATAGATCAGTGGAATACTGGTCAGCACAGAGTTTAGTTGATTAAGTGTGTCTGCCACAATAGCCACACTAAGTGCTATACAGGTAGTTTTCTTCATGTGGATTGGGTGTTAACTTGGCCTAAAGTAACCTTTTTTTAAAAGTAAGACACCATGAAAGTTCAAGAGTTGCGGAGTTATTCCCTTGTTTCCTATTCCTTCCTACTCTAGCCCAGCGACCATTGTCGGCGAATCTCAAATTTGAGAAGATAAGCTACTCAATTCATCTTATATACGGTCCATTACTCATTTGGTTTTCATCTTATTGCATTGCTTGATAGTTGGAACGAACAGAAATGTCTAGCTACAACTATTGTCAATGCTGTCATACTGTAGCTTATATATTTCTATTTAACTAGACAACCAACAAACTGAAAATAAAATATTTTGAAATATGTTGTAAAGGTGAACAAAAATTGTTAATAAACCATTGATAGACAAATATTTATAACAATATGCTGGATTTAAAATATATTTCTAAGATAGCACTCGATAAACTACTTGAACTTAGTGCAATGATCCTTTGATACACTGTTTATTTGTTAATATCCACATTCCTTCATAGCTAAAAATATCCCTAACTTTACTGAATGCTTATAGGCTCTCTCTTAATGTTAAATCTAAATAAGACACCTTTAAATCGTTCACTGGCCCATTACAACTATGAAATATTCAATATATCTGAAAGAAGGTACAGGAAAGGTGGATATAAACATATAAAAGGAACAAATAATGAAAAGAAGAACACAGTTCCCACTTTACATTGCTGTCATAGGACAAGGAGGTAATGGCTGTGTCTTTAAGAAAATTGACCATTACTGCCCAATCCCCCGACCTAGGTTTCTTTCTCTTGGAACTAATTAGAGGGAGTGTAAAACCAGGGTTCCTACTGTTTGGAAAGTCGGGGGAAAAAATAACAGTCAGGGAAAGTCAGGGAAATGACAATTCATGTCACACTTCAGTTTCATCGGAAATTGTAAAGCCGCAGAAGGAAGGTGTTGTCAAAAGTGAAAGTAGTGTTAGTGGCTCGAAGAAACCCTAACACATTTGTTATGAAAGATAATATAAATAAGGCGAAAATTATTTGGGCTTTGCAAGTTGTTGACAATAAAATGTATTTCAATTCGTGCAATAATTTAAGTACAATTTTTCAGTTGATGTTTCCTGAGTGTTCCATTGTCAGTGCCTTTACTCTTGGTGAAGACAAGGCTGCATATTTCATTGTGCATGGCCTGGCTCCATTCTTTCATAACAATTTACTGGACTGCCTAAAATCATATAGCAACTTTGTAATTTGTTTTGATTAGACATTGAATAAAGTTATTCAAAGAGGGTAAATGGACATTGTATTCAGATTCTGGGACAAGGAAAATCATAAAGTTGTCACTCATTGCTCGGACAGTGTTTTTTTTCAATAGAAGCACCCTGAAGAGTTACTGAAGCATTTCTTGGATGGTATTTCTCCTCTTCCAGTCTCTAAGTTGATACAAATGTCAATTTAAAGTTTATAACACTTCTTCATGAGCACATCAAATCTGTCACAGACAATGAAGTATGTATTTAGATAAATCTGGGGACATGTGAGCTTCATGTTGTTCTTAGTTCCTTGAGAACAGGAGTGGAACCTGTCAATTGGGATAAAAATTTCTTATTGTGTCACACATACTACCTGTTCACTGACTCTACAGCTCGTCAAGCATTGTTTACCCAGTTGACAGGGTGTACAGCTTTTCCTTTGGAGTTCTGTGGTGTGCGGTGGTTAGAGAATGCAATGTGCTTTCAAAAGGCATTACAAATTTGGACCACGTTGTTAAGTTTCTCAAAGAAGAATAGCTTCTTAAAACAAAACCTTTAGGGATACTGAAAAGAGCAGCCTGTGATCCATTCCTGAAGTATATACTAGCTTTCTGCAAAACAATTGCAAATGGATTTCGGCCTTTCCTTTTTGATAGGGTTTGATATATTTTGTTATTTTTCCATCATTTTCCCTGAACTGATTGGCAAGACGTCTGCTTTCTTATTCTTACATGAGCGGTGAGGCAAGGTCGGCTGTAAGGGAGGAGGAGGCCGAAATAAATGTAATTAAATTAATATTTTCACATGAATAGTACCATAAAATTATAGTGGAAATTTATTTAGAAGTTGGTCAGGGAACTTGGGAAAATAGTCAGGGAAAAGTCAGGGATAATTTTTTTACAAATACTGTAGGAACCCTGTAAAACATGTAATGCAACTTCCTAAAAGAGGAAACCAAAAGACACAAAAAGTAGAAAAAGGAAATTTGTAAAGAATGATTGGACACTTAGATAGAGACATCTAAAGGGAATAACATAAAGGAAAACACATGAAATTGACATTAGTTTCTGGAAAACCTCTTTTCACTTTATGAAGAACGTTTTGTTATATTTCATATAATATAACACACACAACACCCAGCCATTCCCTAGTTGTTAAGTCATCACTCTGAAAGGGGAAACCCACATTTCACCAATGATACATTTTTCGGCCATGTCGGGAATTGAACCCAGAACCATAAACTCAGTGGATTAACATGTTACCTACATAGCTAAGGTGCCACGCAAATAAAAAATGCATTGTAAGTGATAATAAACTGTCATGATAATTGCACAAATCACATATAAATGATCTTTAAAACACATTAAAGCTCTTTTACTTTCTCTCTATCTTACAGGTAGAGAAAGTATGGTGATCGTCAAAAAAATCGAACTCGAGATTTTGATGAATCTTGACGTTTCATGACTCCCTGAATCCGAAAAAGTGGTTTTTGAATTTCCGTCTGTCTGTCTGTCTGTCTGTCTGTACCTCCAACTAGAGCCTAAACTATTTTACCGATTGAGCTAAAACTTGATATCTAGGGTTTTCATAGGGTTCCCCCGAGGGGTTTTTGGAATTGGATATTCACCCCTAAAATTAAGGGTAGTTTACTGAAGGGAAAAAAGAGAAAAAGTCGATTTTCTCAAAATCGGCTCTAACGATTTTGATTAAATTTCATTTATAAATATTAATAAATATTCCAAACAAAATGGCTACTCTCAATATTTCGGCAAAAGGGCTTTAAGGGCTCCGGTTTGATGCGTTAATAACATTTTTTATAATAGCTCCGAAACTATTTGAGATATGAAATTACTTAGCATTACAAATATGTATAAATATTTATAATACAAATATTTTATTTGAAACATATTTTTATAAAATCAATGATTTTCAATCTATACGCAATTATATATATTTTTTTAACTTTTTGGACATTAAAGTTTAAGTATTGTCGACCGTAAAAAAAACTAACCTGAAATGTTGATGGATGTCAACGTCTCATGACCCCCTGAACCCTAAAAAATAGTCTTTGCAATGCCGTCTGTCTGTGTGTCTATTAAAACTTAAAATTAAGCGTAGTTTTATAAAGGGCGAAAAGAGAAAAAATAGGTTTTCTCAAAATCTGCTCAAACGATTTTGATTAAAATTCGTATCTAGGCGTTGATTAAGATTAGAAATAAACTGGCTATTTTCATTTTCCTATGAAAATGATTTTTAGGGTACTTTACAGAAGCGTTAATTTTCGTTTCTCCACAACTATTTGAGAAACTAAACAACTTTTCATTGCAAAATTGTAGGACTATTAGAAATAAAAAACTTTTATTTGACATATATTTTTATAAAAGCAACAGTTTCTGAGATATTTGCAAATATATTAATACTATTTTGTGAGCTTTAGTTGTAAACATATACTTTTTAAGTCTTAACACAATAATTCTCCAATGCCATAGAGTAATTAAATATAAGTAAGTATCTAAAAAAAGTATGTTATTTTTCCTTAAAACTCTTAGGAGAAATGTTTGCACAGCAATGATATATCTCCATTTTAGACTCAATAGTCAATATTTACATTTTTTATTGGTCAAAATGTATAAATGAATATTTAAATATCAATGCGATGACTTGAAGATGTGCAACACCTTACAAAATGTTAAAATTTTAACCAGAAATCGAAATTTTAATACGAAGTGTTGAATCTTGTGGACCCAATATTAATCTTTTTTATAACTTTTAGGATTCCTTAGATTTCTTTATACTTTCCTCCATTCATCTCTAGTAATATAATTTTCATAAATTGGAACATGTAAAGCAGATCCGAGTTTCCAAGCTGTCAGCAAATGGTTCAAATATCATTTTATTGAGGTCTTTAAAACATTAAACTATTTGAAATGCTCTTAGGTGGACAAAGATGCGCCTCTTTTCTCATTGATTCTATATCATTGTATATTATTTTATGCGTGTTCTTATGTGGAGTGGTGATGATACAATGTACATTATTCCTTTCAGAAATCTTACGAGTTTATATATATATATATATATATATATATATAGAGAGAGAGAGAGAGAGAGAGAGTCTGTGCGGCGCCGTACTATTTATTTTTTATTGGTGCAAATTTCATTACTCTTTTATATTTGTTGACAGTATGCACCATACAAAGAAAGTAATAAGGGCACACTGGCTCAGCGAGCTCGGCGACTTGGATTGGAATGCATTGCACTGAAAATTTTAGATGGCACTACAGAAATATCTCGGAGGATGATAGACAATTTAGTGAACCCTTATGTCGAAGATCTAAAAACGGTTCATAAAGTTGAACAAGGTATTTGCCATATACTCGCCGACATTATCAGCAAGAATGGAGATGTGCTAAAACATCTAAGGGATTTGTGAGTATTAGTTAATAGTTATACTACTAATAAATTGGGCACAAAAATATTATTTAAATTTGTAGGCCTTTGATAAAAGAAATTATAATTGGTATATAAAACAGTATTCAAACATGTCTATTACAGTTAATCACTATGTATATATATATATATTGCAACAGTAATATTTTAAAATTATATTTTACAACCATAGAACCACCTTTGACATAAAATAGCTTAAAGAAGTGGAGAAAATCTTCCTATCTATATATTTATCGATATTTATTATAGCTTCATTGATTTTATAGTATGGTTTTACTCTAGGTGGTTATTCTTAAACAGTTTATTTTATACTTTTACCCATTTATTTATATAACAAGTCTCATAACTATTAAACAAGTATTATATATGTTACAGTCCAAACCCGATTCCAGGACAAACTAGATCAGACTAGATTGAATTGATACATCCTACTGCTTGTAGGCTAAACTGATATAGTCTGATGTTCTTAGGCAATACTAGTCTTTACCCTTCTTAACTCACACGGTGAATCGACTTTGGACATATCTTATCATCCACAGTTTGCACGCAAATGTTGTTTGATAACCTAACCTAACCTAATTCAAATCTTGTTTGGCCTAATGAAATTGTAGGTCATACTAGCTTATCCTATTAGTTAGGCCAACATTTCAAGATTAACTAATTTAGACTAAGCTAAACTAGTACATCCTGAGGCTCTTAGGATTTATCAATTCGGCCTAGCCCGATCTAGTTAGTCTTGGAATCAGGTTTGGATGATAACATAAATATATTTTTTCAGCACTGAATTTTAATAGCTGTACAGGTTATATGCAAGTATTATATTTAAAGCTGCATATGAAAATATGTACTAGAAAGATGGAGGTGCCAATATTGCCAGTGTGCCTATTATCACCCACCCTTGATTATGTCTGCACAGTCCAGCTACCGGCCGATCAGTGGCTTTAACTTGCTAAACACACATTTAACTATGCTCTGTGAGTAATTAAAAGAAATGACTTACATTTATATTCACTGGAATTATATTAAATAAAATAAGCATGAATCGGATATCAAACACATAACATTTATGATATTTTTGTAGTTAGACAACTGTATGAATCAAAATGTTCCTTTTCCCCATTTGATAGCTTTATAAAGAGCTGCAAAGATGTTCAATCTCCCAAGGTCTAAAACAAAGGCTTACATTTTTAATGATTTTGCCGACATTGATATTACTGATTAAGTACCATTGGGAAGAAAGACGTACGGCCCCTCAATATTGAAAATGAAGATTAATAAATCATTCTATGGGATAGCAATGAAATATTTAAAAATAGTGGTGTTTCAACTTGCTAGTCATAACAACATTAAGCAAGTGTTTTCTTTAAAAATGAAAACTGCAGGACAAAACTAGCTACATTTATTTCTGAAGAGCATCCTAGATTTTCAATAAGGAAACCTCAATCCTTATCCTTTGCCAGAATTTGTGGCTTTACACCCAAATATATATATTTATATTTATATTTGAATTTTCTAAAACCTTAACTTGAACTAATTCAATTCTCATCTGCTTGTTTTATACAATGTCTATTAAGTACAGTCATGTTGCTGAAAGGTGAATAGTAAGTGCATATATTGTCCTCAGCTGAATTAGGTGCCCTTGTTCCAATATCAGCTGCTGATAATTACTTGCTTCTGATGCTGATCTTTACCAGAAAGTGAATAGAGCCTGAAGTCATGGTCATGGATAATATGGTAAATCATCAACAATGAACATTGTTATAAGCTGGTTTTGAAACTAAAACGCGCCGAACAACATATTTTTCTGTTTAAACTCAACAAATATAGAATGAAAGTTTCTAGTGTGTTATAATTTCAATAGTTCTATAATAGATATTTAATTCAAACACGTTTGTCATTGCTATCTGCAAACCACAGTTTAAGAACTAGTGTTCTCCTATACAATCCTTATATCGTCACAGAATCTAGTTTCCATGCCACTGCCATAGAAGAACAGGTCAGCGTTGATAAAAGGAAAATCAGTCAGGCTTTCCCTTCTACAATCAAGGTGGTCTCACCAAGTGATGTTGTGCCAACTCCCCACATTGTAGGCAATGAGTTTTCCACATCGGATGGATACAGAGGATCAGCTATGTCAGTAGCTGGTACACAACATAAGGACAAATGGGTTTTGGCATTGAATAAGGATAAAGATATGAAAAGTGGATACAGTGCACCAAGTGTTTCAAATGGTGGCACAAAGACAATAATGATCAAAAGAAAAATTACACTTGATACATTTGTATTCCTTGCTTGGGCTGTTAATAACAGTTAATTTTGTATTCATTATTGGTCAATATGTGCCTAATTTTTATTCCATAAATAATGATTTTATTCCCTTAGTTCAATTTTTTACTGAGCAGCAGTAGGTAGGAGATATTAAAACCCTATTTAACCCTTTTAGTGACATGAGCCGATCTGATCGGCTCTGCCTACTATCGCTAAAAGTGCCACAATCCAATCTGATCGGCTCCGCCTACTACAGTTAAAAGTGCCAGAGCCGATGAGGTTGGCTCTCCAGATTTGCGCTAGTTCTCGCTTTACCTGATATATAGTGAAGTTATGTCATATATCACTAGAAAGAGAACATTTCCCTCTTATTTTATATAAGGTAGACGACAATAATCAACCGTAAATAGTTGTTATTGGAACTGGGAGTTTAGTACATTTACAATGGGACATTCACGTACTCAATGAGTTAAGTGCAACGCCGCCGGTTTACATATGAGTTGTATGGAAAAACATAAGAGTGGCTAAAATTTATACTGAAGTAAATAGTACTGTAAACAGTTATCATATGTACGGGTTAAATTGTGTTGAGTTTATAAAAAAAGGCTATCTAGATTTTCATGTTATGTCATGTGAATGGAAAGATTTATTTACCAATTTAAGTAAATAGCCGTAATTACTATATAAATTTATATAATATGTATACAAAAAATTTAATCATTCATTATAAAAGGTTTTTTGAAAAAAACATTCAGTATGCTTAGGCTTAAATATTTATTCATGAGGTAAGCAATATAATAAATCTTGCTGTAAGGTAAGCAATAATGGCCCAAACATATCAAATAAAAATTCTTACAAAAATGAGAAAATAGCTGTAGCATTCTTTGCACAAAGAACCTAACAGGCCTCCAGCACTCTTTGCCCGCGAATTCTGGAATAGTCGTGGCACTAAAAGGGTAAAAAAATGCAAAATTTGTTTCTTGTTTTAGAAATAAAAGCTATTGGTCAAAATATGCTCTTTTTTTTTTAAAGCTATATGCTGTAATACAATAAATAAAGTGTGCATTACATTATTTATAATTTCCCTACATACATCAGAGCCTGAACACTAGATGCTGAACTTTGTATGAGCAGTATTTCCATACCTATCTTTTTTATTTTTTCATCTTTCCAGCTTGTGGCCAGCTCAGTAAAGTAAAATTCCTCCATCCTCCTGTTCCTTTTCACCACTATTATTCCTAACATTTGCTTCCATTCTTTTCCTATCATGCACACTTGCTGTTTGCTCTCCTCCCATTTCTTTCTTGGTCTTCCTTGCTGTACTTTTTTATATATTCTTTCTCCATCAATCTCTTATGGGATTTTTTCCTTTTACATCCTCAATATATGACCGACCATACCATCTCAACCTTGCTTCCTCTTCTATCTCTTGTACCCCAAATCTTGCCAGGACAACCTCATTCCTAATCCTATATATCCTTCTGTACATAACTCTAAATTAGATCAACTAACGATGTTAAAAATGTAATTATTCTTTTATCTCGTATGTATATAAAATATGACAAAACATTCTTGAGTTCATAATAAACACACTTTTCAAACATCGACTTCTTTCCATAGATCTGATTTGAGTTGTTGTTTATTCATTAGGCTAGCCTTAAAGCAGTCATGATTAGGCCCACTTTAAACCTGTAGCTATTTGTGCTTCTAATGAAAGTTCAAAACAAAAGTCTAACAATTGATTGTATTCCACACTTTACGAGTATCCATGAAACAGATGAATTTATTATTAGTATCTTATTTTTTTATGTCAAACAGGAATGAAAAAATTGAGTTTTCATTAGAAACCAAAGAAAGAGGAAATTCAAAGAATGCAAGTGAAAATTCACAAAAAAATATTGCTGAAAAGTCAAAGTACGAAAGATACTTCAACTTCAAAACTTCTTTCAGTAGGATTCGTTCACATCAGGTAAGTTCATTTTACTAGTTTAATGTCAAAAAAACTTCATATATCCCATGGTCGGCTGTGTAACACAAATAATAATACCAACTTTGACTCTTGTTCAAACACAATAATATCCACAAAATGATTTTTTATTGTAATTTTAAATGCTTTCTTCTTATTGCAAGATATTTAAATAATGTTTTCTTATATTAATTCAAACTATCACCCTATTTAATATGCTTAGAAAAGTTATAAATTACACTAAACTTATTTAATTAATTATAAGTATTATACTTTATTTTCATGCACAATTGGAATACAAGCTGTATTTATTTCTTATTCTCTTTCCTTTATAGCTTGCTTGTAATTTTTTCTTATGGAATTAACCTATATTCTCTTACTAGCATTGAAGTACCCTGCGTTGCCCTGAAGAAATATTATTGGGTAGAAAGTTAAAAAAGAGCAAAAATAAAAGAGTAAATTTTAGCAAAATGTGTTTTTGAAAAAAGGTTAGAAAGGGTTAATAAGATTGTTAAAAAGGATTAAAAGGGCAAAAAGAATATTATCTTAGGGTAAAAAGGTTAAAAGATGTTAAAGGTGCATGAAAGGTTAAAAGATGTTAAAGGTGCATGAAAGGTTAAAAGGGTTGTAATTAAATCCAATTAACACTATTTTAGATTTTTTTTACTACATTTACCCAGTTTAACCTTTATAACTAGTTTGAATTTTAACCCCGTTTATCTCTTTTACCCCTCTAATCCATTTTACCCACTCTACCCTGTCCACCCCTTTTACTATTTTCCCACTTTTACCCTTTTTGCCCCGTTTTACTTGTTTTACCTTTTTTTATTTCTTTTACACCTTTTAACATTTATACCCTTTTTATTTTTATTAGATTTCATTGTTGTCATTTTTACCATTGCTACCCTATTTGCCCTTTTTAGCATTACTATGCTATTAGCCTTTTTCACCATTTTTGTTATCTTGTAGCCTTTTTGCTCTTTTTGACATTTTCCCCATTTTTGTTCTTTTTGAAATTTTTGCAATATCTGCCCTTTTGGTCTTATTGCCCTTTTTGATTAGATTACCTTTGGTGCTTTTTTACATTTATTGGCCTTTTTGTTATATTTGCCCTTTCTGCACGTTTTACATGAATTACCTGACTTAACACTGAATAAATATTTTGGGCTAAAAATTTGTAAAAATTGCATAAAGAGTCAAAAAGAGTAAAAAGTGAATCTTATCTAATTTTTTTAAAGGGTAAAAATGGCAAGTTAATAGGTTAAAAAAAATTAAATTTGATCAAAACGTCAAAATAGGTAAAAAGGGTTAGCAGAATAAAAATTTAATATAATCAAAATTTTAAAATTCCTCCTTCCTGATGGACATATTTGTGCCCAAGGTCTACCATAACCTGCATTGCACAACTGTATGAAAGGTATTACTAAATCTATCTCATGATGTTGTTAAGCTATATCTTCATTTTTTTTGTTTTTAATTAATTCAAAACAAATCAAATTTTAAAATTCTAGCTTAGTAGGGGAACAAGTTCTTTCATACTAATTTATAAATTTCAAACCTCTATATACATTAGATATCACACAACACTCGTTGGAAATACTGGAAATATACTTGATTTTAATTTTGATACTTGGAATATTAGAAATATTCCTGAATGTTGAATAAAATACTGGAAACATGTTAGACCTCTTTTCATTGAATGAAATGTTGCCTACGGCAGTTGGCATCAATATTTTGAGACCCCTAATAATTATAATTTGAACATTACTGATAATTGTAGTTTGGCCACCCCTTGATACTCCCCAACTGGTTTGTCTTTTTCGCTACAAAGGTAGTTGACCTTGTAGAGGGATGATTGTCTCCCTTGTCTATTCTTAGTCTCTACCCTAGCCCCTCCTAACATGCTAGAAGGAGAAATAAATAACTGTTTTGACTACAATAGCATTCCATTGGGTGTCCCGACAAAAGTACCATTCACCAATCAGCAGGATGGCAGGGTCTTCTAATAACTCGTCCCCTAGTGCCCGCTGCCCCCACACCCCCAGTGGCTGGCTGGTTTTACCCCATTAGTCATTACCACCTTGACATCTCAGGCGTACATGTCATGTGATAATTTAGAAATGTTAACATAGAGATAAAGTTCTAATAAGGGCGGTTTGTGCACACATTTTGAGGGACACGCTTACAGGAAGAAAAGACAATCGAAGAATGGTACTATCACGTGGATTTGTGTAAGGCAGCAATATAATAAGTGTTTAGTTTTCATAAAATCAAAAGAGAATAAAGTGGTTAGTGACCTTTCAAGTTTAAGTTCACATTTGTGGAGTCCTAAACGATGCTCAGTTAGAGGTGAAGGAGTGGATGCAAGAGGCTAAGAAAAAGTTTCGAGATGAAGACATGTCAATTACCAAGGTTTACAGCGATATTTTTGTCCAAGACCTGCATTACCGTAAATATTACATTACCAAAAACTCTCAACTTTAGTATGAGTTAAAATCATAGTTTTAAACAGCTATAAAAAAATGCACACCATTATTTGCCTAAAAGTGCTATTGTGACGCAATAAACAATTATTTTGGTTATAAATTGTATAGTTCTGGAATCCCCTCAAATACCTTGTTAATCTTGGATCAAGCTTGTATACTTGACTTTCTAATCTTGTTTCAAGAACTAGTCATGCTTTCTATGCTGTCTGGGGATAAAAGCAAAAAATAAACACACGGACACTTTTATTTATGTTCATTCAATTATTATTTTAAAGTGTCATAGTTAGAGCGTCATTGATTTCATGCTCTTATTTCAATATTATGTTATTTATGACTTTGTAGCCGAGACAAGAATCAATGAAAAGAACCTTACAGCTAGGCGCAAGGAATTACAAAATAGCCTAACAACTGCAAAGAAATTGTTTTCGATGAAGAAATACAGAAGATTCTTGACGGCTCTTCTTTCCTGTTAGCTGACAACAGAGAGAAAAACAGAATTATTATTTTTTGCCGTGAGAAGGACAAAGAGAAATTGAAATTCTTTCATCATTTTTTCATAGAGTGTACTTTTAATTGCTGTAGTAAGCAATTTTCTTAGTTATACAGCATTCATGCAGATTTTGCGAGCACGGATAAAGAAACTAATATCTACCCCGTCTTGTTTGCTCTCATACCCAATAAGAAGAAAGAAACCTACATTCGTTTGTTTTTGCCTCATCCTTCAGGCTGTTTCGGAGTGGAAATTAGAAAGAGTAAACACGGATTTTGAATTGGCATCCATATCTGTGATTCGCCAAGTATTTCCTTCGACAGAGATCAGTAGGTGGTTCTTCCACTTGAAGAAATGCCTTTGGCATAATGTTCAAAAACTACGACTTTTGGTTTAGTATCGAGAAAATGAGGAAATCCGTTTGCATATACGCATGTGTGCAGCTCTGGCCTTCTTAAAAACAGAGGTAGTTCATGTTGGATGTCTAGAAATACACTCTCAAGCCCCAGAATCTGCGAAACTAAATATTTTTTTTGATTACTTCATAGATAATTGGCTAGAAAACCCGGAAATTCCAATAAAAATGTGGAACTGTAATCAAAGGTGACATAGTATTACAAATGCCGTAGAGGGCTGGAACAACTGGCTGAACACCCTCTTAGGAAGGCCACACCTTAGAGTGAAAGACGTCGTCATTTGTTTGAAAGGAGAGGCCGAAAAAACAAACTGTCAATTTTTGATGTCAGAGTTGAACATTGAGGATTCAAAGTGGAAGAAGAAGTATATAAAGTATGACGAATGGCTTGAAAGAATAATGAAACGTCGCTATGAAGAAAATGGACCCCTAAGATCCTGTTTGGAGGCAATAGCCTACAGGCAGAAAATAGAATGAATCAGAACTATCAAGAGACTGAAAAAATGCTTGCTCTAGCATAACTAAAATATCAAAATCACACCAAAAAAAATTTGACTAGAGCTTAACCACAGCTTATTTTAAACACGACAATATGACTATAAACAATATATAGTCATTTTGCCAGTCCAAAGCTTGGTTAAAGTTTGATGGAAATCAGCCAAACTAAAGAAAGTCATAATTTCGGCAAATATTTTATATGCATTTTATATGTATGTAGTGGTACGTTTTGTCGCATGGTAAATAATCAAGAGTCATTAGAAGACCCTTCGCAGGTAGCCTTCCACCTGAGTGGTACGTTTTGTCGCATGGTACGTTTTGTTGTCACGTGATACGTTTTGTTGTCACGTGATACGTTGTGTTGCGTATTCATTCCATTGGCACAGTACCTTCTTTGTTGTGTCCTTCACTTAACCACTTCCCCCCACTATCCCCAAAAAAGCTGTACAATTCATAAGCTTGGCTGATGTGAGTACTCTGCGAAGCACGTTTGCTTATCTTGTTGCCATTGTGTTATAAGAAAAAATGAGTAAACTCGGAGGAAAAACTTGTTTTAAGGATGATTGGTTGGACAATACAGTACTTACAGATTGGCTTTGGCTCCAAAGAGGAGATTGTGATAAATCTAAAGGACATTGCTCTTTGTATGAAACTAATTTTGATTTAACAAACATGAGAGTATCTTCAATCTGATCTCATGCCAAGGGAAAGATATTGAATGAGTGAAAGTTGCTATTGAGAACAAAAAAATATTAGACTTGGTCCCTACAGCCAAATATTCAGGATCATCTGTAGGCCTAAACGGTGTAGGTGTATATTCTAGTGCTATTAATCAAGAATTAATTTTGTAACTCAAAATTAAACCTAGTTGTGTCCATTCAGAGTGTCCTTATCAAAGATTAAGTTTCTCGTGAAATATTGTGGACTATTAATCAAATAAATGACACATTCTTCTGCTTGGTGGTCTTTTCTTAGTAATGTTTTCCAAAATTAATACTGCCCAGGAATTTCAAATCCATGATGATAAAACTTGTATATGTATTGTATATTGACTAGTTCCTATTTTTAAAGTGAGTTTGCAAATATTGTTAAGCCATGCTCATTTTACTGCATTTTATTTGATGAGAGCATAATTACTGTGGCTTGGAAGACTCAGATGGCTATTGCTGTTTGCTTCTGGAATGAAAATGAAATTAATACAAGATATTCGACATCTTTTTTTTTTAGGTCATGCAACAGCTCAAGATATATTAATGAATTTTATATTTGCACTAAAAGAAGAAGGTTTGAATCGTAAAAAAATTCAACAAGTTTTCTTTGATCTGCCAAATGTTATCCTCAAATTTTTAAATGATATAGATTGTTATCTTAACGTTGTTTGGACAGTGCTAATGTCGAGAAAAATCTGTAAGTCTGTGTTTGTGTCACTGAGAAAAAGATGAAAGTGGATGCTAATGGTACGTCCCGCTGAGAACCAAAAAAACCTATCTTCGTCAGCGGGGGACTGGAAAGTCTTGGGCTGAAGTTTTGGGTAGGACAGAGAGGGTGGGGAAGGGGGTGGATTAGCAGGTAGACAGTCTTCTTCTCCGGTTATTATGAAAGAAAACTGTAATTCACGGATCAAACTATTATTATCACCGCGTCTTACTACCCATTGGCACTTATGCTAATGTGTAATGTAATGGTAGGGTGATTGTGAGATGAAATGGAGGACCTCCAGTTTAACGTGGAATCCGAACCATGGTGGAGGCCTGGCATTCCACACATTCACAAGTTGTGATTAATACACATCTTGTCAGAGGTTAAGGAAGGGTTTGGCAATCAGATAGATCTGTGCTGGGACGGAGCATTGAACCTCGGACCCTCAGTAGAGAAGTCTTGACACCTTACCCCTAGACTGCCAGGTTACCCCGGGACCAAACTGAACCGTCGGTTCATTTTAAAATTTAACCTTAACTAGATTTAAACACTAAGCTCATTTAGTTTATTTTAACGATGAATGGTGGTCCGCGTTCAAATCTCGAATGCGTAAACAAAGGGTGCATCTTTCTAAATGGTTTCTCTTTGTCCTTCCACAGAAATGTGGGTACATTTCCTCAGTTATAGATATTGCTCATCATTAACACACTAGTGTAATTAATAATAATATTAATTAAACTCATTAAGTGTGCTTTATACAGATATGCCGAACTAATAGAGTGGAGGGAAAAAGGAGATGGGGTGGATGTTAAGTATTTAAAGCATTATCTCTACATTATGTCGAATATGAGTATTTGTTAGTTACGGTTATAGCCTCATCTACATATTATTTAAATCAAAAAATGACATCTTGACGTGGGAATTGAATTTGGGACCTACAAACTATGTTTTGATAGTTGTCATAAAACTAATTTGTTATGTCTGAACAAAGGGGAGAAAATATATTAGAAAAAACATTTGACGAGAAAGGACATAAAAAGAGATTATGATTGTGGAGAGGTAAAATGGGAAGTGGAATATTGATGTAGACATTCTCTGCACAAATGCACATATTGTTAGTGTCCATCTAGATATGTCTGTAACCTGAACCTAGCTAATAAAGTAATGGCTCGCAAATTATGTAACGTGATGCCATTGTAGGTTGTCGGTGCTATTATTTTTGTAAACTTTTTTAGCACCGTGTTCTGTTCAGGCTACTATGTACTTTCTACTCTAATCTTAAATCCAGGACACACACAAAATTCATCCCTCGGTCGTCAATTCATCACTGTGAATAGGTAAACCCACATTCCAACAATTATAAATTTCTTGACCATGCCAGGGATCGAGCCTGGGACCCTTAGCTCCGTAAGTGGACGCACTAACACTAAGCTTCCTAATTTTCTAGCATGATTTTTTTTTCTAAGTTATATCCCCAATCAAATCTATAAATTTTTTTCTTACCAAAGGGCTAATTTATTTTAAAAAAAGGTGGGGGGAGGTGCACAGCATAGACTTTCTTGCTACTGTGAATAAAAAAAGAGATATTTACATAAAACTTGTAAGATATTTGAAATAAGATGATATACATTGTTGCACATTCTACCAAAGAGCATAAACGAAATAATATACACTGTTAGAGAAAAAAAGAATATCACACCGACAGAACATTACAGCAATTTCCAAATTCAAAGATCTCAGTAATGTATATATTTATTTATATACCTTTAATTCGGAAACTATTGGTTTTATAAAAATATATTTCAATAAATTTTTCTTAATCTATTATGCCTGCATTTTCGAAATGATAAGTTAGTTTGTATCTCAAAGAGTTGCAGATACACGATAAAAATTGGAAGTTTCCTTAAGTGTAAATTACCCTCAAAGCTATTTTCATGAGGAAAGGTGAGCTTCCATTTTGTTTTAATACTAAACAATACAGATATACGAATTTCAATCGAGTCGACAACGAGTGCAGGAAAATCTCCTTCATCGAGCTCAACCCCACTCCACTCTCTATCTTGGTAATAGAAAGCTTTTCCTTCATCATTTTCTGAAGGCTGCATGGGTGAAGGTGAGATTTCTTGAAGCATGACATCCTCTCTAATATGACATAAAAGTAAGAATGCATTTGGTTTTATCTTTGTGTTTAGACAATTTATTACTAAACTTATTTTATATACAATTATGTGCAAAGTAATTAACATGCAAAGAAAGCAATTATATTTGCATACATTTACTATAAAACCAAATTACTTTGAAAAAATCGTAAAATACCAAATTAGGTCTTAAAAAATTAAAGAATCTTATAAATAATTTGATAAGCCCATTTCTGGTTATAGAAATTACCAGGAATTGGCTGAACAGATTTTGACAAATGACCCCTTATTTTAATGATTTGGAGTCCAGGATGTCGGGGAAAAAAAGGAGTTTTCCATGAAAACCCGATTCACACAGAATTTTCAGTTTATTATTCATTGCTTAGTCACCATGGAAACCATTATTTACTGCAAGGCTGTACATCTCTGAATAAAATATATCCCTTTTGCTAAAAAAATAATATTTCACACATAGAACACATCAAATCTTTCAATCTGCATATACAAGATTTCTCTTTGGATGTTGGTCATAACACATCTAGATTGAGTTGCTTAAACTAGGGAAACTGTTATTTATTATTGGATTTTTTGTTCACATTTAAATCAGTAATATATTGAGCATAGTTCGCAAATTAAAAAGTTAAGTTGTCTATTTCATGAAAATATTTTCTATCTTTGTTTCGCGCAAGAGCTATAAAATATAAACAATACATTGATGTTTAAATGTGTTTTAGTATGTATTATAAGATAAAAAAACGAGAAAAAAATTCTTGAAATATGTTTAAAATAACAATTTAATTATCTATGTATGCGTTTTGGCGTTACATTTTTTTTATTTTCAAATAATTGGTTTTTAAGCTCACTTTATCAAATAGTAACACAATACAAATACAGTTAAGTTCATTTATGTTTCCATAATACCACTTAATTTTGAGGGGATTATCAAAGCTATTTTTTGAGAGAAAGTTTGAGTGAGAGTTGTAGAGAGATTGAAAGAGAGAGTTTGAGGGGGAGAGAAAGATTGAGTGAGAGATTTTGAGACAGAAAGAGAGTAAGTTTGAGACAGGGAGAGAATTTGAGAGAGGGAGAGTGAGTTTAAAACAGATAGTGAGTGTGAGAGAGTGTGTGTGTTTGAGAGATAGAGTTTAAAAGAGAGTGTGATAAGATAATTTGAGAGAGATTGTGTTATAGAGTATGTGTAAGGGGAGAGAGTTTAAGAGAGAGGGAAAAAGTGTAAGTGAGAGAGTGAGAGAAGAAAATGTGTGTGAGAGCTAGATGCACCATGCCTCATATGTACAATGATTATTTTTTTTCTTCACATCTCCACGGAAGCCCTGATTTGTTTATGATTATATAGAGGCAAGGAAAAAAAATTATCTTTTGCTAAATATAACAACTAAATTCTTATTTAATTTGCATGGTGCGACAAATAATTTGATATAGAACTGAGAAAAGGGTCGTTTTAAATATTTCATCTTGGCATGAAAGGGGAAAATAAACGTTTTGCAACTGAAACACCAAAAGCTATAAAAATACTATCGAAAATTGCTGTCCGTTGACGAGTAAACCTTTCAATAAAACGTCGAATGAGACCTCATTACATAGAACATTCCCAGTAAAAAGGTTTAAATACATTTAAGCATGATAATCCGCAACCATCGCTGCAACAACGAACTAGTACTTTAGAAAATCCCACTTCATTGGTGGGATGATCAATTCGTCAGTCTCGCATTAGACTAGATAGCCGATGGTGGGAGATCAGGGGTCGAGTCCCGGCCAGGTGTATAGGTGGTGAATTTTATTTCTACCTAAACTAAAAAAATTACTATAGATGCTACAGTTCACTCCTCACATATGAGCTAGTAAGTTAGTTTATTACCACAATCAAATAATTTAATATCACACATCACTGTCATGCACATGAAAATATGTAGTATCAAATCAAATGTGCTTCAGCATTCATAATCACTGGCAAAAAGCACCGCTGAACCGCGCGTTCAAAATGTTTGGATATGAAAAGAAAGTGACTAACTTACATTTTAAACAGCATGCTTATTTGGAAGTTATCGATAAATATGTTCACTAATGATTAAAAACATTAACAATTACTTTTTCAAGAATTTTACAAATGTGACACAAACCTCTTCAAAATACTAAAGCTAGTTATATTATTTAAAATAATTATGACTTTTTGATATAAATACAGATTACAATTAAAGTGGTTTAATGTTTCTAGTTCATTTTTAATAATTATAAAATACTTAAAATTCCATTTTTTTAAAACAAATATTACCCTGAATATGTCCAAGCTATTGATCAGTTATTTTATATGTAAATAAGTATCTATTGTTATAATTACTTCCACACCCAAAGTTGCTATTTGTATCATTACTTTCATACCAATGTTGCTATTAGCATCATTACTTTCACACCTTAAGTTAAGTACCTATTTATGAAAGTGGAGTTAAACTGTAAATGTAATTTTTTTTACACCCTACCTGCTTAGTATTTTTTAATCCTCAAGTTTGGATCAAACCTATCAAATAAAGGTCATGACATTGCCATATAATTTTGTTACTCAATTCATTAATAGTGTCGATTTGTACACACCTACACGTCATTTTAAAGGAACTTAAAACACATTTACCACTAAAAATATAGTACTCATCCACTTATTCAGATTCCATTGGTTTGAAAGTCAAGTCTTAAGTGTTTGTGAACATGGTCCAAGATTAACTATAATCCACTTTGCCATTATCACTAAATAAATAAATAAAATAAATAAATAGATAGTAAGTAATAAATAGACTACTAAGACTATTCATTTATTTAAAATATATTTTGTTAATTCTAAGTTAAATATGATCTTAGCTTTAAAATTTAAATCTGGGATCATAAAATATTTTATGGAGAATAGAGCCATTAAGAGATGAAATAATTCTGCATTGATGGAGTTTTAATTATAAAGGCCTAAATAATTTTATAACAGTTCAAAAGATTAATATTTTGAAATAGATAAATCCGTTCACAAGGGAATTTTATTTTTTCTCAATATAGTTGAAAAATGATTATTGTAGATTACATGGTCATCGAACTCGGACCCTTGTGCTTGGCGCACCAAAGCTTCACCATTGAGCTACCTACTCAATATTTGTACAATGCTAAGAAGTACTTATTAGTCATACTTTAAAGCAGATTTGGTGAAAGATGTGTGGCAAGACATGGCTTGTTAATAGCTATAATATTATATTATAGATCATAATTATTTACTATAAATTATATACAAGGAACCATTTAAAATTAATAAAAATTGTCCAAATGTCAGCATAAAGCTACCCTGGATCAATGATGGAGTGTATTTTGGATTGTTATTAAATGGCCGACAATTTTACATATCTATTACTGATTAACCCTTAAAATCTGAGTTATAAATGTCCCTAACACAGGATTAGCCTTTGATAGCTCAGTGGTAAGCTATTGACGTGTTAAGTTGGAGGTTCCCGATTTGTTTCCGGATTTCAAAAGAATTGTCAAAAAAAGTTAAGTATTTAACTTCAATATTATAATATATGTTTGAAGTAATTTCACCTACTTATTAGTGGTTCAGGCTCTCCTAATTTCTTCGTAAAAGCGTTTCATTTGCCTTGGAATGCTTATTACTTTTGCCTTTTACATATCTTTTGCCATCTTTAAACTTTTGTGGGGCCATTCTTTTAAATAATAAAATTTGTTTTTCCACAATAAATACACTTTATCATCCCTAAATACATTAAATGCAATTACTTAGCCACACAGAAAAAAATCCTTTCAGTAGTACATGCTATACTACACTGTTTTGAAAACAGTGGAGAACCAGGTGACAATCCCTAAAGAGAGATGGTGATGGGTCAGTTCGATAAGCTTTGCAACATACCAAAATCACTGGCGACATATTTATGATTTCAAGGACAGACAGCTAGTGACTCGGAGTGAGACGGGATAAGTTGTCTGGTCTACTCTAACCAGGCCATTCTGTTTTTTGCTACTGCGGGGTTGCATCAGATATATTTTCAAAATCCGAGGGCAAAATATGTAGCACCTCACCTAATATCAATTTTCATGAGTTTCAGATTGAATATTAATGTGAATGAAGTACCATTATAAAGTTAAAAGAAGTCGGCACTAATTGATTTACTTCCCCCATTTATTACACACATTTAAGTATCCAAAATAATTAATTAAATAATGCATTTATTTGGCAGATTTTTATGCAATTAATTGAAGGTTCATTGAAATAATATTTAATTTTCTTAATAAACCTCTTCAAGTACTTCTAACATTTCAAATATAAAATCTTTGCATCATTTGGTTTTTTATAAAATTGTTTGCATTAGATGCCAAAATTTCAAACTTTGAGTAAAAACTAAGCTTAAAATATACATTTAATCTATATTTAATACACTGATCCAAGTTTGGTTTAAGAAGACCTACTAATATATATATATATATATATATATATATATATATTAATCTTGAGCCATACACCCTTAAGGAAGACTCTCCATAAGATCGTAAGTTGCTGGAATTATGCACTTGTTCTTTACACACTGTCCATATCCATGCTGCTTACAAAACTACACGCTAACTCTAGTTGGGCTATTAACTAATTTTTGGGCTCACTTTATTGTTTATTAAAAGATTTTTCAATGTGATGTGCAGACTACCAAAGAATAACAGAATGGTCTCTTTCCTTTACGAAGTTTTGTTCTATTAGATGGGTAGAAAACTCAGAAGACATCTAGGTACTAAATTTCATAGGTTATTGTCAAAAATTCCTAGTTAATCCCTGAACAAAACTCTTACATAGGTTGTCTCTTTCCTGCAACCATGATCAATTAATTTCTTAGGACCCAAAGAATAACTTAGAGGTCATACTAGACAAGAAACAACTTTCTTGCGTACTTGCTTGCCTATGTCATAAAAAGGGACTACTTGGATTTCATATCAAAGCAAGAAGTTAATGACTACCTTAAATGATTATCTTCAAGTGGTGACTGGCTTGATAAGTTCTTTATGAATATTTTTTCAAAGAAACTGTATCCTATGAGCTGCAAAAAATTATACTAAAATAAATCCTTGTTCTCTTCCATAGCAATGCAGCCGTTTGAGCGAAGCTCTTCTGTAAATAAAGAATGTCTGGTTGTCTGGTTGGAAACCTATATTACGACAGCCTTATTGTTAAACGTGTAACTTATGATGCAGTCACTGCAGCTGGAAGGTTTTTATATATATATATATTTGGTTGGGTTTTTTATCATTGAGGATTCTGAATCTTTATTATATATATATATTACCTAAACAAATTCATAATTATTATTAAAGATGACTTAGTGTGGAAAAGGTTGGCCCTTCAAACAAGTGTAAGTTATGTTTATGGTTTTGTGTGTGAATATATATTTAAACATATATTAGAGATGGGTCAAATCCCATTTTCTCGAATCCAAAACTTCATTTTATCCGAATCTTAGAAAATATTATAAGCCTGATTATTTAATTTTCTCACATGAATAGAGTTTGTTTCTTAATTCCTAATTTTGTTCACACTAAGCGGTCAATTAATGGTCTGGGTTTGGTTGTTAGGTTTTCCTATCATTACATTGGTCCTAACCACTAGTAACCATTATAATAGCTCTATAAAAATAATTCAAACTTAATATTTTAAAAAAAGTTTTAAGTTTCGAATCCTTAATGATTCAAGAGTCCTTCCTTATGTTGTGTGTGTGTGTGTGGTGTGTGTGTGTGGTGTGTGTTGTGTGTGTGTGTGTGCATGCGTGCGTGCATGTGTGTGCGCAAAACACAGTGATATACAAAAAATATTTGGATATTTTTAAATATAGACTTTACCCAAAATAAAGTAGATCTTTGTTGCAAACAACAATAGACTTTCACTATAAGATATTTTTCAATATCAATACAGTAGAATATTTAAATAAAAATGTTAATTTATAACAGACATAACCCTAACATTCTATGATTTGATACTTTTGAAATATGGATTGTTTAGTTCGTAGATCCTTTAATATGTCTCATCATCATCATCAACTTTTTCCCAGCCTGGTGCCGGGCCAGTTTAGTAAAACATTAACCTTTCATAATGTACTGGATTTAAAAAAAATATATACTGGAAACACTGAAAATATACTGAAATTAAAAACTCTTGTCCAGTAGAAAACCTGTTATTGATAACATAAATGTAATACATAATATGTAATATTTGTTATTTTTGAGAGCATTAAGACAACTTAAACCCTTTTTATATCATGTAAGAATAAAAATACAACAGAAAAACTTTTTCTATAACTCAAGAATTCAAAGTCAAATATATTGCGAGAATACAAAGTCAACTGAAACATTAGTCACATCAGTAAAAAATTGTTGGCTTTCATTGATTAATTTTGACAATTGATAATTATTACTTTTTATGAAAAATTAATGTATTAAATTTTAGTTATTGGTTTATAAAATTATAGAACTAAAATGTCTGCTCAATCACTCTGTGAAACTGACCGAAACAGATTACATATGTAGCATGAACATGAATAGCGGAACATGAATATAATTACCCTTAAAATATACAACCGTGAACAATCACCTTCGAAAACTCATTTACCTTTTAGGTGACTTGAATTTGGCATATCACACTAACAGAAGTAAAAGCTTAGAAATCATTTTATATTTTCAGATCAAGATGCAAGAATCACTTACTTCACCCAACATATTCAAATTTAAACTTTCTTAATGAATACAAACATTATAATTATACAGAATACAATTTTAATCTTTAAACTTCACTTCGGTTTTCATTCTCATCCTCTTGGAATCTTTAGCTTACCAATGGTATAAGTAACACTCAAAATGTGAGACCTTACAATGAGCTGAAATGTATAAAGTGTAAATAAGTACTCTTAAATATTGCTAAAGTATCTTGCTCTATATATATATTATTTCTAATATAGATCAGAGAAAAAATAATTATAATGATAACATTTATTTCAGATATTGGCTATAAATCGAGCAGAATCGAAGAAAATAATAACAGTACATGTTGATATTCCAAATATACTCTATTCACAACTTTGTACATTTGTTTTTGGCCTCTTCTTTTTAAAAGGCAACAATAACACTCTACGTTTTACTTTAATTAGTAAAAGTCTCAAAGATGCCTGGGACCGGTTACGTAAGTAGAATTGTAAAATGAAATATCTTAAATCATTGTGTTTCTTTGTTAAATTTTTAAAAAATTTCCTAAACCTATATAATAAAATCATCCTTATGTTAAATAAATATTTCTTTATTAAAGTATCATGGTTTTAGCTACAGCTGTGCTTACTCTAGATTAAAAAAAAAGGCTTATAGTTTATTTGAGTCAACAGATTCAGACAGCCCTCTTTGTGACTAACTGTATTTGTGGAACTAATTTACAAAGCATTTTTTCAATAAAGGATATGTCAATTAAAATATTTTACAACATAATTTAACTACATTATGATTATATCTAGGAGTGGAACAAAAGATGAATAAATTGCAACCTTTTATACTTATTTGTTATTAAATTAAATTACCAAAATATTCAGCTGAAATCATAATTTAATATGAAATGTTGTATATTATAAATGATCTTAAAGTCTGGTGCCTAAGCTTAGTCGGTAGTAAGTCTTCCTACTGAGTTATTAAAGTCCTGGTTTTTATTTCTACCATTGTTGAAAAATGGATCATTGGTGAAATGTGGGTTTCTTCTTTCACTGTGATGAATTGATGGTAGGGGGCTGGGAATTATTGCCTGTTCCAGGTTTAAGATAGTTTATAAGTTGTGTTCTAAAATAATCAGTCAGTTCAGAAAGTGCATCTTCAATTTTTTTTAAAAAAGGGGTCTTTATTAATAAAACATGTCACACTAATTTTGGTATTGAGAATTATACAAGTTTTGGATGAAAATTATTATATTATAAATGAGTTATAGCTTAATTTAGCTTGTGGCTTAATACATTATTTGTGATTTACCAAGCAGTCACATATTACCAAATTCTCAATAAAGGTGTTACCAAATTTCCAATGAAAGTGTTATCAAACAAGTTTATAATTAAACCAAATATAACAGGACATGTTTTGACACATTAAAAATTACATTACAAACTATAAACATTGTACATATAGTATAAAAGTTAATTTTTGATTAATCTGTGACATTCCTAGATGTTAGGATGTATACAATTTTGAATTTTTTAGTCAAAGTTGATTATAATATGATTTTAGCTGTGTTAAAATTAATAACTGATTTAGTTTCTTAATAATAAATAGTCATCTCTTTGCTGAGATGAATCTCATTCTCCTTAATGTTGATGGCTGACTCATTGGCCAAGAAACTTTGACTCACATATTTTTGGTGGATTCTACTCTAGCTTCAGAATCTTGTGGAAAAAAAAGTTGTCATGATTAATTTTTGCATTAGACCAGAATAATATATATACTACTTTTTTACTGTATAAAAACATTTGAAATCCAATGACGGCACATGTTATTAAAATCATATTTTTACCAAGATAATTATAATAAATTTTATTTTTTGCACCTAATAATGTATTTAATTACTATTAACACTAAGTATTTGCCACATGAGGTACTAAAGAAGAAAGGAGATGACATGGTAGAACAAAAGAGTGAAGGAAGCAGTGGAGGGGAAGAATAAAGCATTCAGGAGTGTCAAGAATAGGAATAAAGAATAAGAAAAGAGTGAAGCTAGTAGTATGGGAAATAGGAAGAATTTGATGCAAAAATGGACAGAAATTCTGGAAAAGGAAGAAAGAAGGTGTTATAGGTAAGAAACAGAAGGAAAGAGAAATGACAAGAACTTATAAAGATGGTTGAAGAAGGAAGAACGATAAAGACAGGAGAAGAAAACAAAAAATGGATTAAAAATGTTGAGAAAATGTTCAACCTGGAAGAGAAAAGGGAGGAGAGAGTAATAGAAGAGTGGTAAAAAATGTAGAAAGAGGAGGATATGGGTCCCACATTAAAGAGGATGAAACAAGGAAAAGCACCAGGTGTAGATGTGACTGTGGATCTGATGCGAACTTCAGTAGAAGTAGGAATACAATGACCATACACGCTGCTGAGATTAATAAGGAAGGAAAACAAGTTACTGGAGGAAGAGAATTATACTAACAATCTTTAAAAAAGGAAACAAGAAGATGTGTACGAATTATAGAGGAATAACACTGATGTGCCACTGTACAAAAATATATGATATGATACTGGAAGTGAATAAGAAAGAAAATGAAATGAAGGTGGAGAGAGGAACAGCATAGATTTAGGGAACAGAGGCCTACAATAGACTTGATCGTCACTATATGACATTTGATGGAAAGAAAATACAAATTTGGGAAGGACTTGATAAGGGTATTTATGGATGTATAGAAGGCATATGATAGTATAGATAGAAATAATGTTTATGTAGCGATAGAGGGGGCTGAAGTGGAAAGAAGAGTTGTAATGTGTGTTAAGTCGGGTGGACAGAGTGGTTCCAAATAAAAATAAAAAAGTGGAGCAGGGATGTGTTCTCTAACCACTACCATTTGAAATAGTAATAAAAATGGCTATAAATAAAGTGGCAAGGAAACTCAGGGAGGGAAAAATGAAAGCCATGATGCTTGCTGATGATTTGATGGAATGGGGAGAGAAGGAAGAGGAAGTACAGGAATAGAATGAGGAAGTGAAAGAGTGTGGAATGAAATTTAGCATGGTGTATTGTGATGTGGGGGTAATGACAAGAAAGAGCATAAGGCCTTGTAAAACTATAAAGTTGGATGGAGTATAGCTGAGAAAAGTACTGAATGTAAAATTATCTTGGAAGCGTGATTGAAGAAACGGGTTGCAGAAGAGAGGATATAATAAGTAGAGGGCAGCAGGTGAAGTTGTTCTATAGGTATTTTACCATTGTGCAACGATACAAAATCTGAGACGGAAACTTGGATTCTGCCCTGAGGCTGACTCCTCTTGAGAGGAATTTGCATTTGCCTGAGGCTGACTCCTCTTGAGAGGTACTTACTTATGCACCCCCCTGATTCCAGTCAGTCCATACTGCAAGCTGGCTCACTTTACCAGCCAAGCTGGATGGCGTAGGCTAAAGCCTGCTCTCGCCGAGTGGGGACGGTCACGAGCAATCTGAGATTGCCAGCGCTGAAGTAACATCTATGGGAACAAGAGCCTCAATTGCGCTGATACATGTGTAAGGTGAAAGTATGGACTATACTTCGCTGTTATGCTGGCATTGGGTAGCGCGCTGGACTATGTTTGCTGATTGGATAGTGGCCATGGCAAAATTTTGCCGGGTTGTCCATAAATACCCACTCATAATTCACTCCGATTGGATAGCTATAAGGATTTCTTCGGAATGTGAATTTGTATATAAGCTTGTGTTTATACTGTAATCGTCACTTCTTGGCTCAAAATCGGATTGCGACATACATCGTGGAGTCAGTGATAAATTGTAAGAACTATGTTATTTAATTCTTCGCTCTAATCTAGAGATTCCTCTTTGCGACGATTTCTTATACAATTTTGAACTCTTATTATTTTTCTGTAATTTTGGACTTTTTTTTGGGTGTCTTTTGGACTTCAAGTATTTTCGAATTTGTTGTACTAAAATATATTGAATCTTTTTAAATTTGAATGTTAAAAATAATTAACAACATTTCTTGTAATGTTGGATTTGGTGCTTTCATGCATATTTTGGATTTGTTGACTTTCTTGATCTCTCCAGTAGTAATAATTTGTAAGGATATCAAATTGAGAGATTAATAAGGTGTAATGATATCAGATTAAATTATTAACATTTTTTAAGGACATCGAATTGAGATGTGAATAACTTTTAAGAATATCAAGTTTAGATATGAATAATTGGTAAGGTTATCAAATCGAGGTATGAATAATACGTAAAGATATCAAATTCACATATGAAAGTTGGTAATGTATATTGGATACTTCTGTATAAGTATAATTTATTTTGACGATTTTCTCTACAACGGTTTTATTTGGGTTCTCAAGTTGTTAACTTTTGTATGTTAAAGTTTTTACATACATTTCCTTCTGGGATCTTTTTGAATTGCCATTTGCTAAGTATAAATGTCATTAGCTAAGTAAAAGTTAACTGTGTCTACAGAACTTGACCTTTTAGGGATATCAGTTTTAAATTTAATTGTGTCTACTATACTTGACCCCTTAATGGTATCACTTTGGATATTTAGACGATTGAAGTTATTTGTAATTGCTTGTAGAAGATATTCTAATATATAAAATATGACTGAAAATAGTTTTGGTCATTTTGTTATACATCTTATATTTTTATATTAGATATTACTTCTCAAGTTCTCTTGTATATTCCCTGACTTGTTAATCTATAACACATTTTATTTAATCTATCGCTGCCCTCCTGTCTTCTATATATTTATGTAATTTTGTTAAATAAAATATCATTTAATAGTATCCACGTTCATTTAATTGAAGAGTATTTGGTTTTCCACTCATATAATTGTATATATGTTACATTACCTAATCAAAGAGTTTAGAAGGTAATAAACTGCACCACTATGCTATGACATAGGGGTGGCATTAGACCACTTTGCTAATGTAGCTGTTTTTGCTTGATACAAGCCCCCTCTTCACCATGGATCCAACTCATGACAACGACAGCCAGCCGATCACCTCCAAAAATCGGATCTATCAATTTAGTAAGCCACAATTAGTCGCAGAGTTTATGCAGAGGAAAAACCTTGTATTCCCTGAGTCCACTATGTCTTAAGAGCTCAACTTTGAATGCTCTGGATGTATTGGACGACCCAGTCAGCTACAGACCCCTTGGATAATGTAAATCAAGCCCTTCCGGGCCCTTCTCTTGTTGTTAAGTTACTTGATAATCTTTCACTTAGTAAGGTGGCCCTTCTGGGCCTTCTTGTGGAATCATCTTTCCTTCCTTCACTTGTAAAATTGCCATCCTTAGTGTTTTAGATAGGGTTCCTGAACTCCCCTCTCCCTTCCCTCCCCATGTAGTGGGTTCTATAATGCATGATCGATTTGTTGGAGAGTGCTTAGGTTGAATCCCCGTATGTGATGGACTCAGTAGTTCTGACTTGTAGTGCTTTTTGTTAGAGGTAAATAAGGTTTATAAATTAGGATTGGTTGATGATTTTGAATTTCTTGGTTTGTGTGATGGGAAAACTTCGGGTTTCCTAAACCACTTATTCTCTGAAGTTATTCAACAAGGTCTTTCCTGGGTCATGATTAGGGATCGTGTTTTGGGTTCCTTAGTTTCTAGGAGATAGAGAGAGAGAGAGACTAAGTGTGGAATTTGTGTGCAGTTTTAATCTTCCCAAGAACCATTTAGAATGTTCATTCTGACTGTCTCTGAAGTAGCATCTATTTTGAACCTTCGGTGGAAATAATCCTGTAAAATCTGTCACCACTTACCCCTAGACATTTTGTATTTTCCAATCTACCCTCTACGTTTAATAAATTGTATTCTATCGCTCCTAAAATTGAAGGATAACTGTCAGCTGAAAAAGAATATTTGGAATTTTATCCTATGAGTAGTATAGGTCTGAATTCCCCTTTTGTTGCCTCTAGTGTGTCTGGAGGGAGAAGTGGGAACTATTTATAATTAGCTGCGCCGACTGTGAGAAATAAGCCGAAGTCGAAAGTTTAGGTCGCTACGGATATGTCAACTGTAAGATGTTATAGGTGTCTTTCAAGTGGGACCTTTTAAAAATCACTGCCCTTCGGGAAACATGTAACATGTAATCAGGGGAGTGGTCCTGGTTTACATTGTTAACAAAAGCCACCTCTTCCACCACTTTCCTGTATTTTTACTGTCTGTTGGTTCGAGTCCCAGATGTGCCCTTCTGGACACTGGTTTGTGCGGTTTATTTATTAATTTAAATATTTATACTTAAATTTGATATTGGATTTGAAAATATGGTACCTAGGAAGTTTGTTATTGGTGATGGTAGTGTCATGACTAGAGCTGGGATTTGTATGTAAATACATATTCTATTCCTCACCATTTAGATGCTCAGTAAATAGAAATGTCAGTGAATTACCATATTTGGTTTATTTACTTTTTCATTTTCATTTTACATTTTTCCAAACATATTTTAACACTTTAATATATCTCACATTTTGCTATATAAAACCTACCTCGGTGGCATAGTTAGCAAGGCCTGCTCAGAATTCCAAAGTTGGGCTCCATTTGGCCGATGTGGCTCAACATGCCTGGGAAAAGGTTTTGTGTACTATTTGGGACATCTCCCTGGTTCTTCTTTAGGTAACAATTCCATGTTAGTTATTTTGAATGCTTTCTCAAACTTTGTTATGGTGATTCTTATTTGTGATATGAAGGCCACTATGACTGCTAACACGCAGGATAGACGAATGTTGGCCATGTTTGGAGCCCCTTGGATAATTGTTAGCAATAATTGGTCCTGTTTTAGGTAATCTACTTATAAAGATATGTGTTTCAAATTTGGTATTAATCATGTTGAGTGGTTCAAAAGGAACCTGAAGGTTGTCCTCACCATCTTTAATGGTGAGGAGCAGGTTAAGTGGGACCACAACATTGAGTTTTTGAATGTTGCATTTATTCTTTCCTCCCTGAATCAATTAGTGCTTCTCCTGCCTTTGTTCTGCTTGCCCGAGAGCTTGATCATCCACTGTGGGATTTAGAGCCGTTTTTAGCGGATTCTGGTGCTTTGTTGCATGCAAATATGTGTAAGGTGGCTTTTCGTTACTTTAAAAGGGCTCAGAGGAAGGTAGCATTAATTTATAATAAGGTAGCATTCTTGTCCCTGTGTGGTAGGGGATAGGGTATTTTATAAAGGACTTTCCCAATGCTCTGTGGCCAACAAGATCTCGCCAAAGTTGTTCTGGAAATGGATTGGCCCATGGTGGGTGGACAAATTCCTTACCCCTGTTATTGTGCTCCTTCGGGATATTGAAGACCCCTCCTGTTCGAGAAGAGCCCACGTCAGTCATATTAAGATGTTGCGCCAAGAATTCCCCTCGCCAACATGTTGATTGGGTAATTATGTACATGCTATATAAATATGTTTATAATTTATGTTGGAAGATTTTCATGACCTAATTTTGACAAATATTGTTGACGTAGAAGGAATATACCGTTGAGTGACTTGTGATACCCATGAGGTTCAAACCTTCACAATTACCACAGATTTGAAATATTAAGCTTTCCTGCAGGAGCTCACCCCTGATTTTGACATTGTTAGATTATATAGAATTTGTAGTAAAGCACACAAGCTGTCATTTTTGTTGTATAATAACTGGCTATTTGTATCGGATTTGTAGCAGGTTATATAAGTTGTAGTTTACATTCTGTAAAAGCTGACTATTGTTGTGTATTGACCTAGGAGGTGTCAGTAATTGTAATAATCGACTTATGATTTGATTTATTACTGGAAAGATGGAAATACGTATATCAGATTTTAGCCTTTTATAGGTAAAACGTGAACATGACTCTGGGTGTAAGTTTGTATGCCCATAATAACCCCCCTCCCCTGTCTTGGGCAAATTGTTAACATTGACATCTACTAGTTCGTGGAAGCTACAAGTTATGAGGTTCAACCCAAATACAAGATTGTATGATGATTCTCACGGCGGGATGGCATTTGCTGAGTTCGCCTTCTAAGGTTGAAATGTGCAAAATGAAGCTGAATGCCTAACTATGTCCAGGGAGGCATTCCTGTTCTCGTACTGGTTGTAGTGTTCCATTATGATGCCTTGTGGATGCCGGATGTTTAAGCACCTTCATTTACTTTTGATGCTTGGGTTGCACTGATCCTGCTGTTAGCTAGGACTCTGTAATGCACCCTACAGAGTGATTCTGTTCCTAGCTTTGCTCGGTCCATGTGCTGTTTCTTGCTGCATGTGGTTGTAAATGCGTATCACCATACACACCGTGGATGATGGAATACCCTTGAAGGGGCTGCAATCACTGTTGAGTCACCATAAATATTCTACCCCATCTCTGTTCTTCTGGACCCTGCGAATAGATCGAGGGCCGGAAAATTGTACTGTTGTGCAACACTACAAAATCCGAGACAGCTACTTTCCCTTTTAGACATAAACTTGCATTTTGCCCTGAGACCGGCTCCTCTTTGAGAGGAACTTGCATATGCCCCCTCTGAGTCCAGACAATCTATATTCCAAGTTGGCTCTCTTCACCGCCCGAGCTAGATACATAGGCCACAGCCTAGTCTCTCTGAGTGTGACTGATCACAAATGAGCTTTCCCAAAGCGTTGGATGAGCAATCCGAGATGGCCAGCACTGAAGTAATGTGATGGTGTTTATACTGTAATTGTTATTTCTGGATCAAAATCGGATCCCAATGGATGACTTATCACCTACTCCACGATGTAAGAACATTGTTATTTTATTCTTCACTCAAATCTCTTGAGAGAATATTATATTAATTCCTCTTTGCAGCCTTAATGCAATTTTTTATACAATTTGGGATTTTTTTACTAAATATTTTGACTTAATAAATTTGAATGTCAATAATAATTAACTTTTATTTCTTGTAATTTTGGATCTTGCGCTTTCCTTCATGTTTTTGATCTATCGACTTTTTGGTCTTTTCATTGGTTATAATTTGTAAGGATATAAAATTGAGAGAGTAATAATTTGTAAGGATATCAAATAGATAGTAATAATTTGTAAGGACAACAACTTGAGATATGAATAACTTGTATGAATAATTTGTAAGGATGTCAAATTGAGATATTATAATTTTTAAGGTTGTCAAATTGAGATTAGTGCACAAACAGTCAAGTATATTCAGAGAGGGATGATAATTTATCGGTTTTAATCTGAGACAATAGATTTTCCATTGCATCCTGATTAAGCCTATGAGTTAAAAATTAAAGAAAGTTATACTTCTCTTAAAATCTTGAAGGATCTCCACTAAAGACTTTGATTAAATTACGCACCTTTCTTAAATAAATTAATTGATTTAAATACACAACATTTCATCATTTCCATGAGATGTACCATTGTGTCCAATATTTTGTTTTGATTAATTAGTTTTGTGAAATAAGAAGTATTTTAGTGTTGTATCAGAAACATTAAAGGTCCCTTTTTCGCAATGAAGATATCTAACATAACAAATTAAGAATCAGGCTATCGCTTTATGCACCACTTTTGCAGTGGCATTATTAGTAGGTAACTGTATACACATTTCCTAAAAGAAATAATCCACATAATTACTACCGTATACTAGTTTAGGTATTTGAAATTATTCTGAAACCATCATTTTGACAAAGACAACTAGCTTTACTCCCAGAAACCCTTGTAAAGAATAACTTCTAAAGAAATTATATATGCGTTTATCATTCCTATACCCAGCAGAGTAAGCCTGTAATCAAGTTCAAATCTTTAAGACAAAGAGGCAAAAAGACTAAACCATGGTGGTGGTTGTATACACTTTTGTATCTCGGGCCATAATAACATTAAAGCAATAATTTAAACTTGTTTAATTAAAAGTTAGTTAATAGTTAACATCATACAAACTGGTTTACACCTATCCCCCTAAACAATAATCTAACAAATTAGAGTTAATTTACTACTTAAAATATAAAGTTAAAATAAACTAACATCATCACATTATAATAAATAATAATATTTAAATCTATCCACAGAATGCAAAGTATAATAGCAACTGAAAATGACTAAAATAAATATAAACACAGAAAATAAACGCCTTTTGTAATGCAAACACCTAACACGTTCTTCTCTGAGTAGAACGATGCGTGTTTGATCCAGGCAACCTCCTTTTTACTAAACTTGGGGCTAGATAGCTAGGAATTAATAATTGTATTTTCAATCATTTTTTTATGGTCTTTTATTAACACAAACACTAACTTAAAACTTGACATATGATTCATTACTAGTAATTATAGAAATAATTTATATCCAAATAAGTGTTAAAGAAACATATGTATCTTTAAATTTTTTCTTTTGGTCACAAAATGATGTTATAATAGCCAGTTTAAACACATATTCTACCAGTATTCTTAGGTTCAGAGAAATAAATTTCCTAGACTGAGGAAAATTTGTTGATTATTGGAATTATTGTTAATTCACATTTAAATCAACAAAATATTTCATTTAATTGGTCAAGTATTCATTTTCACAAGTTATATAATTTTGTTTTATTTTATGCGAAAATTTAAAATTTTAAAATTGCATATTGAACTTAAAGTAGTTTTTTTATATCCATTTTAATATTCTAAGTAAAGTTAAGTGAAAATACTTCCCACAAAATTGTGGTGTCTCTATAAATTATTAATAGTATACATACTTACACACCACTTCAACAAAGTGTCTTATTAATTTTTATTTTAATGGCTTAAAAACTACAATAATAGACACATACCAAATTTTAACATCTCCACTCAAATGTTAAATCATCCAAATACCTGCTTTTTTTAAACCACCCTCAACAACCTATCAACAATACTTATCAAATCAAGTAATTTGCAACATGAGAACAACTTTGAATATTTGGGGAAAATTTAATATTTTCTTTTAAATGTAACTTCCCTTTTATGGTATATGATAACTCCCCTAACTATTACACTACCTTGGCACTGGGAGGCATTGGGTGGACCTCAATACGTGAGGGGTTTTAATCCCAAAGGATCGGGTGGGTTGTAACGATGAAGCATAGAGTGAATTATAGAGAGATGTACAAAACTAACTTATATTTATTGATTCTAAACATTCTAATCTACTACAAAAGTGATTATGAAGAACAACTCGCTCTATCTATCCTAGAGCATAACTTCTCATCAACTGGGTTGAAGCTCCACCCCTATCGTAAAGACATCCCTATCAATGAATGAGAATCCACTTATTAATACTTGAAACTCACTGATATAGGTTTTATCATCAAGCATGGTAGATCCATCAGTCACACAATGCTTGCTCGTCAACAGGATATAATATAATCTAAAATAATATAATCTTCTCAACAGCATGGTAACCTGATACTGCTTGACTTCCAGGGAAATGTACAAGCGTGGATTAACATCTTGCCACTATCCACTAAAAAAATATCCTTATACAAAAATTTAGTTTATTTACACAAATTATCAAAATGAAATTGTTCATTGAACAAACACACATTTTAGAAAATATTTTACCTTTTTTAAATCTCAGCTGAGAAAGAAACTTATAAATCTCACTTTCAAATGTTCTAATTTCATTAAATTTCCTTGAGCATTCTTAATTCTCCTTCTTTCACCCATAGCTCTACTCTCAAAATACTTTCTTCTCTACTTTGCAACACTTAACTATTTCTACTGTTTTAGAAAGTCTTAATCAGTGTGTCATTAGTGCAAAAAGTCAACTTGGATTGAATCTTTATAAGCTAAAATCAAAAAGTAATTATTTTTTTTATCTAATATCATGCCTTTATCAATATCATCATTATTTATCTTGAGCTATTTTCACACTCTTATAGTAAACATTTTTTAATTGTAAAACCCTTCCTAATTCAATATTATAATCTTGAAATAAGGTTTACCTGAAGCAATATACCACCCAATTTATTATATTATTATTATTAATATGGTTATCTTTATTTATATGGTGAAATTCAGGCATAAGCTTTCTCTCACATTTAACCATGTCTTAAGTTAACATTACAATGCATTTATCAATTATTAACATTAAATAAAACACAGGAGACAAGTATTTGAGAAAAACATACACATAAACGTAAAACATTGCAATGAGATAAACACGCACAGCACCAGCAACCAAAATAGTAATCAAATAAACAAAGTATCTCTATACTAGATTTATAACGCATCTTAACACTAAGACTCCCATTAGTATATATTTTGAATCTAACTGTTTATAAATTTAAGTTCTTAGGTGTGTTTAATATAAAATAAATATTGAACATTTAATGTAAACTTCAAATCTTAACATCATATACTATGATGGAGCAATGGTCCAACCGTAGTAGATTTGTTTCTACTCATAATATATGGTTAAATACATTTTGATCCTCAATCTATATTTGCATTTCAACAATTTAAATCGAAAAAGCTGTTTCTCTTAGCAGCTTAAAATTATTTCACAATCAATTAAAGAACAAATTTTCAATGTGGCTTTTATTTATATTAATCTTTTATTATAAGCTTTTTCGTATAGATGTTTTGTTTTCATATTATTTTTATGTTTTAAATAAGTAGAAAAAGGCTTAACTTGCATAAGAATTAAGATTTAGCTGAGCCATCTCCGAAGGGTATTATGGGTTCCAAACTCCTATTGAAATTACTATTAATAATATAATCTTGTATTCCTACCCGAGGCCTAGGTTAGTAGCTTAAAAAATTTTTTTGCATCTACAACCCCAATAATGTTAGAAAAAAACTTTTAATTTCTTCAGGAAGGATCTGCTTCCCTCAAAAAATTAATTTATGGGTATAGCAATTAGAGAGAGATAGCACACATTACAAAGTAGGTACACACTAGCTATTAATATCATTGAATATAGATCTATTTGGTGACAGAGTTTTTTTTTCATTTAAATATATTACACTTTAAGATGCAATTGGTGTTAGGGTACTGACCTTATATGTTTGATAATTCTTTGAAATAATTGTCACAACTAATCTAAAATAGCTATGATTTGTTTGTCCCCATAGTGTCACCATTTCTTGTGAGACAAGCTCGAGCCCAACTGAAAAAAAAAGGTGAATATGATGCATTGAAAACCTTTACCAGCAATCTTAAAAACCTACTCCTGTTACAACCAGTTAAAGGACGAACCATTCTAGGCATTGATCCAGGTAATAAATTTAAGTATTTAAAAGCTGTTACATTTTTCTATCATATTAATTATTCTTGCATATTCATAATCATTTCATCAACCAGACTAATAACAAGACGAGTCAATCAGTTCTGACTATATTTTTTTTGAAAAACGCCTTTTCTGGAATAATTACAATAGTTAGAAAAAAGATAAGAATAAACAATTTGCTTGAAACACTTAATTTTCTATATTTCAAGAAAATGTTGAATGTAAGTATTTTTACATTTACAAAAAAAATAAAAAAATAATTACAACACTGGAAACACTTCTTTTAAAGATTTGTACTATGTGATTATGTGATAATATTTTAAACCCCAACATATTGGTTCATGGGAAACCCAAATAACACTGCAACTTACTTATCAAACTTTTTTTATGCAAGAGTTAATGTAATGAATCTGCCTAAGAATTGGGGCATCAAATCAAAGTAAGTGGTTTATGTTTACTGTAAATTTTAGTTTCATCTTATTTTAAAGCATTTTGGACAAGTTTGAAGTAATATATAAGCCATCAAATATTCAAGAACAATATGTGTTTAAACACACTAGAGATTTTAAAGCTTGATAATATAAAAGTACAAATCTAAAAACATAGCCAGATACCTAATAGTATATCAAATTTTAAGTTAACCTCACCTTTAGAAATGCAGACAAAGTATCATTTAGTCTGGATTGATCAGAATACTGATATAGTTTTTTCAATAAGTGACTTTCCACTTTAGCTCCACATAAATGCACGTACATTCCATCTGAATTCCACCTTCTAGATTCTTATCCAATAAAAGTAAATATGTGGATAAGTTTGAAATGAATTCTATCCACCTGGAAAGAGCATCCAACTTAGTTAAAAAGGCATAAGAATATTTAATTAATTATATATATATATATAATATCACTTATTTATAAAAGTTTTATTTATTGAAGCATTTGATTTTAAGAATTAATAAATTAAAATACGAGGGAATGTCAGTAAAGAGGTCATAAATGGATATACAAAAGAATTAGTGAGGTACAGTCATGAAAACTACTACATTTACCTTTATTTCTTGACATAATCTCCACAAATATTGTTAAACTTATCTCATCACTTAACCAGTGCCTCAAAACTCGTGCCATAAAAGACTTTGGTAGTTTGTCTCAGCCATATTCGCACTACATCTTCAACCTCTTTATTAGCAGCAAAATGTTTGTTGAGGTGTTTTTTTAGCAGACTTAACAGGTGATAAACACTAGGGACTAGGTTGGATCTGTTGGACAGATGTTCAAGAAGTTTCCACCATAGTTATTCAATTCTCTCCTTTGATAATCGAGCTGTATGAAATCTGGCATCGTCATTATGGAGCAGTACTCATCATGTCATAAGGCCTGGATATTTTTATATGAATTGCAACTCAAAGCTTCCATAAGACCTCACAGTACAGCACAGCATTCACATTTTCGCCTCACTTTTGGAAATGGGCTAACAATACTCCCTGAAAATCCCAAAACATTAAGTATAAACTTCCCTGCTGATAACTTTAAATTTCTTGGTTGAATGTAAACTGGGCTATTTCCATTGCATTGAAGCACACATTAATTCAGGTGTGTAGTGATGCACCCATAATTTGTCCTTAGTAACAATCCAACTAAGCATATATCTTCTCCTTCATCTGCAACCCGACATATATTGAAAGGATAGACCCATTTGGTTCATTTTGTGTTCCTGAGTTAGTTTTATGGGCACCCACCATGTACACTAGGGTGTCCCAAAAAAATGAAATTAATTATTTTTTTTCGCATACCCTCTTATTTTTTTCCTTTTATGTCAAAACAATTGTAAATAAAGTTTCATGTAATTTGAACCACGGCAACCCATGCCGACTTGCATCTAAACGTGTCAGTCAGTACATATGTACTTAAGCGAGCGAACGCTGACAACACGTGTCTGTAGCAGAGCACCCAGCAACTGCAAATGGTAAAGATAAAACAAAAAAGAAAAAGGAAGGTTTTGGAATGCTTCGACAGTGAGATTGTGCAACCCGTGAAATGTGTCAGTACCAGTTCACTCAGGACAGCACACGTCTACGTGTCAATGTGCTTATAATTCCAAGTTGTTTTGTTAGTAAATGTTTGTATAGTTTTTAATTAGTGAACAGAATATGGCAGTGGAATTGCGTGGTTCTAAAAAAGTGATATTTTTAACAGGGAACATAAAACATCAAATAATGGATTCAAAACTTCCGTCTAATGGACAAGTTCTCGCAGTTTTGTTTTACAATAATCGAGAAGTGAATTTAAGTGTTAATGAAAGTGCAAATCTCGCTATTCGCGAATGTATTATCTTTTGGGAAAAGGCACGCATACCTACCAAATCGTTGCCAAATTGTGTGAGGAAGCTTGTTAATATGTATCAAGTTTGGAGAGACTTACAAAAAAATGCAAAGAAATAACAAGACGTATTCAAGCGGCGACAACAAGAATTTGTAAGTAATTTAGACAATTTGTTCGAGATTACACATAATGATGCACTTCAATTAATGAAAATGGAGGAAGATAGGATGTTCTTGCAACGCCAAAGAGAGCCGGGCCGACCCGGTCACTTAGGTGGAGTGGATAAAAAACTGGCCTAGAAATAGGAAAGGGCGCGACTTCGAGCTGTCAAAGAAGACAATCAGCGAATGAAATATATCTCCGATTCAACATCCTCGGCATCATACGAACCATTGCAAGAAGATTCCTCTTCGAATTCTAGTGAAAATATGGGTTCAGAAGATTTCCCAACACTGATCGAAAGCTCAGAACCTGGGACAAGTAAATCAGTATTGAGGAAAGATTTTATTACTCCAAAGTTAGTTGCTGCACTAGACAGGTTTCAAATAAGTATGCGAGATTCTGTGTTTATTCTTGAAGCTACTATTGATGCACTTGGATTTAACATTGACGAATTTCCGATAAGTAAGTCTTCAATTCAAAGAATCCCAACAGAAAAACGGAAGGAACGTGCGGAAAACATAAAAATTGATTTTCAAAACGAGGTACCGGATGTAGTGACCTTACATTGGGATGGCAAACTGTTGCCTGCTTTGAGTGCTCGAAAATCGAAAGAAGAACGCTTGCCTATAGTTATTTCATATGGACTTAAAGAACAACTCATTGCTGTGCCAGGACTGGATAATTCTTCAGGCAAAGAACAGGCGCAGGCTATTTGGAAGGCGATCTTAGATTGGAATCTCGAAAACAAAGTCAAAATTCTCTGTTGTGATACTACGGCTTCGAATACAGGTCGTTTTAATGGTGCTTGTACGATCCTTGAGCAAAAATTTGATAGGGAAATGCTTTTTTTCGCTTGCCACCATCATGTATACGAGCTGGTGTTAAAGGCCGTATTCGAAGTGAAAATTAAACAAGTGACAACAAGCCCCAATATTCCACTCTTTAAAAAGCTCAAAGAGAATTGGAAAAACATCGATTCCACTAAAATACAGTGCTATAGAGAAACAGTGGAACTGTTCAGAAACGTACCCGAACTTGAAAATTTGCTTGACTTTTACCGAGATGAACTTAAAAATGTTATGGTCAGAGAGGACTATCGAGAGTTGATCGAACTTTCTATGGTATTTTTAGGTGGAGATGCAGAAAAAAAATTTAAAATCAGACCTCCGGGTGTCATGCACCAAGCTAGATGGATGGCCCGAGCGATTTACTCCCTAAAACTATCGTTATTTAGTTCTCAGCTGAAATTAAACACCAAGGATAAGAAAGCATTGTTAGATGTCTGCTTGTTTATCGTAACAATCTATGTTAAACCATGGCTTCATTGCATTTTGGCAGTTGAAGCACCCTACAAAGATTTGTGCTTTTTGAAATCTTTGAAAGCTTACGAAAATGTGAATGAAAATATCTCGAAAGCTGCTTTACAGAAATTTCTCCAGAATTTATGGTATTTGACTGATGAAATAGCAGTATTAGCACTTTTTGATGATGATGTGGACGAAGAAACAAAATTAAAAATTGTGGCAAATTTACATAGAGAAAATTTCTCGACCCATGAGAAAAGATACATTCCATCGAAGGAAGAACTTTATGGTTCATTGTATGGTGAGTTTGATACATTGATTTTGTAATTGTTTATTTAGTTATTTATTTATATCACGCAATTGTTACTTGTCATTTTTTTCACAGAAAAAAGCATCGATGATTTCATATCAGTCAAAAACCATTCATTGTTTTCTAGACTCAAAACTGATGATAGTTTTATCAACGAGAGTCCCTCTTCATGGGAGGATAACGCTTCATTTCTAGACGCGAAAAAGACGATATCAATACTTAGAGCAGTGAACGATACAGCTAAAAGAGCGGTAAAACTAATGCAGGACTTTCATGTTATAATAGGTTGAGGAGGAACAAAAACAATTTTTGTTACGTTGCATACAAGAACACACAAAGATCTATCCTGACTGTAAAAAGCAATCATTGAAACGAAAATATGTTCAGTAATGTTTCTTTTTCTGTAATATGTTAATAAATATCTGCTTTGAATAAAATGGTATCTTATGTACCAAAGAAACATACATTTTACAATCTTTCCATAGTATTCCCCGTACAAGATCTCACGTTCAAGTTTGAAGTAAAGTCGGCACGGGTTACCGTTATCTTATTGCAATAATACATTTTATTTAAGTTACTGAGGTAAAATAGAAAAAAAATAGAGGGTATGCGTATTCGACTTTGCAAAAAAAAATTTTTACCTTGTATCTTGGGACACCCTAATGTACACACTTTCCAAAAAGTAAAACAATCATGTATTATTCTGTAGGCTAAACCATGAAAACACCCTTTTGCACTTGTTACACTGTCAGTCGTTATTTGCCTCTCAGCTCAAATACTTTAGTTTATTAATATCCTTTAACAAATGTTATTTTGCCCACAACAAACGCATAGCCTCACACTGCTTTTCAATTGTATACTCCGAGCGTGGTTGCCATTTTTACACTGAACTGTACATCTATGACCTAAGATATGCTACCTAAACTTTCATCAAGCTAGACTTTGCTGACACCTAGTGACAAATTTAGAAACTAATAATATCCATTAACAGCTATCCCCAGGACTATTCCTTTTGTCACTGACCTTAGAACGCCAATGTGCCTATCTTTTATCAGGACTATTCCTTTTGTCACTGACCTTAGAACGCCAATGTGCACTCTAAATTTCATGTAAACACTTTAACTTATATAAGCACACTATAAATACCCAATTTTAATGTGTCGGATGTAATCAACTTGGCATATTTTTATGGAATTTGGTAACATTTTTACCATTCGTGAATTTTGTGATGATAGTTTTCACATATTCGTGAATGTGGTGTTGAAAGTTTTTAGTGGTTTGGGACTTCTTAAAATTGTTTGATATTAATTTTATTAACATCTCACTTACAATGGAAAACAGGACATGAGTGTTAGAAAATTGTAGATTTAAAGGGAATAACAATCTGAGAAGGATTATTTTAAATAATACAAACTTTGTACAGTACATTGCATACAACAAATTAAAATTAATAAATATTTTTAACACAGCACATCTTTAATATAGGCCTACCAATGACAATACTAAATGATTTGTCATAACTGTTTATGTACTGGCTTAATAAATGTTGTCACTCATAATATCCAGTAAAACCTATAGAGAATAGAGAAGACATGCGATGAGATTACCAAACAACACAGAAAAGGAAGGTATCACTTTGTGTACCAGAAAGCAAAGGAACTAAAAAGGAATGAAAACAAAGGCGTGCAAACAATAGGAATAGAAAATCTCAGTTGTCAGATGGAGACAGATTATAAAGAGGTTCCTACAATTTAGGAAAGATATATAGAAGAACTGTATGACAAGGAAAATTGACCAGGAAACCTATAAATTGAAGAAGAGGTAGAAGAAGACGAAAAAGGACCCAGCATTTTAAAGAGTGAAGGGGGGGAGAGCCATAAAGGGCATGTGAAGAAGGTAAGCTACTGGAAATTATGACATACCAGCTGACCTTCTGTCTAAAGGAACTTGTAAACAACGGATTAATGGGTCTGACATATCTAATAAATAGGATCTTCAAAATAAGAGGATGGCTCGAGGACTTTCTAGATGTAACAATGATAGCTCTAAAAAAGAAGAAACCAGCCAAGAAATGCAGTGACCACAGGACCATGAGCCTAAGCTCTCATGTAGGGAAGATCGAGGCAAGAATACTCAACAGGCAACTGGAAGAGAAAATAGAAAGTATGATAGAAGAAGACCAATTTGGATTCAGAGAAGGAAAAGGAACCAGAGATGCCACTGATATGCTAAGAAAAATTTCAGAAGTGCTGGAAGTCAAGGAAGAAGTCTACATTGGTTTTATTGACAAGTAAAATGCGTTCGATATTGTGAATTGGAACAAATTTATGATTGGTGGGACAGAAGGCTGATTACAAACCTGTATCTGGGACAGCGAGTGAAGTTGAGGCTGAATGATGGAGAGATTAACAATGTAGAGATAGGAAGAGGAGTGAGACAGGGATACTCTTTGTCACCCATTCTGTTGAACTAGTATGTCGAATGGCTGGTCAAGGAAGCTATAGAGGGACGTGGAAATTTCAGGATAGGACGATGCGTCATCAACACAATAAAATATGCAGATGATATAGCATTGCTGTCCAAAAATAAATAATAGTTGCTTGAAATGATGGACCGGCTAGTGGAGATAAGGAGAAACTATGGAATAGAGATCAACATTGAGAAGTCTAAATTGATGGTGATTTCAAAAAATGAAGAACCGCTGAAAATAAATTGGAAACCAGGAGTTTAAAATCATTGAGCAGTTGAAGTACCTGGGAAGTCTGCTGACAAAGGATGCCTACTGCACCAAGGAAATTAGGTAGAGGATCGCCATGGCCAAGGAAGTTTTCAACAAGATGACGTTACTGCTGACCAGCAAGTTGAGTTTGGAACTGAGGAAGAAACTGATCAAATGCTACATTTAGAGCATTGTGAATGTAACAGAAACTTAAACTCTTAAGAAAAATGGAAAAGAAGTACTTGGAAAGCTTTGAAATGTGGTGATAGAGAAGGCTTGAGAAGATCAGGTGGACAGACAAATGAAGAAGTCCTAAGAAGAGTGGGTGTATGAATGTGGTATCGCAGGGAAAATATCGATTCGTTACTAGTATCTGAACAAAAGTATTGGTATCGAAATACACATAAATGTTTCTTCTTCCTCTGCTTGGGGCACCCTTGAGTTGACTAAGTTTATTGAGCTCTACAAAAGCTTCTTTTGTTTATTTTTTGATTGCCGTGCACATTGATAAATGAAGGGGTCTGATCGCCACTCGCCTCGTCTCTCATTTGCTAATCAGGGTTTATTGATAAACAAAGATAAGAACAGCTATGAATTTTTAAGAACTAAAAGATATTGATGGCTAGAGTTGCTTCTTGTTTGCCATGCAGAAAATGGATGAGAATTGAGAAATAGGGTAATTTGTTCTTCCTCCACAGTCCACCCTAGTAAACATTTAATCCCAGAATGAGTGAAGATAGCAATAAAGTTGTTTCTTTCGATACCAATTCGATACCGGAATGTAAGTACTAATTTTAGTAAAAGTATCGGAAAAGAAGTATCAAGTAAAAAAAAAAGTAGTATTGAAAGAAAAATATTGATATAAGTAAAGTATCGATACTTTTTTCACATCCCTATGTAGGTGAGAAGAGAACCATTTTGGATATGATTCTTTGGTACAAAGCAAACTGGATTGTACACGTCCTTAGTAAGCACTGTCTTGTGCACAACATCATAGAAGGTAGGGTTGAGGGAAAGAGGAGCTTAGTAAAGAGGATTCAAATGTTAGATGACTTGAAGGAAATAAAAAAAAATTTGGGAGCTAATGGAGAAAGCAGAGGACAGGGCACATTTGCGGTCCAAGTTCACGGACAAAAGGAATGGAACTGTAGTGAGACAGAACACATATAATAAATAAATAATAATAATAATAATAATATAATAATAATAATAATAATAATAATAATAATAATAATAATAATAATGTGATAATTATATATCCTGATCTTCAATTATAATGAATATACTCATAATGATAATGAATGGTAATGATAATGATGGTAATAATTTTAATAAAGGCCATTCACAAAAATGTATTCTATTATCACCTCTTTTATAATAATTCTAATAATATTTTTTTTAGCTGAGCGGCAATAAAAATGTAAAATATTGTCATAATGCTTATGGTACTGACTAATCAAAGCTACCACTCAATTGTAAATCTTTATAAGACAAATTAGAACTGAACATTAGATCTCAAATTTTTATGTAGTATTAACCTACAAAATATTTAAATCATTATGTAGTGAAATCGGTTAAATTTGGTAGTGAAATTTGTAACATTGAATAAAACTTACTTCACTTTAATAATACTTAAGTTTTATAGAAACAAAATTCAATTTTATCGCTGCAAATGTCTGAAAGAATTAATATAAAAACACTTCTAAGTATACACATGTACAATAACTTTTTTAATGAGTTTTATTCCATTATTAGTTTGTCTTTAATCACTTAAATTTCCCACTAGTAAAGATTTCAAATAAATTACGTAATTGTTTGTCACATGGAATTCTTGGAAAATTTGCTTGGTTGACAGCTGATGTTATGTTTTCTTGCTCCTCTGTTGCTTGTTCTTTGAAGAAGAAAAAAAAACAAAACACCAGACCACTCCATATTTTTAAAATCATTTTTCTACATTTCGTTTTTTCAGCCCGAGGTTAAATTTTTGAGATCAAAATACTACTTGGTATAAATATTTACCCTTGTATAGAGAAGGTTGGTCTTGTTTGCTCTTCACAAAACCATCCTACACCCTTATTATTGTGACCAACTCTAAATTATATTTCCTTGATTGATCTTGGGATCTGTTTTCATCCTTTCCCTAGCTGGTTTTTATCCATTTCTTCTCTTGAATAAAGAACAATGGAAAAAATGAGCTAATCAAATCCAATAATTATTGTTTTTACAAATTCGTCAACTTGTGGATACCAACTGATACACCACATGAGAGACTTGCTGCTGAGGCCACTATCTGACAACATCGCATTATCTCCCCTTCACAGCATTAAAAACATCAGACACAAAGATACCTTATGGCAACTGTAATCTATTCTGATGAGCCAGCACACCTAACTTGGACTTTGCTCACTACGTTTTTCACTGAATACAATCCTTAATGAAAGTACAGGTTTCCTGAAAATAAGTGGCATATAAAGGTTTTTTTCCACAGAAAGGTATAAAAATAATACCCCAAAACAAAAACAAGCAACATATATAATATCTTCAAAAATATGTAAAATTCAGTAAATATGTAAAATTAAAACTTAAAATACAGTTCCAAGTAACTTAATTCATAGAAATTTTACTTTTCTCTAACTAGCGGGATTAAAATATTTAATTACATAAATATCCGAGCTGTTCATTCACCCTACTTATAATTATTTAATATTAATCAAAGACTATTGGATATTTTTCATAAATAATTAAAATATTGTCCTGCTAATGTACTGACTTAAATGAAAGTTTTCACTCATAATTAAATACTGTAAAGTCTTATCAGACTAATCAAACTTGTTTTATACTAATAATTCACTGGTCAACAAGCAAAATGGTGACCAAAGCAATTGACTTTGACAAACTATGATGTGCCTAAATATAAAATAATACTAAAATTTAATCTAATATACTTAATAAAGTATTTAAAGTATTTAACATACACTTTCTGAATCGACTGATTATATCAGCACACTAGAATTTCCATGAGTGAAATTGAAAGGGTTTACCAATTTTTCCTGAAAAGGTATTTTCAGATACCTTCGAGGGCTCTTTTACATACCACAATCCACATGGTACAGACGGCTTTACTTCCGCTTCGAGGGAAATTCTACCAAAATTTAATTCTTTGTTCTAGATTCAAAGACACCCAACATGCCAGTCATAATTCATATTTACTTGAGCTACGAGGATATTTAGTGTTTGAGGATGTTTAATGTGGCAGCATTTTACAACTAAACTATGGGTCATTATGTTTCCACTGTAGTTTTACTCGTTCACTGAGTTGTGGGTTACGGGAGATGTTTGGTGTGGCAGCACTGTGCCCCTGGACAATAAGTCATTGTGTTTCCTCTGCAATACTAATCATTGTAAGCTGTGCTTAAGTTTTATCTGGCTATCTTGACACTTCTTTTCAGTAAAGAACTTCGTGAACACTTTACATACTGAGAAAATGTGTAATTAGTAATGATGATTTTTTTCTTATTTATATGTGGGGAAGTGACATTTGTATCACAGAAGCATTCCATTACCCTAAAGAAAAGCATATGAATGTTATAGAAGTCTAGGTGACACCTACTCATACCTTCTCACAAACTGCTTAGCTGTTGGGCTTAGGATCTACTCCCTGAATTCCCCTTATCCATTCATCCACACCTGACCACAGTGTCAGGCTACCATCACTCGGCATTAAAATATCTTCTTTCTTTCCGCTTGGTTTCACATACACATAAAATATCAATTTTTCTTTCAATCATTTCCTCTACAGTTCATTCTCTCTATCACACATTCCTCTCACACTCTACATTCAATAGTCCATTTCACGGCAGCTTGTCAAAAGATGGGCCCTTCAGTTGTAACCTCAGCTACCCATCATAGTTTGGTCATCCGAGACTATTATTTCACAGTTTACTATTGTAATTTTAAATACGGTCCACACCCATGACACTATTCAGTGTTTACAGTAAGGATGCTGTACCGATTGGTGTTGGCACATTTTAGCCAGTATACCACAAGTACAACTGTTGCTCAGTCTTATCCTTAGCACGCTTGCACTATTCCTACAAACCAGTATCTCTACTTTAGAGACTGCCTTGCCGGCCAATATATCGTTACCAGTGGGACTACCACTACTGCAGTACTAATCAGTGTAAGCCGTTCTTAAGTTTTTATCTGGCTATCTTGAATGTGTTTTTATCATTTGAAGAACTTAGTGAACATTTTACATACCTAGAAAGCTAAGCTGATGCACCAACACACCAGGACACAGCAAGAATCTTCTTTGCCTTTTGCTCAAATTTGGAGTGCATTGAGTCACATTCCATTTCTGTGTGGCCTATTTCTAAAACCTTGTGAAACCCCCTGCCTTATATCTCCCCAAAGGAAACAATAGGCAGTGGGTAATAAAAATTGACATTTATTCAACAACAACAAAAATATACATTTACAAACAAGTGATAGTAAAGCGGTGTAGAAAGTAGGGACAGGTATCAGCCCAGTTAAGGCTAGTACTAGAATTCATGAGTAACATTTGTAAAATTATAGAATTCAAACAATCACTCGCATAATAACTAATTAATTACAATATATAATTAAGCTTGCAATTATCCAATAGAAAGGCTTGACAGAGACATAACAATACAAATGTTACAGGCAAAATTTAATAACAATAGGTGCTGGCGCTACCTATTGGCATAAATTCAATACAAGTTAATCTTAGGACAAGCTACCTCACGGGCAGGGGATAGTTTAGTCAATAACCAGCTACAATCTAGCCAACTATTGACCTAGAAACAAGTACAATATGTACTAGAGGCCAGGATTCAAATTACTATTTTACACGGCCAAAAATAACAAACGGCGTCACTTAGTGACATTCGAACAATTTGACGTTAACTCTTCACTCTGACCACAAAGGGTACAAATGAAATAGCCAAAACCCGTTACATGGATAATTTACGACAAAATCTACCCTTACCAACAACCTAATCATTAAAGCGACCTCAAAATATAAATGGGACGTCAAGTTTCCATCATACATAATATATTACAAACTATAAACAAGCTATATAGTGGCATCGAGACAGGTAAAACTCTGGGTACAAGTTTCAAAATAGGGCCCTAAATAATTTAACAATGCCATCTTATGATGACTAATAATTCAACATCAGAATATTAAAGTGACCTCAAAAAAGAGAAAAGAGATGGCAAGAGCCCATTGTATTAATTTTAGTTATTTAAACCGGCCATCTAGTGGCTTACAAATCAATTTATAAATCCTTAAGTTTCAAATGATAATAAAACACAAAGATTTTAAGTCCAAAACAATAATTTAAAACGAGCATAATGATTTTAAGGGGAGAGAATTAATCAGCAATTCAAATAATTATTTAAATCCAAAAATATAATTTAAAAAGAACATGCTGATTATAAGTCGAAAGAGAATTTTGAAAATAATCACATACTACATCTGCCGCAGATAGCTCAGCTTACCTACACTGAAACCGGTGGTATAATGAGCAACCACACCGGCAAAACATGACAATACAAAGTCCAAATAACCTGATCACATGATCCCAGAGATGGATTGAAAGGAATGCAAAGGAGGGCGAAGAGAGGAAAGGGCGGGGGAACATGGCGCATGGGTTGGCCCGATGGAACATCTAGTGCTGATCCAGAACCTCGTTGAACATACCGGATGGAACTACTACCATCTTCATTAGTCTCTGGGCATGACATCATTGGCACAATATGTAATCTTGACCCTTGCAGCTCTCGCCAATTTGACAATGCATTGCAGGCTGGCAGTATGGGTGGGGTCAGACGTGTGAACTGCTATATGGGTGGTGTCTCTTACGAGGTGATGGGGTGAGTTTTATATTTAAATGTTGTTTTATATACTTGCAACACATGTTATACTTGTGATATATAGCTTGCAAAGTTGGTTCATGTAACAAAAACACTTGCCTGAAAAATTGAATTTTTTTGTTGCCCACCACAACTATCTGACACCATACAGACCTAGGTTATGTTCATTCATGCTATAATGTAGTTGGGCGCGGAATAAATTTCTATGGCTCCTCTTTTCCCTTGGGTTTCAACCTACAGGTAACTGTTGGCATCTTGAGTCCCTAAATTATTATAAATGGTTAAATTATAATAAAATGAATTATTGGCTTTTGGCTTACTGACTATTGAAATGGCCTTTCAATACCTAAGCAAGGTGAAGGTATATACAGTGGTGGATAAATAAAGCCTTCTCTCAACTTCCCTTATTTGAGGCGTTCATTACGCCCGTGGGGTTATTTAAATTCAATTTCCTATCACCCGCCTCGGTGGCGTAGTTGGCTAATGCGCAAGTCGTGTTGAGCTCAACCGCCGAGGACGGGGAGATCGAGGTTCGAATCTCGGTCGGGTGAACTGGGGGTGGTTTTTCCTAAATGGTTTTCCACTCTCCATCCACGCAAATGCGGGTTCACTTCCTCTGAATTCAACCCTCCAAATTCCTAATCCATTAGAGTAATTAGTACTTAAGCGTATAACCCGAACGGGTAGTAAGACGCGGTGCTAAATAAAAAAAAAAAAAAAATTTCCTATCCTTTGGGGTGTGTAATGAGGCCCAATCACTTAGCCGATTGATGAATAATATTTTCAAAGATATTCAGTCTGAGTAGGTAGTTTTATACTTAGACAACCCAGTTATTTACTCAAAAAATTATGAGGATTGTGAAAAACATCTGAGTGAAGTGTTAAAGGAGACTACGGGAGTCCAACCTTACAATGAATACAAGGAAATTGAAGGTAGCGGTAACATAAATTTAATATTTGGGTTACCTAACTTCCCGAAAAAAGTGGTGGTAAACCCAGAACGTACTCAGATGGTGCACAAGCCCCCCCCCCCACACCTAACACAACCAGAAAATTTTCTCTGTTTTAGAGACTGTAAATTTTTATGGTAAATGCATTCATATCCAATCTTGCTTTGGCTGCTTTCCCACTTTACCAAATAAAAAAATTTAAGGGTCACGTTTCATTGGAGTCTATAGGCCAAGAAGCTTTCAAAAATATGAATAAAAAGCTTTCCCAATCCCCATCGTTGAAAATTGTGGCTTTTCAGAAAACATTCCTTCTACGGAACTTGAAGCAGTATTGTGCTAATGCAGCAACGGTGAATTTCAACTGGTGGCCCACGCCAGCAGGACCTTGCATGCCAACGAGAGGAACTATGCTACTTTTGAGTTGAAAGCCTTAGCTATCATTTATGGAGTCAATAAGTCCAGACAGTATTTAGATTATGCCAAGTTCAAGCTTCAGACTGACAACTCTGCCCCATCTTGGTTATTAAACCACTCTCGACCAATAGGAAAAATAGTGTGGTGGATAACCCAACTAAGAGCCTTGCGGTATTCACTTAGTCATATTCCAGGAAAAGATAACGCAGTGGCCAATATGCTTTCTTGGATGTATGAAGAACAAGGAGGAAATCCCGGATTGACGTACTAATTGCAAGGAAGAAATCACCAGCTTGCACCGTTTCCATATGAGCTGACAGTTATAGGTGTACTAAATAGGTTGCCGGAACTTTTTACACCTATTAAAATCACTCAACGGGGAGATTCCAAACTACAAGAAATTATAAACAATCTGACCCAGGGTGAGGTTATAAAACACTATAAGATTAAAGATGATGTACTGCTACACAAAACATAGAGGAAGTCTGGTTGGAAAGTAAATGCACCAGATTCTCACACCCGCACACTTTTTGAGTATTTCCACCTGTCACCCATTAGAGCCCACCTAGATGTGGCTTAAATGGTAGCCAATTTCAAGGGTCGATTCTTTTTGCGCTGAATGGAACAAGACATACACAGCCTAGTATGGTTGCATGAGGTTTGTATACTTTAAAAACCTACATAAAAACGTAAGCATAGATTTATTTGTCTTCAGATGTTGCAAAAAATTTTATGCAGAGATTGTATATTGACCGTTTTGGTCCCTTGCCAATATTTAGAGAAGGTAATGTTATTTTGTTGACAGCATTAGACAATTTCTCCAAGCTAGTTTGGCTTATAGCCTCAAAGCTTTAAAGGCCCCCACAGCTTCGGGCACGATCAAAGCCCTGAATAGGAAAATTTTCAAGAATGTTGTGTTCCCCTTCTCAATAGTATCATTCAATGGAAGCCAGATACCTATAATTTATTTATTGATTTGTATTTTTCCAATGGCATTCTTCATTAGACTACCAGCCTGTTTGATTAGAATTTGAATCATGTTGAACACTTCCATAAAAACTTTAAAGCTGCTTTGATAGCGTACAGCCACCAATTTCATAGGAAATGGGATTCAACGTTACTTTGGCTACATTTAGCTTTTAATTCTGCTCTCCACACTAGTCACAAGTCAACACCAGCGGAACTATTATTAGGCTATGAACTGCTGCTGCCTATTAATTTATGATGGGAATTATATCCAGGATTTCTAGGGAAGGACCTCAGAAGCAAATGGTAGAAAAATAGGAAGTTGTATATCGAGAGTTGAAGTCCTGCGAACTAGTCACCAGAAGATACTTTTATGCTCAGAGAGGGCCACAGTACCCAAAAAAAGGTGATAAGAGTCATGTATAAGCTACATACTCTTAGGAAAGGAGGGAAGGGTGTCAGCCAAGTTAAATTACAGTTAGTCATAACTGACGATTACTAGTTATTTTTTTATTATAATGACAGTGTTACTCATCGACTCTGAATCCAAGCTACCAATTTTCTGAGCTCATGTTTCTTAGCTCAAACCCTGTCACTGACTTGGAAGTTTCTCGAGGAATAATGCCTGCTAGAGAATAATTTGAGGTTGTCTTCCTCTCTTCCCTCGTCATTGTTCTATCTCTTTTTGCATGCCCCTTCGAACCTCCTAAAGTTTAGAATAACAGTGATAGGAAACAGCATAGGAAACACATTTTTTTGTTTTGTTTTTCCTTTCCCTAAGGCATTTTTTTGAGTTGGCGAGATATGTACTGATAGTTAGAATTGTTCTCTGTATTTCTTTGGTTTATATTTTTAAAAAAAGGCTTGACATTTTCCAAACTACTGGTGAAGATAAAATGGTTGGTCTGTATTTCAGTGGGTAATAGGGGCAAGAGGGAGCATTCTTGCCTTGCCTTGCCTCGCCTCGGGCAATCATACTGTAAGTTGGTGTGTGTACATTGAAGTATTCAACAAGGCATTTACTGTCAAGCCAGTACAGAAGGAACGATCCCTGTCTCATTTGCATAGGCAATCCATGCCTAATAAATTACAACCATAATATTTGTCTTGGTGTTTATTTATTTTGCAGGGCCCATCATGAATGTGGCACAAAGAAATAATAGTAGAACAGGACATAAGATTTTATCTTGAAGGTGAATATCAAAATAATAACTAGTACTTGGCCATTGGCTCTAATTAATGATAAGATCAAAAAACTATGCTATAATAAAGTTTGTGTACATATATATTATATATAGACGCCCTCATGGGTGGTCCACCAAATTTCAATTGGGGTATGCAATAATGGAATAACCCATTTTCTTAAAACAACATTTGGCACCTCTAATTTGTTTGCGTGCGTGCAAATGTGTGTAATTTCTAAGTCTCAAGCAGCTTATTCAGACTTTTTTTTACCCTCTGTTTCAACAACACATTTTAAATCATACATAGCAACCTCAAATATTTTAATTTCTCAATACCCTCAGAGAATGCACAGAAAACAAACAGAATGGCTTAAGTTGCAAATAAAATTAAGTTTTTAAATGTTGATTTTGTTTAGTTAATTCCACAAGTTAAACCATATGGAAAAAAAAAAAAACTCGTTAAAATTGTTAGCGCTTTTGAGGATAAATGTATAAAAGAAAAATTAAACATGTACCAGTGATCTCTTCTCATGGCCAATGGTAAAACAAAAATCGGTATTTTCATTTAAATTTATGTAACTTTTTTTTTAGCATAGATATCTTTCTACCAATTTGGGTTATGCGCATATGTACTATTTACTCTTATGGGGTGGTAAGGATGAGGAAGGTTGAATTTAGAGTAAATTTTCCCGCATTTGTGTGGAGGGATAATGGAAAACCATTTGGGGAAAACAACCCTCAATATACTTGACTGGGATTCAAACCCTGATCTCCCTGTCATCGGCAGTCTAGTCTATTACAAGAGTAATACCTTAGTCCATGAGGCCTCAAAGCAGGTAAGCTTTTAATGGTATTATAGTGTGTGTGTGTGTGTCTTGTATCATTTATTTTAGTAAATTAAATTTTCTTGAAATAGCTATAATTTTATAATAAGATTGAGCTTACAATTAAAGTGAGTTTTAATTCTCTTCAAAACTATCATATATATCTCCTCTTAAAATTTAATTTCATCTTTTCTTAAATTAATACAACACTCTTTATAATGAAATAATTTCCCATGTCTCTTGGATAGTTAATTATAATCACTTTTGATGCTTAAGTTGTACACTCACACACTTATTGTCAACTTTGTTTCCCTTGATGTAAATGGAAATAGCTATATTCTCAATTTATTTTTCATGAAGGCTTAAGTCATTCATTTCATTTCAGGCTATGTTAATGGTTGCAAGCTTGGCCTTATTGATGAAAATGGAAAAGTTTTGTTTACTGGGATTATTTATCCAAATTTTGTGGACAATCTCAGTCCAGAAACAAATCATTCATCTCGACTTCTAAAGGATCTAGTAAATCATCACAAGTGAGTTTAACCTCGTTTATATACAATAAGTATAATATGATTAGTTGTAAAAATAGTTTTACTATCCACAGAATTATATTATGTCACAAGTTTCTAATCCTACACTAAAGTAAATGGTGGGAACATGAAACAGTACTGCCATCTCTTATGTTGGGATAAGATTGTGTCTTGATTGACATCAACTGTTCAGCAAGAAGTAAATTATTATTTGGCTTGTGGGTCAGTGACCAAGACTACATGAGTCAACTACTCATCATTCCTTATACATCACAGGCCAAAGTGATTGACAACATACTGATCAACAAACATATTGTTAGGCACTCAGAAACTATGTGAACCTAGTGGTTGACATAACTTGAACTCATTGATAGAATCAACCTCATTACACCTAACCAGTAGTAGTGGCTCGTCTATATGAATACATTTACATGTGAACACTCAATATTTTGATTATAATTCAGCAAATTCAAATTTGACACGGGTGTCATATTTTGACTCTTATTTTTCACTGTAAAATCAGTGCAAGCTATTTTTCTTCCCCAATTATAGCAGGAATAGAATAAGTGTGCCATGAAATTTCTGCACCCAAACTTTCATGAACTAAAATACAAACTTGTTTGAGAAATATTCTGTCAAGGGCGTTACCACCAAATTTGGGAACCTTCTTTAAAGGGGGAGAGCTTAAAATAAAAAAAAGCTCTGTTTCCTGAATGAGCTTCTACCGCTCCTCCCCTTCACTCTAATATGTAGAAGAGGGAACGATATAGTGATACAAGGAATGTATGTAGGTTTAAGATAGGTACATATTTTATAAGTGTGAAAGAATTGAATAGGTAACAAAAATAGATTTATTATGCAATAACATAAAAGTTGATATCGGGCTACAATTGGTAAAAGAAAATAGAAAGTTGGATCAAAGAGTCATAACCGCGGTTAAAGTCTGTTAAATAGGCAAAGGAAAACTAGTAACTCTTAGATGAACAACATTATGTTTTAAACTGGCAAATAAGATAGGGTTTAACAACTCCAAACTTAAAGGAACTTCCTGTGGCTCGGGAGAATATGTGTCCAAGACGACACAGCAACAGTCAAAAGGAAGTTAAGTAGATATAGAGTATTGGACTCCAAAACAGCCGGGCTAGCGCCTGACTTCCACCAGAAGGGTCTAAACAGAAAATATGGTGAATTAAATACACATAAAGATATGACAACAGATCCTATAATTTTAGAGTCACTAACCTAAACTTGGCCTAGCTAGCTGGCTTGGCTTGTAATTAAGAACTGTCTCAGAGATAAATGATATATGGTAAGAGGACGGACTGTCCATTACTCAATAGTACCAGTGGGTACCGCCAGATCATTCAATAGTACATTTATGTCATTACCCACTGCCTGGGGTGGACATCAAGTTTAGTATACACCAACATTAAATACATAAACATAAAAAGAGCCAACCAAGGGCCTAAAGAAAATACTATATGTGCGGGCCACCATACATAGCTAGCCGTGTTCCGCACTTTGCGCACCCAAAATAATAACACATAATAAGAGATGCCAACTAGAGTGCTGTGAGATACTGACCTAACTAGGTCCTCAAATAAAGGCTTTAGACAACCTGCTTGTAGCCATTCAAAATTTGAACACCTGAGCATGACGTCCACGGCATGATGTGATATTGTGAAGTCTTATGGACTTAATACTGAATAATGAACTTGTGGAGAAGAGGACACTTACAACATGGGTCCTATTACATATAGAGTTCAAAGCTCCTGTATTTAAGCTATGTCATATGGACTTAGGGAAAATATGTAGTGAAACTTTCTGACTTACAGAAAATCAAGTAGGCTGGACTCAAAAACTAAACTTAGTCACTCTCACAAAAACAACGTGTCTGATGGACAAACAATGATAACAGTCATCTTGAATAAAGCAAACACGTCTGATGGATATGGGACTAATATCATAGCCACTTTGACTAACAAAAACTAAACTTAGTCATTTGACTAAAACAACATGTCTGATGGACAAGCTATAAACAAACATAGTCATATGGACTAACTAAACACGTCTGAAGGACTTGGAAAATAACCGAAATCTTGGATCAATAGACAGGATTCCCTTGGCATCGAGGCAGTGACATCCATGACCCAACCATCATGGTCAGCAGAATCTTCTACAGGTGCTGGAGCAGAGTTGTCTTCTTCGAAGATATCCAATGATGAACTACAATCTGTGAACCTAGGACTCACCCGTTATATAATCTTTTCTTGACTAGCAAAATGGGTAAGTAAACAAGGAAAAGGGATGGAAGGGGGGGGGGGGTTCTAACGGTGGGGAAAGAGTTGCCAATGAAGTCCGCTAGGGGAGTAGTGCTCGTCACTCATGGCTTTGCGACAACGAGCCAACGACCGTCGGGTCTTTCTTCAATGTTGAGGTCAAGAGGTTAGACGTGCGTTGAAACTGCCATGCCTTCGCTTCCGCCATACTTACAAAACAGTTGGTGAAAGCATGGAGATCGTATCCGGGAGCATCCACGTAATGTAAGTAGAATCCAAATGATATTATTGCTGAATATTTCAGTTTTAATTCTCTTCTTCGGATTCCTGTATTCTTCTAGTTTAGCATTTTGTGCGGATTACAGTTTGTAGATGTCATTTTGCTTTAGGTGACATGCTACAAGCTCGTATTATTTTTTCATTTTTTTTTTTGTTTATTTAAGGTATTTAATGTGAATTTTATTAACCGACTGACTATACCAGCAGACAACTTATAAACTAACTTAAATCTAGAGCAGATACAACATCCAGCCCCTGGACGTTAATTCCTCACTGTGAAAGGGGAAACCCACGTACAAAAAGAATCTACACCATTTTTATTTTTGAAAAAGTTATTAAATTCAATATTTAAAAAAAAAAAATCAAATCACAGATGTTATGAATTACCTAAAAATACATGTTTTTTCCTTGTTACTATAGAATTGTGATTGATGTGAATTGCCACACATCCTTTATGATGTACGAACATTGATGATAGGGCATTATTTCAATTTAGGTTTCAGAATGAAATCATAAAATTACAAAGAATCAATACTATTGAGTTTAACTACAGAAAATTCAAACATTTAAACTAAATTTAACTTACCAGCTAGTAATATGAGAAATATAATAAATCAAGTTGCCAGATAGTAGTTTCAAATGAAAAATAAAACTATTAAGGAGAGTTAAAAAAAAAGTTACAACATGACCCCCTTATTTAACCGATAAACTCCACTGCCTTTGCTGTGGAGACATTTGTGATAGGTGTCTATTCTTCTTCACTACTAGAGCCATTTCCATCAGTGTCTGAATTAGAATAAATATCAACTCGGCTGCCTTTGCTGTGGAGACAATTGTGATAGGTGTCTATCCTTCTTCACTACTAGAGCCATTTCCATCAGTGTCAGAATTAGAATAAACATCGAAATATCTCAGGTCTTTGAACATTTAAAGATATCTCTAAAGGAGACAACACTTTTACTTTCTGAATTTGATGTCAAAGCTACAGATATATGAAAATCATCAAACTTTTTAGAGTGATGGAAGTTCCTTATTCCATGAATTTCTCTCACTTTTTCTTATCAATGATCCAGAAAATTAATGCTAGTTTCTTAAATATATGTTTGGAGCATACAAGTTTTCTCACATTGTAACTTAGCTCTTATAAAACTCCCCAAGTGATCATACTTTGATACTTGATGCTTTTACAGCTGTCTAAAATGTTAAATACTCTCCCCTATAGTATCAACAGCCCATTTGCCTTGCTCAGGGGCAAATTTGTTCCACTCATCTCTCTTAACACAGAGATCCTAAGCCAAGAAGCATATGTTAAAAGCGGTGAACTTGCTTTTAAATTGGGTGCAACAATTGTAGGGAAAAAATAAAGATGATCCAATTCCTACTCAGGGTATGTTTGTTTACAATTAGAACTAATGCACTTCATGAAGGTCCATGCTGTACCTCGGACTAGAGAATAAACTATTTTACCGATCAGGCTAAAACTTGGTATTCAGGGTTTTCATAGGGTTGCCCCGGGGGGGTTTTTTGGGATTGGATATCAAACCCAAAGATTAAGGGTAGTTTATTGAAGGGCAAAAAGAGTAAAAATCAATTTTCTCAAAATCAACTCGAAATGGTTTTGATTAAATTTCATTTCTAAACATTTCTAAATATTACAAACAAAATGGCTACCCTCAATACTTCAGCAAAATGAGTTAAAGGGTTCCAGTCAAAGGTGTAAATTCTTATATTTTATCATAGCTCCATAACTCTTTGAGATATGAAATTACTTAGCATTGGAAATATGTAGGGCTATTTATAATACAAATCTTTAATTTGAAACATATTTTTATAAAACCAATAACTGTCAAGCTATACGCAAACATATATATATTAACTTTTCAAACAATAAAGGTAAAGTATTGCGACCATAAAAAAAATCTAACCCGAAATGTTTATTGATGTCGACGTCTCATGACCCCCCGAACCTTAAAAAGTGGTCTTTGCAATGCTGTCTGTGTGTCTGTTTAACCCTAAAATTAAGAATAGCTTAGTTAAAAGCGAAAAGAGAAAAAATTGACTTTCTCAAAATTGGCTCTAACGATTTTGATTAAAATCCGTATCTAGGTTTTGATTAATATTATAAATAAAATGGCTATTTTAACTTTCCCTTGAAAATAACTTTTAGGGTACTATACAAAAGCGGACATTTCCGAATCTCCACAACTATTTGAGATGCTAAATAATTTATCATTGCAAAATTGTAGTACTATTAAAAATAAAAAACTTTTATTTGAAATATATTTTTATAAAATCAACAGTTTCTGAGATATTGGCAAATATATTAATACCATTTATGAGCTTTAGTTGTAAAGAGATACTACTTAAGTCTTAACGCAATAATTCTCTAATGCCATAGAGTAAGAAATAAGTAAAACTCTCAAAAAGTGTGTGTTCTCTTTCCTTCAACTTCTTAGGAGAAATGTTTATACATCAACTAGCGAGTACCCGGCATGCGTTGCAATGCCACTCAAAGAAAGAAAGTGTTTTTGTTTTAATTCTGTTTATTGAAGTGCTTTTGGATACACAATATTTTTAGTTTTTCCGTCTGGTGCGTACACGGAATAAATCAGAAGGTTCTCCGACGTGTGAGCAGACCACATACAGCTGTCCATGTCAGAAGCATGGATTTTCCTAATTTAGTCCACACACTTGTAGCGATTGTCCCTGTGCTTTGTTGATGGTCATTGCAAATACGAGTCTCACCGAAAAATGCAAATGTTTGAATTGGAATGGCATATATGTCGGAATCATTGGGATGTGTGGCAACAGTACATCTTCTCCTTTAAATTTTCCATTTAAAATTATAGCTTCGATGATATTGTTCATCATCTTTTCCACTGAAAGCCTAGTACTGTTGCAAAGTCGTGGTGGAGTTATGTTTTGGAGAAGAATTATAGGCACACCAATTTTCAATGTTAAAACGTGTAGTGGCATGCCTGGCAAATCAAGTTAATTCAAGAATTCAGTTGGATAATTGACAAATTCGTCTTGATCCATTACAGTATCGATGGACCTATATGTTGTCGCTTCACCTAGTATTTTGTTTTGAATGCTGAAATTGATGGCATTGACATAATTATTTTTGTCTACTAATACAGCACGTATACTGAGCCACTGATGATTTTTATATTCTTTGCGATATTTGAGAAAACTTTGTGAATCAATTCGTGTTTGGTTGTTGTGATTTTACTGAAGTTTGTTGGCAATGTGATACATTGTGTGGATTCATCGATTGCCATTTTCCTATTCCCAATATCCAACAATTGTTTAGCGAAACGTTCAGTGGATGCATCATGTTGTAGTTGTACATACATATTAGTCTTCAAAGTCAATTTCTGTACGTGTCGCCATAAAACTGAAGATTTGAGACATGCATTAAGTTCATCAGCGGCTGTTGAACTGGTATAACTGGTATAGTTTGTCGAAAATCACCAGACAATAAAATGATTGCACCACCGAAGAGCTGTTCATTTCCTCTAAAAATATTTAGTGTACGATTAAGCATTTCCAATGCTTTTTTGTGCACCATAGTATATTCGTCCAGTATAATGAATTGACAGGATTGGAGTACCTTATTCATTCCAGAATTTTGGTTGATATTGCATGTTGTTGTCTCAATGATTTGCATATTCAACGGCAATTTCAATGCTGAATGTGCTGTTTGTCCACCATCCAAAAGAGTTGCCGCAATTCCATTTGATGCAATTGTCAGTGCAATATTTTTTCGTGATCGTATGGTTACCAAAATAAGTGAAGTGAGAAAAGTTTTGCCTGTGGCTCCAGGCACATCTAGGAAATACAATCCGCCGCTTTGGCGTGTAATTGCATGTGTAATTCTCTCATACGCTATGCGTTGTTCTGGAACCAATTTTGGAAGATTCGTTTTAACAAATGAACCCAATTTGTTGACACCAAAATGTGTTTCTCGTTGCAAAGCACAATCGAAAAGGTCATTTGCAGATCTATTTGGCGCAGCCATTCCCAATTGTACCAGTGCTTCGTTAGTGATTGCCAAACATATGTCCTCAATCGAAATCAATGCCTCATTATACACATTTGGTGTGAATTGAATGTCCGGATTTTGATTCATTGCATGAAAATGATGTAGGATATCTTCACTCATGTAGCCTTTGTATTTTTTCCAACAAGGTGTGTATTAATCACAAATTGTGAATGTGAGGAATGCCAGGCCTCCACCATGGTTCAGATTCCACGTTAAACTGTAGGTTCTACCCTTTCATCTCACAATCACCCTACCATTACACATTAGCGTAAGTGCGTATAACCTGAATGGGTAGTAAGACACTGTGATGATGGTGATGATAATAATAATAAATGATGATAATGATGAGGATAATGATGATGATAATAATGATAATAATAAATGATGATGATAATAATGATGATAAATGATGATAATGATGATAAATGATGAATATGATAATATGATGAAATGATAGTAATAATAATGATGATGAATTTGATGATGATGATGATGATATGATAATATATAATAATAATAATAATAATAAATAAAAAATATTTTTGCTGAGGATATTTTGGATTAGATGGGAAGCACGTTGTCAATATCATTACAAATAATGTGTGTATTTTTTTCTGTGGTTGAGCAGTATTCGATGCATCAGCGAGTGAAGTGTCCCAATGTGCATTGTTTTCAAGAAGATTTAATTCTTGGCTAGTTTCATGATAAGTGGCACATACTTGACTGTTTACTGTTCTCATTTCTTGGAAGGATATCAGTCCACATACATTGATCAACACTAATTGCAAGTAAAAGCATTCTGCATTGTTTGGGTGAATAGTGTACAGACGGCCTAACGAGTCGGTCAAATATAAATTGGCATGTCCTGCAACTGCTTTACCTTGTTTGCGACGTTGAAACTTGTTCGCTGATGCATTCCATGTGTAGTTTGTAGACACTTTAGAGTAAAATAGTGTCTCTGCAAACATATCATCCCCACACAGTGAGAAAAATGCAGTTAACGTAGTTGGCGGTGGTGACAAAGCTCTTGCTTGTGCATTTTCTGTTGTGAAGTACACGAGCTGTCAATTTTCAAGGTGCACTGCCAAATGAACAACTGTTGGATGTCGTTCATGGATTGGAAATAATAAAATGCGCCATACTGCTTCATTGCTACTAATGTAGCGTCCCAGTTGATATTGGTCGATTTAATTTATAGATTCAGTTGCATTTCCCACTCCCAAATCTGCCATATCTCTCCTTTGTTGACATATTTACAAATGTACTTGATCGATTTCACCAAATTGCAATACTTGACATTGATGTGTGCTTTGTACGTTTTCGAGAGTAATGGTGAATACGGTACAACCCAACAATTATCGACTTCAACATCATTGTTTCGTACTTTTAAAGTGATGGATTTGCTGCCATCTTCAATTGATTGTCCACGATAGAGTGGATATCCATCATTGCCAGGGATAGTCTCGGCAAGTATGTCTCTTGGGTATCGTTTTGTGCATTTCCCATCAGACATGCATGGTGAATTGTTATTGAATAAGCCACATGGACCATGAATCATGTTTTTGGTGACGACTTCAAATAAGTCTGGATCAATGTCGACATCTGGTATTTCTGCTGAGATGACTTTATCATGATCTGGTGTGACTTGTTCGATCAACCAAATCAAAATGTGTGCATGTGGCAATCCTCTTTTTGTGCCATTCAATGGAATACATCCAACAGTGTGTCTCTCCAAAAATATGATTCTTGACAATGAAATCCATTAAAGATTTCAATCTTTGTTTAAACACACGCACAGAAATATCATGACGATCTGATGATGACTGTCCAGTTAACAAAAGTTCTTTTATTTCATCCCACATAGGATTGCATATGAATGTAATCAAAAAAATCTGGGTAGCCATATGCGAAAACATATGTCATTGCATCTTGTGCATATTCATGTATGTGCCGTTGACTCCCTGTAAATGTGGCCGGTAGTATGACCATTTTTCCCAATTCATTAGGATTCACATTGCCATTGTAGCCACCTCCTCAATTCCACAACGAATTAAGGCCGGTGTACAACAACAAAAAAGATACCATTAGCAGAAAATTCAAAAGATATAAAAAAAAACAAATATTTCAGAGGAGCAGATAGGACTAACATCAAACAAATGGACCGTACACTGATCCATTTGAGTTTTGTCTCCGCGAACCCTCTCCACAAATATTTATTATTAAAAACAATTCAAATATTTGCCATTATATAAAAAAAACTTCCCATCATTAGATGAAACTAGGGTATGAAAGTGACAAAAAGAATAGGTAACAGCATAAGGTATTTTATTTATATATAAAAGTTAGATATTTTAAATATGATACAGAAGGATATATATATTTTATATATATATGTGAACGTTATATAATAAACTCATAATAATATGAATCATCCATGATCGTCTCAATCATCAATAGTTCAAGTCGTAAAAAGACAAATGTAAACATTCAAAGTATTAACAACTTCAGTAAAAGACTAAATCTAACAAGTGAGCTGAAAGCTCTAAGTCAACAAAGTTTACGTTGCGAAATGACAACGCTCTGCATCAATCTAGCAGTGATTCTATTATCTAGTTCAAGTCGTAAAATGACAAATGTAAACATTTAAGGCATCTAACAAGTGAGCGGATGGCTCTAAGTCAATAATGTTTACGTTGCGAAATGACAACGCTTTACATCGGTCTAGCAGTAACTCTATTATCTCTTACTTACAATTATCAAAAACAAACACGTAGAGTAAAGAACCAAATCAATATTTTAAGATACAAAATACATTTTTCTCAGTTGTACAGACTATAATCTTGTCTTTAAATAAAAGGTTAGCTTTCCAACAATATTTATAGATATTGACAAAAACCCAAAAGGGGATTTTTAGCCTACATTCTACAAAGGAACATTAATTCCCGCAAAATTATTCTAAGTAGATTTAAATTTTCTTAAGCCAAACAGGCTGTAAATTTAACCATAAAAAATTTGACATTTCCATGATATTACCAAATGTTACTAGACACAACCCGGAAGGGGCCTCCGTGTCTACAAGACAACAACAATAATGCTATGTTTCTATTTGAAAGATTGGACTTGTTCATTAAATTTCAAATGTTAGCCAAAAGGGAATTTTGATACACAATAGCCGAAAGAGAATTTTCTACCTTTAATATTCATCCTGAACACCAACGTGTTCCTGGAGGAAGTCCAAACAAGAGTAATTATTCATCTATTCTACACCAGTATTTATGCCAATATTTAGCTCAGAGAGGGGGAAGAGGGGAAACGCCAAAACAAAGGAGAAACACAACACATGACATAAGAGGGACGGAACATCTAGACGCGAAAGGACGGTTCGAGAAGCGTGGTGGAGCTTGGAGAATGATCCAGACTAACAGTTTCTATCGCTCACTGACGTCTCGGGCAACATACGTCACACTATTTTTCCCATGACACCTTGCGCCGACTTGAACTTCGTGCTTCATTCAGTCAGTCTTAGCACAAAGTTTATAGTGGAGTGTAGTTCGGGAGGCCGGCTCGGGAGACGTGATAACAACAACATAGGGCGATGGGGCATGGTAAGTCCACTTTGTATTACTTCACCAGTGCTTCGTTGATGTTTTAATCTTTTTTTGTAGTGGTTATTTCAATAAACGCTACACCATCATTAACAACTGCATCACGTAAATGAATGTACTCTTCGGAACGCATCTTGGTTTGATTTAATCGAATGTAGAGGAGTCGTTCGGTTTCGATTTTCGCATTATTATCAACAATGTATTGATGGAACAATTGTCGACATTTCAAGTTATGATTTTCAGTGTTTTAACGAATCATCAATTGATATGAATAGTAATTCATGGCACTGACTTACTTATTCGTTTCCTCATCTGTTTGTGGATTTCTCAATTTGATGTTGAAATGATATCCATCTTCTTTTTGCCAAAATAAAATCGGATATTGCAATCCGTCGTATGAGCGATGAGTTTCTGAGACTCGCTGAACATCACATTTCTGCGATGAAGAATTATATCACCTGAGTTAAATTCTTCGCCAACTATAACAATCGCCACTTCATCAATTGGGTGTGCATTGTGCTATCTTTCGTCTTGGCCGACAGGTGTTTTGTCTGCTCTAACTACAACTTTGTAGTCATCAGCTGGCATTTGTTCAAGGGCAGTTCTGAACAATCGAATTAATTTGTTGTGTTGATCGAATAAAGTTTGTAATGCAGCGACAATTTCTCGTTTAGTGCCCATATTGAATCAACAACGTTGATCCATTTGTTCATCAGTGTTTCCCATGAAATAAATTTGAAGAAATTTGTGATCTGCGTTTGGCACTGGTAGTAGTGATTCTGCACGATGATAAATTTTCCCTTTTACTTTGAATGTTGGCATGTAATTATCGCGTATGATATTTGTTGCACCAAACGATGTCATTTGGAAACATGAATTGTACTTGCGTATGTTTTCCAAGAAATGTTTCTATTGGCTTGTGTCACCTGATACCAACGTTGATAATGGTTCGGGTGGTTAATGTAATTCTGGCAATTTCACTTTTCCAATCGCATAGCACATTCCTGGTGTTTCATTATTAAATTTGAGGGCACTACAATACATGCCTAATTTATCCATTTTTCCAATAACCACACTTGGATGAAGACTGTAATCATAATTGGTATCGTAATGGAATGCGCCAAGATGTAAATTAGCGTGCAGTGTTCGTCTGGATCGAGCAGTGCATACTCAAACGGTATCCAGTCTTGCTTCCCATTGCTCTACGGTTTCAGACGAACAGGCTTGAGCATTGTGTACTCTAGCTGTTTCCAGTCTTGCTTCTCGTTGCTCGTTTGTTTCAGACGATCGGGCTTGAGCAGTGCATACTCGGTTTCCAGTCTTGCTTCCCGTTGCTCGTTTGTTTCTGAAGCTCGTAATGCCATTTTCTTTCGTACTTTAGGTGTAGATCGACCAATCGCTTGTCCTTTGGGTGGCATAATTTATTTGACAGCGAAAGTAATGCTTTGTGGCGACTATTACAAATTCACGTGGAAAAAGAAAAGAAAATGTGTGTGTTATCTATTATCTAATGTCGACCGGCAATTGGAATTTCACAATCAACACCACTTGTTATGCCACACATGAACTGAAATGTCACTGTTTGTATTTGATTAAATTTAATTCTCTCATGCTTGTGCACTCATACACCGAAAACACACGAACTGCAACTAAACTAGATGAAATACACACATTTTTTGAAACGACTCGCGCGCCACCTATTGTAAAATGGTTGTACTGATTCAGAAACCTTCGCGGGTGTGCGCACAACTCACCAAAGTTTCATCGCAACCGGATGAATGGTATAGGAATGCATACAGGACAAACAAAGAAACATCTCTATCATTTTAGATTCAATAGTCAATATTTACCTATTTTATTGGTAATAAATGAGATATGAGGAATTTAATAGCAATGCATTAACGATAAGATGTGCACCCCCTAAGAAAATGTCGAAAATTTTAACCTGAAGTCGACATTTTAATATGACCAATGGGGACCCAATATCAATATTTTTACTTTCCCGCTATCTTTCAGGTAGAGCAAGTATTGTTATCGCCAAAAAAATCGAACTCAAGATTTTGGTGAATGATGATTTAATGATCCTCCCAATCCCTCTCTCTCTCTCTCTCTCTCTTTTTCCTCTCTCTCTCTTTCCCTCTCTCTCTCCCTCTCCCTCCCTCCGTCTTTCAGTCTATACCTCCGGCTAGAGCCTAAACTATTTTACCGATTGGGCTAAAACTTAGTATCTAGGGTATTCTAGGGGTTTCTGGAATGATATAGCTAACCCTAAAATTAAGGGTAGTTTACTGAAGGGCAGAAAGAACAAAAATTGCTTTTATCAAAACTCGCTCCAACGATTTTGATTAAATTTTATATCTGGGCATTGTTCATCATAATTAACAAGATGGCAATTCTCATTTTCTCATGAAAACTTTAAGTTGGGTAAATTTTCCAATTTTCATAATTTCTCTGCAACTATTTTAGATAGTAAATAGCTTATCTTTGTAAAGTTGTAGTACTATTAAATATGAAAATCTTTTATTTGAAATATATTTTTATATAATTTATACTTTCTGAGTTATAAGCAAATGTATATACTTTTTAATTCAGGTTTTGAAAATGAATTTGATTCTTAAGCTCTTTGATGGATAAAGAAATTTATCTTTTCTCAATCTTTCTTTAACAGTGTTCCTAGTTCTTAGTGTCATAGAGTAAGTGTCTATTATTTCATTTATGATCTTTGGTGAAGTGTTTCTACAACAATGTACTTATTTGGTTTCACAAATCTTACTAGTTTTTATTATTCAAGTCAGAAAATTAGATTTATTTTTATGCTCTTTGGTGGTCACAGATGTTCTTATTTTCTTAATGTTTCTGTAGAAGTGTATGCTATTTGATTTATGCTTTTTGGTGAAATGTAATTATGTTATTTTTACCGTTTCTCAACTCATTGGAGAGATAAGTATTGTGATTGTTAAAAAAAATTAGCACAAAATTTTGATAAATTTTAGCGTTCACCTTCCTCAGACTTCTGGGCAACCATTTGAGGGTTTAGTTTTCGAGGTAGGATGAATTAAGTATTGGCTGGTATAACCAAATAATTTCCTCTTCTCAGCTAACCAGTTCTCCAAAATGTATCATTTATGATCATGGAAACATAATACAATGTAGTCCTGGCTGTTTAATAAAAAACCTCCCATATCATTTACAAGACAAGTAGCATGATCGATTTCCATGCTAAACGTACTACTTCACCAGTGAATAGTTTTACTCAGTTTCACGCGAAGATTCCATTTCCACAGTTTCGTTGATACATAGAGCTTTAAGAACTTACCAGTTCCTTATATATCATCTTATTTAGACCTTAATGGTCTGTGATTGTATCCGCCATACATCCTATCCAAACTCCCAGACAATCATCCTCAAGGAAAAAAACTTGCACAAACAACCAAAGTGAAAAACAGCCTCGCAGATAGTTGTGGTTTTGGAAGGGCTCCTTTAATTGCACGATTACACTGTCTAATAATGGTATGAATATTGCCCTCCTGTAGTATTTCTCTGTACCTGATTCTCAAAACTCTTCCGTGTGAAACTGACGCACAGTTAATCTGGGCGTTGTGGTAGTGCTGCCAACATCTGATGCCAATCTTAATGCTGTTTAATACGCTGTCTTAAATTCTACTTCAGAATTTCTGCATTGCAGTTCTAAGACTTCCAAAACTATTGACATGAGAGCAGGCTTCATAAAGATCAATCTCTACGTTTTGAAAAGCCTTTGACAATACATGATTATATTTATATAGGATGGATTTGGTTAATGTGGCCATTATTTTGGGGGGAAGGGCGGGAAGGTTCAAATCCCTGAAATACTCCCCCCACCATATGCCCTTAGTATGTAGGCCTATTTATATGTATTCATGTATGTTGTTTAATTAATTGATTTCACTTGGGCCCATATATTTATGTGGTTATTGTTTTGATAAAAAATTAAATTAAATATGTATATATTTGCAAAATATTCTTCATTACTACTTTGATTTTATGACCACCCTAGTTTTTACATTACCAGCTGCCACTGCTGATCGGATTTCAAATTTGACCTCTCCATCACAATAAATCCTGGCTCTTGTTAGAATGTTACCTAAACCGTGAGATGATCAATGTATGTAATAGTTGGTTGTGTATTATAGATACATTTTTTATAAAACAATTTTAGATTATTAAATATAAGATTGAAAAAAAGGGTTTGGCAAATAGCTAAATTGAAAAAAATATGTCCATTATTATTATGCATTTAACACCAATATCGGTGGTAACATGGTCTAAGGTTTAGACTCGCAATAGACACTTTCCACATGTGATTTAACGGTGTGGATTCCCCAACCACTTAATAGATTAATGTTGATGATGTTGATGCACTTCCTCTTATTAACTTTGTTTATTCCTTATATTAAGATGTTATCAACCATGGTGTTAAACATAATTTTAAAAATATGTTTTTAACAAATTGTATTTAAAATAATTGTTAAACTAATAAATATGTGAATGTTTTAGGTGTGACTTAATTGCCCTGGGAAATGGTACAGCATCACGCGATGTTGAAAAGTACATCTCTGACTTGATAACATCTGGGTGGTTTTCACCTCTAAATGTGCAATACACTATTATTAGTGAAGAGGGTTCCAGTGTGTACTCCTGTAGTCCACTGGCAAAAAAAGAGTTCCCGTCATTGGATCCCAAGTTGATTAGTGCAGGTAATTAAATTGGGATATCTAAAATTGTGGGGTTCTAGAAATTCAACAGTGTGTCACAAATTCAAGTTTAGAAATTAAATAGAAGATATTTTTGCTTTACAGAGGTTTGATGTCTTTTGCTTTGTTTGTAACACACCAAAGGAAATGAATAATTTCTTAATGGATTATAAATATATGAAAAAGGTGTGGAAACACTTTTCAATAATATACTTACATTTCATTAGCTTACAGTGCTACCACACCATTTTCATGCATTAAAGGAAATGTTATTCTAACAGTTACCACAAATATGATTCACCTAAGATTAATAGCATAAGTTTAACATGCCCCTCTTGGCCTGACTACCATAAAATAATGTGTATTCTTCTGCTGCTTCACTCTTATGAAATTCATTTTATATAAAGTTCATTTGATGTATGAATATAAATACCAAGTCTCATTTCAACTCATTTTAAGACCAAACATCACTTTATATTATTTGAGTTTCTAGATGTTAGTTACTAATTACTTTCTATCTTACAGGTAGAGAAAGTATGGTGATCGTCAAAAAAATCGAACTCGAGATTTTGATGAATCTTGACATTTCATGACTCCTTGAATCCAAAAAAGTGGTTTTTAAATTTCCATCTGTCTGTCTGTCTGTCTTACTGAAGGGCAAAAAGAGAAAAAGTCGATTTTATCAAAATCGGCTCTAACGATTTTGATTAAATTTCATTTATAAACATTAATAAATATTCCAAACAAAATGGCTACTCTCTATATTTCGGCAAAATGGCTTTAAGGGCTCCAGTCTGATGCGTTAATTAACATTTTTTATAATAGCTCCGAAACTATTTGAGATATGAAATTACTTAGCATTACAAATATGTATATATATTTATAATACAAATATTTTATTCGAAACATATTTTTATAAAATCAATGATTTTCAATCTATACGCAATTATATATATATTTTTTAACTTTTTTGACATTAAAGTTTAAGTATTGCGACCGTAAAAAAAACTAACCTGAAATGTTGATGGATGTCGACGTCTCATGACCCCCCAAACCCTAAAAAATAGTCTTTGCAATGCCGTCTGTCTGTGTTTCTATTAAAACTTAGAATTAAGCATAGTTTTATTAAGGGCGAAAAGAGAAAATATAGGTTTTCTCAAAATCTGCTCAAACGATTTTGATTAAAGTTCGTATCTAGGCGTTGATTAAGATTATAAATAAACTGGCTATTTTCATTTTCCTATGAAAATGATTTTTAGGGTACTTTACAGAAGCGTTAATTTACGTATCTCCACAACTATTTGAGAAACTAAACAACTTATCATTGCAAAATTGTAGGACTATTAGAAATAAAAAACTTTTATTTGACATATATTTTTATAAAAGCAACAGTTTCTGAGATATTTACAACTATATTAATACAATTTTGTGAGATTTAGTTGTAAACATATACTTTTTAAGTCTTAACGCAATAATTCTCCAATGCCATAGAGTAATTAAATATAAGTAGGTATCTAAAAAAAGTATGTTATTTTTCCTTAAAACTCTTAGGAGAAATGTTTGCACAGCAATGATCTATCTCCATTTTAGACTCAATCGTCAATATTTACATTTTTTATTGGTCAAAATGTATAAATGAATAATTAAATATCAACGCGATGACTTGAAGATGTGCAACACCTTGACGATACTTGAGTTTATAAAAAGAGAGAGAAAGTCTGTGCGGTGCGCCGTACCATTTATTTTTATTTTTTTATTATTATTATTATTTATCTTTCTTCTTACACCAATAATATATAATAATAATAATAATAATAATATGTATTCCCTCTCATAACTAAATGTCCAATAAGGACTAATGAAACTCACATCAGGGATGACATGATTTAAGAAATCACTCTTGCAATAGACTGGATTACCAGTGACTAGGTTTGAATCCCAGCAAGGTGTACAGAGGGTGGTTTTTCTTAAATGGTTTCCCACTCTTTCCACACACAAATGTGGATGAATTTCCACTAATTTATACCTTACTCATCCTTACCTCATTAATGTTAATATGTGTATAGCCTTAATTGGTAAAAAGACGTGAGCTCAAAAAAAAAATTGACCCTGCATTAAAAAAATCTACAAATAGATGTGAATTATTGGTGAGTCACTAACTGATCTTAATGCAAATTGGTAAATTAATTTTTAAATAGGTAAGTTTTTTAAAATAGTGGTAGATCTTTAAGCAAACACAAATATCATTAAAATAAATTCACCCATATTAAGATTATCAGACAACTTGTCTTTGATAAACTATAACATAACAGTATTATTAACATAATAATTGGGTTGCCAATATAAAACTTTCCTTACACCACAAAATATAACAGAAATTTTATAATCATTTAATGATTTTTTATTTTTTTTTTAAGTTTCCTTGGCAAGGCGAGTTCAAGATCCACTTAGTGAATATATTAAAGTCGACCCAAAGCACCTCGGAGTCGGTATGTACCAACATGATTTGAAGGAAAAACATTTGAATGAGAAACTCCAGACAGTAATACAGGATTGTGTTTCCCATGTTGGAGTAGACATAAACACAGCCTCCTTAGAACTTTTAAAGTAAGTGATTTTATTTTTCCAATTTTAAAAAACTAGATATTCTCTCTATGTGATTCTATTATTTTTTATCAAACTTTATTTCCAAACAATTAATGGTTTCAATTTTTAATTAAGCGAGGTTTCCATAGTTCATTCGGTAGCATAAAAGCCTTTTAAACTAAGAGTCTCGAACTCTATTCCCAAAATTACAGCAAAAAAGAACAAACATGAAATTGGCTTTTTGTCATGATTAATTAACTTTCGGAGATCTAGGTGTTGTATCTGTTAAAGATTATAATCTTACTAATTGTTTAATCTGTCTGCATGTTAACACTAATATTATAGGTTTGAATAATATAGAATTTAGATAAAAATGTACTCATGTTTTCACTTGAGGAGGAAGTTCGGGAAACCAATGAGGAAAAACCACCCTTATTAATTTCTACTGGGATTCAAACCTCAATGTCCCTATTATTGGTAGTCAGGCCTATTGCGAGCATGACTGTTTTTAGAGAAAAAAAAGTTTGATTGTAAGTCGGGTGCTGATATATTCACTTGGTTCAGAAAGTAAAATTTTATTAATATCCCAAATTATAATATGATTAAGTTTTTGCCTTCTATTTGTTCTTACCTTTATTCCTGTACCTCCTTGCATAAGTAAAATTATTCACCTCAAAATGGTAAAGAGGTTTTCCATATACAGTGACATATGCTTTAGCTAGTCACAAGTGCTCACTCCAAGGGAGAATTTTTTTTTTTAACTCACTTTGCTTTAAAATTATTCGGTACTAAAAATACTCCACTGACATGTTTTATTCACACATGTGTGTATATTTTTCAAGCCTAGCAATGACAAAATTACATTATTAGACTACACATTTGGTTTTGGCATATATTTTTATTACAAACTTTATTTACCATCATAGTTTTTTTAATGAAAAAATGTAGTTAACTAATTTGGCATGGTATGTAGTAAGATTGGTCAACCGCAAATTTAGGGAATCCAGTTTGGTTCCTAATTGGTGCCAAAAATATATTTAGCATTTGTATGTGGGTTCATCCTGTTAACCATTAGTAAGCTAGTAACTGTCTAGGCATTATGTTCTGTTGTATAATCTTATATGAAAGGTCCACCTTAAGTTAGTTTGTTGTTTATGTGCTGATATATCATGTGTCTAGAAAGTGTACATTAATTCACCCATTGAAAATGTAAATAATAAACCCTCATTTCTTATTTATGACACACAATTATTGAAAACATTGCACCAGGCTTATTCTTATAAATTCAGTGTAGGCAGGCAACCACCTGCTTCTTAAAATTAAGACTCAGCATACTAAAAAAGTGATTAGCTTGGGGATGAAAATTGGCCATTAATAAAATTTAGATACCAATCACTTTTAGAACAAGAGTAAATGACAATTTAATAATGAAAGATGTTGTCATGTACATTATGATCAAACTTTTTGCTTCATTGTTTGACTGTTAGGGAGATGTTGAACACTTTTAAACATTGCATTAGAATAGCTATACAAGTCAAAAGGAGGGAGCACAATGTACTATAGCCATGAGCTGTTTCTAAGGCGACTTTATATTGGATACTTTTTATTAAAACTTTTATAGCTACTTGCGTTAAGTTTTCATGCTTTGAAAGAGTCCTTCATATATTTTCCTAATAGTACAACTAAATTTAGATATTAAAAGAATTGGTTGGGGAAAATGAATGGTGGAAGGATAGGCAAATATGGGGGCATTTTACTAAACTAATCAGGCCACAGGCAGGAAACAGTTGTTGATTGTGGTGGTGGTGATGGTTGATTGTTTGACACTGCAAAAACAAACTAGGTTTTCCATTCAAATTTTGGCAGACTTCTTCAAAAACTATTTTCATCACATTATGACAACTATTTCTCTATTATTTTATGAATCTCACAATTCATTTGCATTTACAAACACTTGTATGGATTATTGATTAGTTCATAAATCAAATACAAATATACATACATTTATTAAAATCCCTTTTTTTCTTCATTCTTTACTATCCTTGTACACATTTATGTTTATATGACGAAGTTTTATATATATAATATTTTAATGGTTTAAGAGTTTAAACTTTTATGTATTTTACTCTTTAAATTATATTTAACTCTTGTATTCTTAGCATGTGTTTAATATGAAAGGATTGTATAAGATTGTTAAGAATGAAATTAGAAAAAAAATGGCTAAACATTTAATTGGAAATCACCATAAACATGCACAATATGACTAGTGACAATTTACTAGTCTTTGCCAAGATTTGTTAACAGACACAAATATTCTAACAAGATAATTTACCCTCTTTATACAAATAATATAACTGGTGGTGAATTGCCTTAAATTGGCCACTCTTTTAGATAGAACATAACTACTGAGATGCATGTAAATCTACTACATTTATTTGTTATCATTCTTGTCAATTTTTGAACCAGGGTTTGAACTAAACCCCATTGGTTTAAACAAGTGGTATTTTTCAAATAAAGTATTTTGGGTTTTCTTCTAAAGGGTAATCCCAATTACTTGTAGAAGTTTACTTATTTATGTTACTGTAAAATTAGTCTAATTAAGTCATTCAATAATCTATTTAAATTATGTTAATGAATAATAAACCATTCCCTGGGATATCCCCTTCTAAAGGGGAATCCCCAATTCAAGGAAAATCTCTTTCCATTGGAAATTGCTTTCCAAAAATATTTTCAACGAGAAAACTAGTGTTTATAGTTATTTAATCTTTTTATGTTTAAATCATATATAAACATGTAAGTACTGAATTTAGTGCTTTTTGAACTCAACTCAAAGGTTTACTTAGTTTAAGTATTGTACGGTGTTAGACAGTGTCACTAATTATTTGGTTAATTGTTTACTAATATTATATTATTTAAGCAACATTTCTCTATGGAATCTCTACATTGTAATTCTCACAATAATACCATATTTTGCGATTAGGCTTTAAATTTGCCAGTAAATTATAATTTAGAGCAAGATGTTCTTTAATGAAAATTATTACTTATTAGACTCTTTACAGACACAGAAAGTGTCACCCACGTCTGCGCTCGTGTGTCGATGTGTCTATGCCTGCAACTCTTTTCAGACAGCGTGGGTGAAAACGGCCATACACCCTTTACCTTTATTCTATCCAGTTAGGATTGTACAACTGTACAGTATTGACTGCAATCGGCTTCTTCTTCTTTACCTCTTGTACTTATGAAAAAAAAAAGGAAACATAGACTTACATTATGGGTGAATCAATTGATTGAGGAAAGACCCGCCTCGGTGGCGTAGTTGGTTAACACGCTAGTCGTGTTGAGCTCAACCGCCGAGGACGGGGAGATCGAGGTTCGAATCTCGGTCAGTGAACTGGGGGTGGTTTTTCCTAAATGGTTTTCCACTCTCCCTCCACGCAAATGCGGGTTCACTTCCTCTAAAATTCAACCCTCCCATTTCCTAATCCATTAGCATAATTAGTACTTAAGCGTATAACCTGAAATTTGGGTAGTAAGACGCAGTGCTAATATTATTATTATTATTATTATTATTATTATTATTATTATTATTATTATGATTGAGGAAAGGAGCAAGGTTGTAGCATTTCATTCCAAGCTTCTGTTGTGCAATTTTGGAATCCATAATCTTTCCGAGATTTGTCCCACAGAGCTGGTATTTCTTGGACTAAGGATATAAACATTTAGTGGTTAATATCTGCATTCTTATTGGCACACATTCAACAGGCAACTGGAGGATTTTACCAAGGAGGGATGAGCGAAAAGCAGTCTTTTTTTCGCTATGTGGGAAGAGACGTATTCAAGGCATACCCTAGTATTCCTTTTATGTTGGAAAACAGGAATGCAGGCAAGCCATGGGCAAGGGGGTGTATTTCATCCACATTTGTTGATATCAGCCTCCCACCTTGTGCAAAAGATTCATCTTAAAACAGTAGTCAGTAGTTTGAGCGGGCGGGCCCGCGCTTTGACGTAGGCGATACTTGCTTTATCTTAAAGGGACCTTATTTACCTCACTCCGAGTTTAAAATGGGTATGTATAGTTGTAAGAAGCCAAAAGTTCTAATTAATTTAAATTAAAATTTGAAATTAAACCTGGCTTAAACCAAATATCCTAGTTAATAAAAGAATATATATATATATATTATATATATATTTTATTTTTATATATATATATATAAAAAGCAGGTGAGGTTCAAAGTAGTGTTGAGAAAAAATCAGGTTGTATCTAAAAATATATTTATCAACACTACTTTGAACCTCACCTGCTTTCACAAAATGTAAAATCATAATAATTTTATTTTCAAACTAATCTTATTACGTGTGAAAGCAAGAATTTCAGAGTTAGAGGTTGATAACATCAAATGACTGCTGATTGTCTTTGTGATAAACCTATTACAGTACAAGTTTCTGAAAATTAGTCAGTGAAAATAAATAAAAAATATATCATACATAACTAGAGAATAAAAAAAATATATCATACATAACTAGAAGTAGATGAATGTTCAAATCTTTGAATAGCTTTGAATAATAAGTGGCTAAACATTCGATTCAATCTGGCAAATTCATAGGCCAAATAGCAACCTCAAATGGTAGTTTGGAACTAGATCTCTTTGAAGTTTCACTAATATTTAAGTTTTCCAACATGATCCAGGCAGGTGAACATTTTTTGTCATGGGTCTGTGCCTGTCCTCTTTACTATTACCGGCTACTAGTAGTGAGAGGATTCTTATCTGAAACACAAGTGAGCATTAACAACTTATAAAGAAAGCTACTCTACTGTCGGATGGGGGTTTAAGAATTGCCAGGTCAGAAAAGATGTGCAAGAGCTTAAAGAGTGAGATAAGAATGGAAATAGCAGGAGTAAGTGAAAATGTGCATGAGAGAGAAAGTGTGTATCAGAGGAGATATAGTGATGATGTAAGAGAAGTAATTGATGAAAGGGAGAAGGAGAACATACATGCAAAAGAGTGAGAGAATGCGAGGTCTCAAAATTTCTGGGATACTGAGAAGATGTCCAAACTAAATTATGCCTATTTCACTTAATAAATTATTTTAATTAATCACCTCAATACTTAGGTTTATTTATCTTTTACTATCTAACATAAGTTTATTTTAAAACTTAGTGGCTATTAAAGAGTGTGACTTGATTTTTTTAATATATATATATATATATATAAAAATAAGCACTGTTAGACGTCTGCTTGTTTATCGTAACTATCTACGTTAAACCATTGCTTCAATGCATTTTGGCAGTTAAAGTACCCTACAAAGATTTGTGTTTTTTGAAATCTTTGAAAGCTTACGAAAATGTGAATGAAAGTATCTCGAAAGCTGCTTTATAGAAATTTCTCCAGCATTTATGGTATTTGACTGATGAAAAATTATTATTAGCATTTTTTGATGATGATGTGGACGAAGAAACAAAATTAAAAATGGTGGCAATTTACATAGAGAAAATTTCTCGACCTGTGAGAAAAGATACATTCCATCAAAGGAAGAACTTTGTGGTTCATTGTATGTTGAGTTTGATACATTGATTTTGTAGTTATTTATTTAGTTATTTATTTATATCACACAATTGTTACCTGTTATTTTTTTTAAAGAAAAAAGCATTGATGATTTCATATCTGTCAAAAGCCATTCATTGTTTTCTAGACTCAAAATTGATGATAGTTTTCTCAACGAGAGTCCCTCTTCATGGGAGAATAAGGCTTCATTTCTAGACACGAAAAAGACTATATCAATACTTAGAGCAGTGAACGATACAGCTGAAAGAGCGGTAAAACTAATGCAGGACTTTCATGGTTTAATAACGGTTGAGGAGGAACAAAAACAATTTTTGTTACGTTGCGTACAAGAACACACAAATATATATCCTGACTTTAAAAAGCAAACATTGAAATAAAAATATGTTCAGTAATGTTTCTTCTACTGTAATATGTTAATAAATATCTGCTTTGAATAAAATGGTGTCTTATGTACCAAAGAAACATACATTTTACAATCTTTCCATAGTATTCCCCATACAAGATCTCAAGTTCAAGTTTGACCTAAAGATGGCACGGTTTACCGTTATTTTATTGCAATAATACGTTTTATTTAAGTTACTGAGGTGAAATAGAAAAAAATAGAGGGTATGCGTATTCAACTTTGCAAACAAAAAATTTTCCCTTGTATCTTGGGACACCCTAATATATATATATATATACACACACACACACAAACAAACAATAAGGCCGAAAATAAAGAATACCGAAAGTTGGCAGGATTCCATCGTAATTATCAGAGGGAAGGCAACATAATGAGGCTGAAATGTGACTTTGGTGCTGGAAGTAAACAATTGTATTGCACATTGATAAGCAATGGCTTTAAGTATTAGTGAGAAGGTCTTTGTTGTGGAGCATTATTTTTGTTTGAACGGGATCATCCATTCAGGGGGATTCATTGTGAAACATATATTAGAACTTTTTGAAGCAGAGTTCTATAAACTCCGACCCTCAAATCGAACAGTGTTGTTGTTAGCAAGAAAATTTAAGCAAACAAGGTCATTCTTTTATCAACGAAAACATTGTTCTGAAAGAAAACGCTCATCCATAGACAATGAGCATACGGAGATAGTGCTTGATCCGATTTTGTGATCACTAAAGATAAATCAGCAATGTATTGTAAAAATCTTTTTATGAAGAAAATGTCTGTTCAGACACTCGTTCATGAATTAGCATTTTCCTCTCGGATGCAGGTTCGCCATCAGTTATGAGATTACATAAGTTTCAAAGGCATATGTTCTCTGCATGCACTCTGGTGAATATGTATGAATATAAAAAAAAATTCTTCAATATTTGGTTTTCTTATTAATATCATGCCATTTTGGAAAGCCATGTGAACAATTAAAAATATGATTTCTGTTTTTTGAATGACCTACTGGGATGATTGGATTATTGAATTCAATGGTGTGTTGTCGGTGCACCGCCTTACCTCCTAGTGGTAGTGACATGGGCAACGATAGACTGGCCAGCAAGTCAGTCTCTTTAGTAGGGATACTGATTTGTAGGAACAGTTCAAGCACACTTAGGGTACACCTTAGACACAGTTATATGTGTGGTATATTGGCTAAAATGTGCCAAAACCGATCAGTACAGCATCCTTACCATAAGCAGTGAATACTTGCATAGGTGTGTATATGATCCCACGCAAATGCGGGTTCACTTCCTCTAAATTCAACCTTCCCAATTCCTAATCCATTAGTGTAATTAGTACTTAAGCGTATAACCCGAACGGGTAGTAAGACGCGGTGCTAAAAAATGATATGATCAAGGCTAGTATTCTGGTCTACTCTAAACTAATTACTAAAAGAAACTATGCAATATTAGCCTCAGATGACCAAAGATATGTAGGTCAGCTGAGGTTAAAACTGAAGGGCCCATCTGTTGACATTCTGGCAAGAACATTGACTTTTGGAACGTGGAATGTAAAAGGAGTGTGGGGTAAATAGAATGAACTGTTAGAAGAAATGATTGGAAGGAAAATTAATACTCTGTGTGCATGTGAAACCACACTGAACGGGAAAGAGGTTTTGATGACAATTGATGATAGCCTGGCACTGTGGTCAGGTGTGGATGAATGGGTAAGAAGAAGAAGTCTGGGTTTAATCCCAAGCCCAACAGCTATTAGCTGTTTGTGAGAAGGTATGAGTTGGTGTAATCTAGACCTCTAAGGGTAGTTATAAAAATAGGCATTCATAGAATTATTTTGGTTGATGGCTAGGCTCTGGTGGAGGGTGAAGATGAGAACGTGAGAATGGAGTTTTGGTGTGAACTTAATGAAGTCTTAAATGCATGTGAACCGTGTGAAAGAATTATCTTGTTAGGAGATTTGAATGGATGGGTGGGTACTCAAGGGGGGTATTCAGTGAGCATGTTAGGGAGGTATAGTGATGATAGAGTAAACAAAAATGGTAATGAGCTAGCGAGTCTGTGTTTGGAAAAAGGTTTATTAATGTTGAGCATATGGTTTAAGAACAAAGATATTCACTTGTATACATCACAAAGGGGCAATTTGACAACAATGATTGATTTTGTGGTGCAGGATGAGAGACTTAGAAGTTTAGTAAAGACTACTAGGGCTCTGTCTGGAGCTGAATGTGGAACAAATCACCTCCTTGTGTTCTAAGTAGGTAAATTGGGTAGAAGTTTTGTTAGTAAGCAACGCAAGAGTACTATGCAAATAAGAGTGAAAGTGGAAAAGTTGCATGATATAAGTGTGAGCACAATATGAAAAATTGCTGGGTGAGAAATTAACTTTATAAAAGCATGAATGGAATGTAATAATAAATGATAATGCTATAGAAAGTATTTGGAACAGAATAAAAGAGTCTGTAATTGAGTGCGCGAAAGATGTATGTGTAAATGGTGGGAAACTTAAAAAGAGATGCATGGTAGACTGAACATGTGAAGGAAGCTGTGAGAGAAAAGAAAGAAGCGTACAAACAAATGAGTGCTGTGAAGAGTGAAACAGAAAGTAAGAAGTCACTTTTGTTAGTTCTCCACCAGAAACCGATTGAATTCCGGTTCCTCCCCTGCTCAGGCTTAAATGCCTTCAAGGTTCACTGGAGCAAAGAGAAGGTCTGGGAGGACAGTTGCCTTCAGGAGGAGAACTGGCATAGCCCTTTATTAAAAGTTACATGATCAAAGTGGGGAAAAGGAATATACACATTCAAGTCAGATATTAGGTACAACAAATTGTCACATCATATCCACCATTCCGACCTCCCACAGCAACTGGTCGATGGTTTCTTGTCTAGTTGTGGCAGCAGCTGTGTTCGGATTGGTGGGGATCCAAAAGATGTCCAACATTTTACTTCTTATTATGTGAAATGCCCATAAATGTAGGCAAGCTTGGTTCAGGTTGTTGAATACAAAGCTCTTACCACTCCAAAGCCTATGAAACATTGTAGCATTACCTCCCTCTTCTATCTTATTTGTAATGGCTGGCCAGTCAAATATTTTGTTGACCCAGCAGAGGGCCATCAAACCCGCCATCATCTCTGAAGAGTTGATTTCTAACCCCGAGTAAAATATTTTAACGTACAAACAACCTGAGGTAGGCTCAAAAGCTGCAGCAGCCCAAGGAGTCACATCTGAGTAGACAGTCATGGGCACTAGAGGTTCCAACGCCCACTTGCACATAATCCATTCTGGAATGTTGAATAACCTTAGTGTCTTCATTGGTAGGTTATGATGCACCCTGGAGGTTACGTATCCCAGCCATCTGAGGTTGTAGCCTAGCCAGGACAAGTATCTGCAACTCCCTCCAAGTCCTTAACCAAGGCACTTGAAGAGTGTCTGAGGTACGATCTCACCTTTTGAATCATAGGGTGTGTCAATTTAAAATCCCTTCCTATGATAAAAGCGATATAGGGAGTATTTTGAGTAATTGTATGACGAAAACCTAGATAGAATACATAATAGAAAATCGGGCAGATGTTTTGCAGAGTGAAAGAATTAATGAGACTGAGGTGTTAAAAGCTATGAAAGTGTTAAAGAATGGCAAAGCTGCTGTATGCCCAATCCCTAGACCGCATGGTCCCAGGTACAACACCTAGCTCAACCAACCACCTCAGCCTGGCAATGTTTCCAAGTTGACCAGATGTAGGGATTACCAAAGAAAGACACAATTAATATTTCAGTGCTTTCAGGCCCGTTTAATATTGCAGCGTTGTACAAACACTAATATGTCTTTTGTCTTGTACGGCCACCAAGAGGTCGTCTCCTTAAACTTGTAGCCTGAGGCAGGTGCTCTGCTATTCCCACTAGTCGGCACAACTCCCCTGCGTCAAGTGACCGGTCTCAAAAAGCCGACCCTCCAAGCCGCGCTGCCCTACATTACACTAGTGCACTTTGGAGGTGAAGTCACAAAAGCTCCAACCAAAAGTAAATCAGTACAGCAAACAAATGGTACACCCTCAATATTAAATGCAAAATTAATAACACAAAAATAATGTAAAGTTTCTCCTAAAACAGTTTCACCAACTCTTCTTTACAAAAATATTCCATATTTTAGTTAACAATACTTACTACCCAAAATGTCACATTACTCTAAATGAGAGTCCATATCAAAACAATTTTTTTCTTCTTCTTAACCCACACACTTAAATGAATCTTAACATTTGTTTGTATACAGTACATAACACTCGACGAAAAGATTGATCTATTGCCCTTCCATTTTAGAAATTATAGTTTGTATTGACACAGTCCTTTCAGATTTTGAGAGAATGCACACAGCCCATTTGATTTCAACCCTCACACTTATTTAAACTAGCTTTACACTATACGACACAGACTCAATTATTATCTCACGGAAAACAAAAAGTAGGCCTACATTAAAGTAGGCTAGCCATGGACATCATACAGGGGTGGGCATAATTAGCTAACAATTTTAAAGTTACAGAGAGAAAATGAACATATTGCACTAGATAATTTTCTCTAAACAAAATCAATTCTACACTTCTTGGAGATTAATTCAAACACAAACACAAACTGATACACTTCTTGGAGATTAAATAATTAATTCAAACAATAACTGATACTTCCTAAAAATAATGTCTTTCGAGTGGTCACTATTTGGTGCTACACAGCATTAGAGTCTTGTCTGAAGTTTAACATCCTACGCATCAAGACGTCCTGTCTATTACTTTCATTTTCACTCTCGATGCACTGCTTCAGGTCCTTTATGGTTGCTGGTTTTGTCCGGCAAACTGTTTGTTTCAAATTTCTCCAAAGGAAAAAGTCAGGAGGGGTAAGGTCTGGTGATAATGAAGGCTAATTCTGATAGTCACGTTGGGAAATAAAGCTTCCATACTCACATGATTTGTATGTAGTCTCGCTCTGCCATGTTGAAATCATACATTCTCACGGTTAGCATTTTTGGGACAAGGAATATATTGATCATGGCAGTGTAGCGTTGTGCATTCGCTGTAACAGCCCTCCCATTATCTTCAAGAAGGTACAGCCCAATAATGCAGGAGAATGAGACAGGATGGCACACCAAACAGTCACTTTTGGGCTATGTAATGGCCTCTGGTGAAGTTCACAGGGGTTTTCCCTTCCCAAGTACCAACAATTGTGTCTGTTCAACGCCCTGTGAAGACAAAAATAAACTTTATCTGAGTAGAAAAGTGTTCCCCCCCCCCCCCCCCTTACTGTACTCTTATGCCCATAAATAACAGACAGGTTGATTACAAGAGAGTTTTATTTTTTTATTCAACAAATAACAATACTCGAAGAGAGAGAGTGAAACATGCTTAGCGTTAGATGCAGAAATCATACACAATGACCATTACAAAAAACAATATAATAAAAGACCAGGGGCACGACCCCGAGCTCAAAGATGGCTGACAAAGGAATCCAAATACATTTATAGTTAAATTGACCTTCGTACAAATCAGTTCAGAATAATTATAATGACGAAGATAGAAATAATAACTTACAGGCTTAGGCACAACCATAATGGAATTAGCTCGCCGTCGCCAGCGACTCAATTTTCTAAAGTAATTGGCAAGGTGCAATAGAAATATACAACAAAGATGCATTATAGAAAGATTTACTATAGTTGAGTAACCTATCAGCTAACAAAGCTAGCAGACGAAACACGCGGGCTCGCGGCCCCTGGTTTGACCAACAAAGTATCAATCTGCAATAGATTAAATTCTCAATAATACAAGAAACACAATCATTTAACATGATGTGACTAAAGTACCAGAAGGGTATAATTCAATAAATTATTTAGGTAAACAAAGATTAAATCTTAATCTAATATCGCCAAACAGTAATTTTGAAATCATTATTACCAAACGTAATTTTGAAACAGACAAACTAAACCTATCAAACACTAAAGTTTCTCGCCTAGAGCATGTAGTGAAATGTGTACTGGCACAATAGAGTCCTGCCATTTTATACACACGATAACAATCACGTCCTCTCAGAGCGCGGGAAGCAAGGATGGGAAGAGGGGTAAGGTGAGTGCACTATTCTGGAACTTGCTCGCTCATCCTCGGCTTAATTCAAACCGCGCACCGCACAATAGAACTGTTACTATCACAACACTCTCGTCGGCGCGCACGGATCTGCGCATGCCGACTGTCTCTTGTTTTTTCTTTGGGCGAGGCACACTCAGAGGCTGACCCCAAACCACGGTCTCTCAGTTCAGTTGGATTTTACCCGTGCCGCGATGTTATGTTGTGTGGAGCCTTCATCGGGACGAGCCAAATGGGGGCAGAATCGGTAAGCCAAACAATCCTTTTCTTTCCATGTTGTAACAAGGTTACAATGTCCCCCCTTGGACGGAGAGGAAAGACGTCCTCAGCCTTCGGTGAACAAACGGAGGGGGGCGCCTTCCCCGAGGTTCACAGCTGACTAGGAGGTAGGCGATGGCTCTGGTACCGTCTGAGGCCTTTGTAGGTGGCCTTCCCGGGTTGAGGAGACATCGAACGACCGGCCTCCGAGGCTGACTTCTGCTTCGCACGCCCACATCAACACTCCGTCCTTCCGAGATGGCTGGGTGACGGCATCGGCACGCATGGTGGACCACTCTCATCATCAGGCAGGTTACCGCTACGCCAAGTTCGGCGATCTTCTTTCGTCGATCAGTGAACAGAAGAACGACGGGAGAGAGAGGAGAGGGAAGAATCAGGGAAAATCAGGGAAAGTCTCTGAGAACACAAAGTCCACACGTGATCATCATATTCACTATTAGGGTTACTAGCTAGAATCGCCAGTCTTGATTGCTACTGATACTTCCACGTTGCACAACATGTCTACCGGTGTGAGCCACAGAGGTACCCACAACTCTCTGTTCAGCGGCGGCTTTCCATTGGTGAGGAAAGGTGGGTCTGCCACTTACCACTTAGTAAGAGGTAGTCCTTGTTTGGGGGGGGGGCGGGGGGGTGAACGTTCTGCACAGTATCTTTCAGATGAGGCACACGCTTCATATCCAAAGTCAAACACAAGTCTCTGGCCGAAATTATGTCTAGACATTAACGTAAGATAATACAGGAATACTAAACCTGGGGGTGACCCCTTCCCATAATTCATCTAAATATATAAATATGTAAACACCCATAACTATGTACTTATGAAAAACTAACGTAAATTAAATTATAAAGATAAACCTAAACAAAAGAGACATCACACAAATGAAGGTCAATTGACACATTACTCTACAGCCTTTAGGTGACTGACATGCGCTCTACGCGTCGAAGATGGGTCGGCTACCTCCTTTAACATTACAGAAACAGGTGTGAGAAACCTGTCTACCGACCAGGGACCACTCCACTTGTACGCCATCTTTGCCGAAGACTTGTCGGCAGCCGAGCTAAGAGGGAAACACTTGCAAACAACCTCGTCCCCTAGTTTAAACGGGACAGGGATACGTCCCCGGTCATAGGTGGAGGCAACCTTCCTCTGGGACTTCTGGAGGTTCAGAAAAGCCAGCTCGCATTTTTCCTCATAAGAGCATTTGCCAGCGTCATTGAGAAGTGGGTCAATATCCCAGTTTGACAGTAAGGGGTGATTCAGGTCCCTGTTAAGGAGGATCGAGGAAGGGGTGGCCTTGACTGACTTGTGGAATACGGCGTTAAAAGCTGCGTTTAAAACGTCAATGTCCTGGTCTCAGCGAGAGTGGTCTTGGTGGTGGAAGATAGTTAAGGCAATATTCAGGTTACGATTAAACCGTTTTACGTGGTTAGGTGACGGGTTGTAGGGGCTAGTGGTAACGTGATTGATTCCCCATGAAAAGCACATATCCCCGAAAGCTCTAGATCGGAAACACGGTCTATTGTCACTCACGATGACCCTCGGGGTCCCTAAAATCGCCCAAACACGTCTACACAGGGCATTAACCATTGTCCTCGCCTTCATGTTTCTCAAGGGAATGAGGATGACAAATTTCGAGAAAGCGTCCATAACAACAAGTATGGAGGTGTTACCCTGGGAAGAGCGAGTCAGCGGACCGACAAAGTCAACAAAAACTTTCTCCCATGGCCGCCTAGCGACATCCGCAGAGTGGAACCCTATCTTGGAATTGCGAGTAGGTCTCGCCAGCTGACAAGGTTCACATTTACGTATCCACTCTCTAATATCCCTAGACATCAAGGGCCAAAAAAATTCTTTGGAAATCTTACGTTCCGTTTTAAGCACGCCGCAATGGCCGCCGAGGAGGGAGTTATGGAAGTACTTAAGCAACATGGGCCTAAGTTTCTCCGGGACGAAGATATCTAAGCCTACCCATAATACGAACTACGAGGAGATCTTTATGGATCTCGTAGCTGCCTATCCTTTCCCCACGCTTAATCCTGCCCACAATCTGCGTACAGTACGGATCAAGCAACTGATGGTCTTTAATGGAAATAAAGGATTCAGGGATGGTATGAATGACAAATAGCGAACCCTCCTCCTTCCCGTCTCTTACGGGGTCTTTATCCTCAGACATTCGTGACAGAGCGTCAGCAACAACATTAAGTTTCCCGGCAACATGATGCGTGGTAAAATTAAACCTAGATAGTTTCCAGACCCACCGGCCGATCTTTCCCAATTGTTTCGGGTGGTTCCACATCCAGCTGAGGGCCATGTTGTCGGTGTACAAATCAAATGGTGAAGTTCTTGGTAGTCAGCAAATTTATCAATGCCAAAGATGCAACTAAGAAATTCCTTTTCACAAAGGCTATACTTTCTTTCGGCCAGGCTGAGAGTCCTACTGGCGAAATCCACTGGCCTACTCCCTTCGGAAGTCATTTGGGAGAGAACCGCCCCTAGCGCTATAGAGGAAGCATCGACGTGAAATTGGAAGGGGAGAGAGAAGTCAGGCATACGCAGAATGGCCGGCGAAACAAGGTGGCGCTTGAGCGCATCAAAGGCATCCCTTTGGGTGGAACCCCAAGTGAAGGTAGCACCCTTTTTATTTAAAGAGTTAAGGGGTTTAGCTATCTCCGATAAGTTAGGGATGAATCTAGCGTAGTAGGTGCACATGCCTAAAAACCGTAATACACCTTTGATGTTTTTTTTGGGGGCAGGAAAATCTAAGATAGATTTGACCCGTTCCAGGTCGACAAGAAGGCTACCCTCAGAAATAATATAGCCGAGATACGGGATGGATCTCTTCGCCCAAGTAACCTTCTCTGGGTTGACGGTCAACCTGCCCTGAAGGAATAGAGCCATTGAAGGCTAACTGCATCCACACCAGATTAGAGTCCCATTCCCTGTCCCTGTGCACCATATTATGATAGGCAATTAGCGCTGACTTTAGATTTCTATGAAACCTCTCTACATGGGAGGGACACTAATTTTGGCATTGTTCAATGTTCTTGGCCACCCATAGATGCTCGTCCACCAGGAACTCATGAAAATACTAAAAAATTATGTTCACCTGTTTCTTTGACATGCACACTTTCCAATCAGGGCGTTTGCCTCTCTTCACAAGCAAAATGTACCCTTTTAACTTATACCTGTCCCTGGAAACCCATCTTACAATGTCAAAGATAATACCCACAAACTCCACATCCTGTTTCTGGATCTGTGCTATACGAGTGAACAGCTTTGGAATCAGACCTAGGACCTCCAAGACATGCATGGGCCCGGACACCCCCTCTAGTGTGCTCTCCTCGAACATAAATCCATCAGCCACCGCACTCTCTTTCCCAGGAATATGGGAAATGGTGAACCGCAAGGAACTTAATTGGGCAATCAACCTAACAATTTTCCCCAGCTTTCGTCGATGCCTAAATAACCACGACAAAGCCTCATTGTCAGTTTGTAATTGAAACTAGGAGTGTTCCATATATTGGTGAAACTTAGTCATGCCAAACATTACTCCCAAGGTCTCCAACTAATAAGTGTAGAAGTAATGTTCATGAGGATAAAGCATGCTGCTTATATAAATGACAGGGTGCAACATCCCCTTGTGTTCCTGACTCAATACCGCGCGTAGACCAAAAGTAGATGTGTCAGTATGTAAGATAAATTCCCTATAAAAATCTGCCATCTTGAGAACGGGTGGGCTCATCAACCATTTGAAATGCCCCCTTTTTACCAGAACCATAAAAGGAAGGGTGATATATTCACAACTAAAAACAAAGGGATGGGTTGGAGGGCATGTTTGAAAACTAACGGGAACCTTGCTAAAAAAAAAAGTTTTGATAGTTTAAAAAAAAATACTTAGTTGGTAAAATGGGTAAATAAATAGATATAATTTGAAACCCAGAAGGGGGACAGCTAGAATAACAAAGGTAAATAGAAGCACAATTTTCGCTAAGCAAACATGCTTCCTTATTTAAATAAGATGTACCAGACTTAGAATTGTATTGTTTGTAATAAATTCATTGCCTTATCTGAAACATAGTATCTGCATTACAAGGAAGCTACAAATTTCTTGATTTCTAATTTCTTGTAAAGCAAAATTACAAAAGTTGCACAATACTTAAAAGTATTTATATAAAAATAAAAACTGGGCATAGCAAAGTATAACTTCTTCGACTATTCTAACTTGCCAATATTCAATAAATATTTTCGGTCTCGAAACAAGAGGAAAAAAAATATTCCAAAGAAAATTTTTACACAAACAACTAGCTGAATATATTCCTGATGGGAATTTACCTCATATTCCAAACATAATGACTTGACTTACATTAATTAAAGTATATTTCCGATAAGAAATAACCTAACATTGCAAACAATACGCATACACTTTCCTGATGGGAAATAACCTAAGGTTCCAAAACATAATGAATTTACTAAATTCAATCAAAGTATATTCCAAACATAATTATTCTACTAACATCAATCAAAGTATATTCCCAATAGGAAATTACCTAACATTTCAAACAATATGAATATGTTTTCCTGACGGAAAAATATTTAATATTCCAATTGTTATAATTTACAAACATTATTCAAAGTATATTCCATACATAATGACTCTACTAACATTAATCAAGTTATATTCCCATTAAGAAATAACCTACCATGGCAAACAATATGAAAATATTTTCTTGATGGGAAATAACCTAACATTGCAATTAATATGCATACAGACGGGAAAATATTTAAAATTCCAAACCTAATGAAGATTTAACAAATAACAATGGTCACAACAAATAACTTGTGTTTGGGAATACTAGCATAGTGCAGTAATTTTAATCGCTGTCAAGAGTGCCATACAAGTGACTCTGTGACCGATATATAACAACCAATATTTCAGGAGAGATGGAAAGAAATAGGTGGAGGGGCGTAGAGTGGAAACAGAACGAAGTCTCCGTTTCACTCTTGGAACTCTGGAATTCGCTCTATCTGGTTGTCAGTAGAAAGCCTGAATATGTTTCAGCATATTCCTCTTCCATCTGGAAGGTACTAGATGGATTTCTGAACGTAACCTCTCGGGGGTGTTGACATCACTCTGGCTCGCCCGTCAGTTGGAAAACGAAGTTTGTTCGAGTCGGTTGGGCCTTAGCTCTGGCAAGTTTGATGGGAATGCGAGTAGGGTTGAATTGGTGCAAGGTGTGGAGGGGATGAGTTATGCATTTATCATATTTAGAAACCAGATATATCAGATAATTCATCGTATTAAACTCTTATTAAGGACACATTATATTTTGTAGAAATTTCTCAAGATATTAAATTATTATTTAAGGGACTTAAGTACTCTTGCAGCATAGAAAATACTACACATTCTTTTAAGGAATTAAAAGCCCGAGCAGCTTCGGAAATTCACAAAGAAGGATTTTTTTTCTTTAAATCATACACAGGAGATGCCACCGAAGCCAAATCAGTTATGAACCTCCCGAAAAATAACACCATCTCTACAAACCTAAAAAGTTGTTTGGTATTGGTTGGGATGGGGAATTCTCTCATGGCTCAGCTCTTTTCCTGATTCACTCTCACTTCTCCTCACGAGACTACATTACTGAAATAATCTATCTGGGGCATGGCCAGCCTTAATTTAAGAGGGTTGACTGTCAAATTTATTGTTCTCAGGCTACTCAAAGCCTCACTTAAGTGAGTCTTGTGCTCCACCACACAATTAGAATACAGTATCAGATCGTATAAATAAAGACTTATTTATACTGTATATCAGCGAAAATGACGGCTAGCAATCTACTTAGAATGTTACTTCAAATGGCAAGCTCAAAAGGAAGGTAATTAAATTCCATAAGCCCATATTGTCACAAAAGCTGTGAAGGGCTTAGACTTTTTGGGAAGAGGAATTTGGTAATAGGCCATCAACCAGAGTGTACACCTTGGCCTGGCCCAGGTATTGGAATGCCATTTCAATGGTCGGCAAAGGGGTACATTCATATTTTATCTTACGGTAGTCCACTAACAACACAAGAAATTCCGGAGATGCAATATGATCTCTCAAAATATTCAACCTAGAAGGTGCATAATGATACAGCTAAGAGCACATGGGGGTTGTGTCCTCCAAAACAATTTTGTGAGTAATCACATCGGTTCTACGAGATCCTTGGTCAAAACGACGGAATACTCCTCCACAATGGTATGAAAGTTATCACAACCATTGTCAATTAATTTTAAAGAAGTGCCTCCCTTCCTGACAAAGTAAATCAATACCGAAAACAAACGGTTCACTGGGCATAGATGGGATCACAAGTGAAATGCTTAATTGTGGAGGCGCGGTATTACTTGCCAGATTGTGTGAGTTGTTCAATGTGTGCGCTGGAATTTCAAATGTTCCTAATGACTGTAAGAATGCTGTTATTGTTCCTTTGTACAAAAGCATAGGCAGTAAGAGTGAATGTAAGAATTAAAGGGTAATTAATTTGTTGAGTATTCCAGGCAAAGTTTTTGAGAGAGTTTTAATTGAGAGGGTGCATGAAAAAACTGCTTACAAGATTTGGAGTGTGCAATGTGGCTTTATGCCAGGTATAGTGTGCCTGGACCAGATATTTGCATTGTTACAAATGATTGAGAAAAGTATGGCATTAAGGAAAAAAGTTATTGTGCATTGGTTGATATGGAGAAAGCAGACGATCGGGTGAATAGAAGTATATTATGGAATATTCTTAGAGAGTATGGTGTGGACGCATAGTAAATGCAATTATTTCTTTGTATGATAGAAGTAAAGCTTGTGTTAGGCTGGATGGAGCATTAAGCGAATGGTTTGACATTGAACAGGGTTTTAGACGAGGTTGTGTTATGTCTCCATGGTTGTTTAATGTATTCATTGATAACTGTATGAGGATAACTTGTGAGGACACGGTGTACAAATGGACAACGTGAATGTGATAGTGTTGTTATATGCAGATTACACCATATTAATGACTGAGAATGAATATGACTTGTAGATTGTATTAAATAGTTTGAATGATGCGACATACAAAATGGATCTTCATATAATCTCCAAAACTAAAGTGATTGTTTTTGATATGATGGATCAATAAATGATTGTCAGCTAAGTATAAATGGAAAACTGTTAGAACAAGTGAATGATTTTCTGTATCTTGTCAGAATGTTCTGTAAAAATGGAAGAATAAATGCTTAAATCAACAGAGAGAATGCATCTCGGAGAGTAGTTGGATGTATATGTGAACTATTGCAATGAATTAAGTAGTATTAAATATATAAGTGTGTTAACACCAACATTGTTGTATGGATGTGAAGCATGGTTTTACCATGAGAAACACAAGTGTAAAGTGAATGCGGTTGGAATGAGATATCTAAGAAATGTATGTGGAAAACTCGTATGGACAGAGCTAGTAATGAATGAGTGTTGAAGGAGTGTGGTTTGATAGGGAATCTGATAGGTAAATGTGAAAGAAGTGTCTTATGCTGGTTTAGGCATGTTGATAAGTTGAGTATAGATTTAGTGATGAAGCAAATATATGATGGGGAGTGTGTGGATCAAAAGGAAGGGGTAGACCATGAAAGACGTGGCTAAATGTTGTAGACCAATGTGGGGAAAAAAAAACATGAAGAGCTTTAAGAATAAAAAGGCATGTATGATTTGGTGTATGGATGTTGTTGAAGCGAAGTTCGTATGCAAGGATAGGGAAGGAGAAAGTTAGTGATGATGGATTAACTACAGGTAGGGGTTTGTTTTTTAACTTTATTCACAGTTTTTTGCCTATAACTTTAGGGAACGGCATGATTAGATATGTATTTATGTAATTATGTATGACTTTTTTGGTGAAGTTGAGGCTACCGCCTTTTTTTACCCTTAACTTTCTAGGATGATGAATGTATCTTTATATAAAACAAACAAAAAATTAATGTTTTATTATTTTGTTGGAAGTCTTAGTTTATATAATTTTTGAAAGATATGTAATATATACATGGAAATTTTTTATGTTTATTAAAAATTCTACAAATTACTACCTAAAGAAAATGCTATGTTCCTATGTTCCTGGCTGTCATATTTTGTTTACATAAGTAATATATCTCTCTAAGGTAAACCTCTTTATTATATATGAAAGAAGTTACAAGTAAGGTGGATAGAAACATATAAAAGGAATAAAAAAAATACAACTTTGACATTGAAAAGTAGAACACAGTTATCACTTTACATTTCTGCTATTTTTTCATTGGCAGCAATGTTAAGTGTGAACAGTGTTCTTCTTTTCATTGTAAATGTCATATTTTGTTTGTTTCTTGTATATGTTTATATCTGCTTTTCCTGTATCTTCTTACACATTTTATTAAAGTAAAATATATTTATTTTATAAAAATATATGACAAAAGAGTTGACACCACCCTTGATAAAATGTGTTATTACTTTAGATTACATTTTCTCGACGTTTGTACAAAATCTGTCAATGTTGTATGAGAAAGTTTTTATTCATACTGTACTGTTAAATTTGTAACTGCTTTACTTCCATGTCACTTATTTTTCAGATGTTGCCAATTACTTTTGATAAAACCATATCAGATAGATAGATTTGCTAAACATATCATTTTATAAAAAAAAAAGTATGGATTGTAAAAGCAACATCATATTTATTTTATTAAAAATAATTTAAGTGAGGAATTTGATATTGTAGGTATTATATCAGTAATGACAATCAGGGCCTGGATTTTGATGACATTTCATCTTTTTATCGGTATATCACATACAATTTTCATAAGTATATGTGCTCTGTTCATGATCCCGTAGTTGTAGAAATTTATACTTTACAGATAATTTAATCATCATTTTATTATTTTGGAATTTTAGGTCATAATTTCTTGGTTTTTGTCCATTTAAAGTCATTTTTAGGCACTTATAGAAATATTTGAGTCATTTTAAGGCATTCATGTTGATAAAGTTTAGTTGTTAATCCTATCAAAATTTTATAAATGAATAAATTTTTCCAACTTATAGTTATTGGAATGCGAATATATAATGTAGGCCATGAACTTTGTACCTTCTTTGCTCGTATTGTTTTAAATAAACATTCTTGGTGATACACTGAGACAAAGCTTGAAAGGGTTGCATTGGGAGCAGGTAGCTATTACTTCCAAAGCAGATATTTGTAAATCAAGACAATATTTAACAGAATGAAAGATTTAAGTTGTTAAAGACTTCATTGTATGGCTAATTTTGAGTTTTCATTTATAAAGCACGTGTTTGGATAAGTTGTTTCGATTTATTACAAATCTTTGTTCACATTTTTAGATCATTTGTTGATCATTTTTAGTTCATAAAAATCCGGACTCTGATTCTATTAATATCTAAGGCTTAAAGCTATGTTATTCTCAATATTAACTATATGGCGTTCAATAAATGTTTCTTGGAATATTTAAATTTTTGTAATTAATTTTTTTCTTGAAATAAACAAAAATGCACACCTTTATTTGCTCCTCATGCTAATGCTTCTACAGATGATTTTTTTTTTACCGTTTTTTTTCAGGAATGTTGCTGGGTTAAATGCTTCCAGAGCAACTAACTTAATAGAGTGGCGCTCTACAAATGGACCCTTTAAGAATAGGCAACAAATTTTGAAAGTAAAAGGGATTGGAAAAAAATCCTTTGAACAATGTGCAGGATTTGTTCGAATTCAACTTTCCCAGGATAGGTGAGATTTTATCATCTATTTTATTTAAATAATCTACTGAGACTGTCCTTTGAATAAGAATTGTTGCAACCTGCTTCAGTGGCCATATGGTATAAAGTCTCGCACGCGTGTTAGACTAGGCTACCGATAACGGGGAGATTGGAGTTTGAATCCCGGTTGGGTGTACTGAAGCTTTTTTACTAAATGGTTTCCCACTCTCCCTCTATGAAAATGTGGGTTCACTTCCTCTGAATCCTCCATTACTCATTAGTGTGGTTAGTACATATGTGACCTGAACAGGTAGTGAGCCATAGCACTTAATAAATAAAAATAATAATAAAGTATTTGTAAAATATTAAAATATCCCTAGCTTGTAACTCTACTCATATAGAATTGAGGAAATAAGGGTATGTAATATGAACTAGGAATGTGTAGTTTTGAATAGAAACAATTAATGGCTGCCAATAACTAATGGTAGAAGAATAATAATTTTTTTTTTATAGAAATTGTGAAAGTGCTGGACAACATTGAATCACTATAAAGAAAGAAACCGGAAGGCTTAGAATATTTGAAATATATTTATTAAGAAAGATATGGGGAAGGATACAGGAGGCAAAATTAAGAACTCTATATGATCTGATGCAACAACCTGATATTGTCCTGAATAAGAATGGGAATCGTATGAGATGTGTGAAACATATACCTAGGATGGGACCAGAATGGATAGTAAGATTACTGGATGGCAATAGACCCTTGTGTAGGCCAAGAACTAGATGGTGGGACAAGCTGATTAAGGATCTGGGTTTGGAAAATAATTCATGGAAGGAGATAACAGAGTATAGGAGAAGATAGTGGCACTGGCGAGGTTGGCGGATGATCTAAAGAAGGTGTCAGCAATATTTTTTATATTGCGAGCTGCAAGGGCTTAATAAAAGAATTTGATGGGCCTGTTTGAAAAAAGAATAATTCAATTTTAAATTTTCCATACAATTATTAGCTATTAATCTATTTTCATGAACATTATTGTCCGTTTGCTAAATCTTTGTTGTTCGGATAAAATCGGTTTGCAGACTGGATGTAGGCTTTAGGTGGCCATCCGCTGATCTAAAGTGTCCATGATTGCCAGTTGGTTGATGTAATAGTTACTGAACTGGCAAATAAAACACTCAGATTTGGCCTAGCTTCCAGCACTGCGGTTATAAACATTTGACACAAAGATACTCTCGCTAGTTAGCTTCCCTCTCAAGGAAAAGATAGGTTTTCAGTAACTATGACAACCATATTTTTTATTAAATGCTTTTTTGAGTATCAACCTGCATCTGGCTTCAAAAATAATTTAAAATCAATTTGCTACAACAGTTGGCAACACTTATCTGGATAAGATTTTACTTTTTTAGTAGATAGAAAACAAAAATTATGTTGATTTATTTAAAAAATGATGATGACAGAGTGGCTACTAATTGGAAAAAACAGGAATTATGCTTGAATTTTGTACATTGGGGGCAAAAAAGGGGGAAAGTGCTTGAATTTTGCCATCTATCGGCAATTTAAAGGCAATGGCCACTCTAAATAGCTTCTAAATAGCATATAAAGTTCAAAAATTTTATGAGAATGGATCACTCCAAATAACTTCTGGAGGCATCTCATTAAAAAAAAAAATCCAGGCAAGGACTACTAAAAATAGCTTTCCAAGACTTTCTATTTTAAAACAATTTCAGAGGTTGGCTAACACTGGATCCCTCTTTACCTTGGAGAACAATTGGTTTTTGTAAACTTTGTGGCTGAGCACACATCACAAGTAGAATAATTAATTTCTTATCTATACCTTAAAAAAGTATTCCCATGGCTGTACCCTCAGTTATTTGCTTTGGGGGGAAGAGAGGGATTTTATCTGTGGTGGCTCATGGCAAAGTCTTCCAATAGGAGATGGCAAGGATTTATTTTTTAAATAAAGACCCATCTTGAAGTAATTTAAAGTGTTTAAGACATAATTCAGGTTGTAGGTTAGTATGAATTGTGTTTTACTCCGATAGTCTACTAACCTAGGTATTGAGTAGAAATACTTATTAACAATCATTTCTCAAGTACTAAAACTTGGTGGCATGCTCAACACCGTTTGCAAAACATTCACAGTCATTTGTTCAAAGTCTCATAACATGAGGCAAAGCCTTTTAATAATTGTGAAAATAACTTTGCTTTCCAGGAAAACAAGGAATTGTGCTGGTTTTTTACTCTGGAGTTTGAGTGGCCACCCTGGGTAAAAATAACTTATCATTATTCATTAAGTATTATTTTGCAAACAGCATATTACAATATTAACAAGAAAGAAAGAAGAAACCTAACTTAATCCAAGAAATCTCATGCATTCTATCTTGTTATCTTGCTATCTTGTGTGCTTACGTTTTAAAGTAGGGGTCTGCGAGCATGGCTTTTTACCTTTCGAGTTGAATATTTCATAAAGCTTCCAAGTTCGAGTATAGGCTATTCACAATTTAAAATGTTAAAAGCATATTATATTTAATTTTAAAAGTAAAAATGGATATTTTAAATGTCACCAGTCAAAACAAACATAAAATGTAAATACATATTTAAAATTTAAGATTTAAATATATATGAAAACAACACATGTTCTTAAAATAAAACCCGCCTTGGTGGTGTAGTTAGCTAACAGGCTAGTATTGTGTTGAGCTAGACTGCTGAGGATGGGGAGATTGAGATTTTAATCTCACTCAGGTGAACTGGGAGTGGTTTTTCCTAAATGGTTTTCCACTCTTCCTCCACACATATATGGGTTTACATCCTCTATATTCAACCTTCCCAATTCCTAACTCATTAGTGTAATTAGTACTTAAGTGTATAACCCGAATGGGTAGTAAGACGTGGTGCTAAGTATTATTATTATTATTATTATTATTATTATTATTATTATTATTATTATTATTATTATTATTATTATTATTTATTATTATTATTATTATTATTATTATTGTTATTATTATTGTATTATTATTATTATTTTATTATTATTATTATTAATTATTATTATTATTATTATTATTATTATTATTATTATTATTATTATTATTATTATTATTATTATTATTATTATTATTATTATTATTATTATTATTATTATTATTATTATTATTTTTATTATAAAAATAAGAATGACACTCGTTTTTATAAATAGTAAATACTGTACTTAGGAAAATAGGGTTTAAAAAAATTAAATATGGGTTTTAAAATTATAAATAACAAAACATGATTTAAAAATAAGACCAATACTCAGATAAAAAGATAAGAGAAAAAAACAATTAAATTGTTTCAACATTCATGTCTTCAAGGCATTAAATTACACTGAAAAATACACACCGTTCATAAATTGACGTTTTAATGAACTAATATTTTCCCAAAATAATTCTGCGTAGCTTTAACTACCCTATAAGAAAATGTAAGACTCACAACAAATAAAAATTTGAATTGTTAAAAAAATATTTATTGGTCCTTTATTTAATGACTGCACATGATCACTTCTTCTCTTCCAATTCCATTCCTCCACTCACAGTTAAGCATATGCCTCAAATGGGCTCTCCCTATAAATTTATCCTATTACAACATTTATTTCAATTCAATTTTTAATGCTTATTAAAGTTGATGTTCATACTATAAAGTGAATAGTTAAAATTGTTAAATCAATAATCAAGCAATAATCTTTAGTACACAGTATGAAATAGTATATGCTATATTTATTAAAATATGGTAAGTTTGCAATTGTAATTTGCAATGTTGATTATCACTGATTATAGACGGTTAAACCAGCATAATTCTATAACTAAATAGTAACTAATGCTAGTTTTGTAGTTGAACATATTAGAAACAAGTTTTTAGATATCTTACATTCAAAAACAATCAAAATGTATTCTCAATGTTAAATTTATTTTAATTGAAATTATAATTTTAGAAAGGGACCATCTAAAAATAGTATAAATAAGGATTAATCAAGTATTTAGTGATCTATATAACTATTTTTATTTTTATTGCTTTGTCATTGCAATGCAACTTCAAATGCCGATAATTCAAAATGGACAAAATATATTTAATCAGATTACTGGTCGGAATTAGTTCTAGAGCTCTTTTATGTTATTAGTGTGAAATTTGATATTAGTTGTTATTGAAACTGGGAGTTTAGTACATTTACAATGGGAGGGTCACATACTCAATGGGCCGAGTGCAACACCAGTTTACATACAAGCTGTATGGAAAAACATAAGTGGGGCTCACATTTATACTAATGTAAACAGTTTTCAAATGTACGGGTTAAATTGTTCTGAGTTTAGAAAAATATACTATTTAGATTTTCATGTTATGCCGTGTGAATGAAAAGATTTCTTAACCAATGTAAGTAAATAGCCATAGTGACTTTATAAATGTATATAATATATATTTAAAAAAATGTAATCATTCATTATAAAAGGTTTTTTTAAAAAAACGCATTGATTATGTGTAGGCCTAAATATTTATTTATGAGGTAAGCAATATAATAAATCTTGCTGTGAGGTAAACAATAAAACAATAACTGCCCAAAAATATCTAATGTAGGATATCAAATAAAAATTCTTGTAATTATTATTTATAATCATATATATTCAAAACTTTATTTTCTTGTATAAAACTAAATGCACTACAACAAAATAATATTGAAATGTACATATAATATTTTTTAAATATGCCAATTAACATTAGTTTTGAAAAAAATTATAAACTAAAAAAATTAAAATTAAATCATATTAATTAATTATTATTACAGAACAGTACATACGGAGATAGAAAAATCAAAATAATCGCTTCATAAATAAAAGTTTGGCGAATTTTCTTGCAAACCCTTACAAAAATGAGGAAATAGTTGTGGCATTCTTCGCACACAAAACCTAACAGGCTTCTGGCATTCTTCTCACGCAAATTCTGAAACAGGCCTGGCACTAAAAGGTTTAAGTCCTCTAATGATTTTTAAGTGAAACTGCCAATATATTATAAATTAGCCTATATTTACCATTGCGTTATAAAAATTTATTTGTACATACATCAAGAAGAAAATCGAAAATGACGATCCTAAAAAACTTTTAATCTTGAACCCGAGCTTTAATGACAAGCTAGGCTGAAGCTCGAAATACAAGTACTCGCAGAGCCCTTTCAAAAATATTATAGTTAAAAAATCACAGTAAATAATATCTTTCACGCAGGACATTGCATTAGTATGAGAAGGTGACCAATAAAATAACAATTTAATACCTCACCCTAATGTTTGTTTAACTTTATATATTTGTGTTACCTAATTCCTGATACTTGTACAAGTGTGTCATACCTATCCTAATAGTAAGGAATAAGTTCAACAGTTTTACTGTAGTTTTTTTTTTACCTTACTTACACTATGGGATTAGGTAGTCAAAAGTGTATTGCAGCACTTAAAAAAGTACACCACCTATCCCTCTCTTGAGCTAGTTCCATCCAGTCTACCTTAATACACCCTATCTCTTTCAGTTCCATTCTAGTGGTATGAATCCTCCCGTCTGACTCTAGGTCTTCCCAATAGTCTCTTTCTACCTTGTATTTGTTTTACTTTACACAGAACATCTTTATTTTATAACTAAAAATAAATGCTTTCTTGGGTGACCTGGTGGTCTAGGGGTAAGGTGTCAGACTTCTGTGTTGAGGGTCCGGGGTTCAATCCTTGGTCCAGGCACAGATTTATCTGATTGCCAAACCCTTCCTTCACCTCTGACAAGATGTGTATTAATTACAACTTGTGAATGTGAGGAATGCCAGGCCTCTACCGTGGTTCGGATTCCACGTTAAACTGTAGGTCCTCCATTTCATCTCACAATCACCCTACCATTGCACATTAGCGTAAGTGCGTATAACCCGAATGGGTAGTAAGACGCGGTGCTAATAATAATAATAATAATAATAATATAATAATAATAATAAAATGCTTTCTTAAAACCTAGTCTCAAAAATAGCACTTTTCAAACATTGAAACTAGTATTTTGAGTGTTTCCTATATGAGAACACTAACATTTCTCAACTTGGCCATGTCTAAAAGTGCAAGCTTAAAATAAATTGTATGGTGCACTGCACAGACTTTCTCTCTCTTTTATCTTAAAATATAGGCATTTACTTAAAAAAAAAGTAAGCTTTGTGCAACAAAATAATATATGTTGTTGCATGGACATTAAACTAAAAAAGCATAAATGAAATAATATACATTGTCAAAGAAACATTGATAAAAGTGGAATAGCTGTACACCAAAGAGCATAACAATCACGTTGAAAGTATTCCATAAAAATAAATATATATTTGCTTATAGCTCAAATTATTGGTTTTATAAAAATAAATTTTAAATAAAAGCTTTTTATCTTTAATAGTACTACAACTTTACAGCGATAAGTTATTTCGTATCTGAAAGAGTTGCGGGGATATAATAAAAATTGAAAAGTTCCACTTATGTAAAGGACCCTTAGATATTTTCATAGGACAAGAGTAGCCATTTTGTTTGTAATGTTAAACACTGCCTTGATACAAAATAAAATCAAAATATCAGATTTTGAGACAATTGATGTATCTCTTTTTTCCCCTCAATAATTTTGGGGTTAGATATATAAATCATAAAACCCCTTAATACTTCTTTCTCCAAGGAGTAAAGAGAAAGTAAAAAGTATACAGGTGTTTTAATATTTGATTTAGTTTGTATGGCATTTTATAAAACGTTGTAAAAACCTAATTAGGGAGCATCATTTAAATGTTAGAGGCCTAAGACTCCAAAAGTAATGTTTATAAATTTATTGGTTGGAAAACAATTTTTAAGGATATTAAAATAAAATAAAATTCAATAGAAAACTATATGGAACAGATTATAAAGCAATAATGACACAGTAAAATAACATATAAAATTATAACTACTATTACAATGAGACGTAAAACCATTTGAATAAATATAAAATTGGTGGTAAAAACGGTAAGGTTAGGTTTATAATAGAGCTGGGCCGATCAGCTATTTTGCTGATTAGTCCGATGCCGATTATTTGTTGCCGATTAGGCTGATCACCAATGCTGATTATTTTTGTTTTCAATTTTAATAAGTGTATAAAGTAAAATGACCCTTAAAGCAAAAAAAAAGTTACTTTTACTAGTTTTATAATGTCCAATATAGTTTTGTTTTAATAACATTTAAATAGAAACTTTTAAAATGATAAGGTTGTTTAATTATTATTTTATAGGCCTACATCTATTTTGTTTTTAGATGAAATAGGAATTTTTACATCCAATGTCTATTAAAATATGGCTTCAATATTAAACAATTTTTAACAATCATAATATTTTTGTGAATTGTGATTTAGATATATCATAACATAGGTTTTTGTGATTCTACAAAGCATTCCATCATAATTTAACTACTAAATATTTAAAAACCTTTAGAAATAAGTGGTTTATTAAAAAAAAGTATAATAGAAAGGCATCACCATTTTTAAACAGTAATCCGATCTTTTTATTAACAATTTAAATAATCTTAGTGAAAAATAAACATTGTTTTAATTACATTTAAATAAAAACTACCTTTAGAAAATCAAATGAACGGTGAACAGGTCAAAATGAACGGATCATTGAACTGAACCAGATACAATGAATCGTTCATTTAAAAGAACGATTTTGCCTATCTCGACTTCAATATGATAAAATAAATAATAAATAACATAATGTGCGACGAAAGTTATTTTTCGTGTTTTTTTTTAAGAAATACTTTAAAACTTATTTTAATTTTCTTTTAACTATTAAAGAAAATGTAAAATTTAAATATTAATATATATTAATTAAATTCATATTGAAATATGAGTGAAACAAATTCCCTGCCAGTGGAAAATTTTGTACTTGCATTAAAAGAAAAACGGTTTTCATTTAAAACAAAATGTGTGCATGTGCGAGATTATTACGTCCGATGTTTCATTTTTTAGGCATCTTTAACAAATCGAAATAAAACAACACCAATCTGCTAATATTTTATTTTATGATTATTAGATTTGTTACTTGTGAGTATCTTTATTTCTAATAACGTGCATAAATTGGAGTAAGACCTATGGTAAATATATTTATTTTGATATATTTTGTTTGGAATGTTGGATGTGCTGTTTATTTCAAACCTTAGTCACTAAGAACAAGCTAATTATTCAAAGATCACATACGAGGGAGCAGAGATAAAATATTATTTTTTTAGGACATAAAATATTATTTTTTTAGGACATAAAATATTATTTTTTTATGACTTAAAATACACCCACACACATTTTGAATAATCGGCATAAATAATCGGAGATTCAAACACCGATCATCGGAATCGCCGGTTATGCAATAATCGGCATCGGCCCAGCCCTAGTTTATAATGCACTAGAAATTTAAAATGCCAATGTTTGACACAATTAATAGATAGGTTTAAATTTTTAAAAATTACTAAATACTATAAGTTATTAAATATTAAGTTGAAATTTAATATAAAAATGTGATATTCTAATTGATTACAAAAGGATTAGTTAAAATGATATAAAACGCATTATAAGTTTTGAACATATTGTATAGTATGTATTGTATATGATTGTATAGTATATTTTACTAATTTTGAATAAGCAAAGCCTAGAAAATAAGTAACAAAAATTGTAAATTTAAACTTTTGATGATAAATATATAAAATATTTAATAACACCTTCATCACTATTCACAAACAAATGTTGTCTTGTTCAATTATTTTAAATTTTTGTGTTTAACCAATATCCTACCATAATAAATCATTTTGTTTTAATTTACTCTTAAATCACTATATTTTTTAAAATCTGATATCTTCCTTATTATCACTTTATAGTTTTACTAATGATAGTATTTGACTACCGAAACATATAGAATCTATCACACCCAGTCGGACATCCAACTGCTGGAACACAAGAAACAAGGAAATCTTTTAACAAACAGGAATATGGCACTTCATTCATTAATATAAATATTATATACAAACAACTAATTATCTATTTTATCTAATTCACTACATTATAATGTTTTCTCTAACTTACTTATTTTTATTCAATTAATATAATAAAAATGTTGTCATATTAATCCAAAAAATTGTTTGTGGGTACTATATATTATTTGTATTTTTTAAAATATTAATATACATATATTTATCATCAAATGTTTAGATTGACAATTTTTATTAGTTCTTTTCTAGGTGTCTTATTCAAACTAATAAACATACTATACAATTATTAATTTATTTTATAATCTCTTTCTATTTTCAAAACTTTAATTTGTTTTATGTCATTTTTAACAAATTCTTTGGCAATCAATTGCAATTTTAAATTTTAACATTAAATTTCAACTCAATATCTAATAAATTAGTAATTAATTCGTCATTTTTGCATATTTAAACCTATCAATTTATTTATTAATTGCATCAAGAATGGTAATTTATCATTTCGGGTGCATTATAACCAACACCCTAGCTCAGTCAATAGCATGTAGCTCTACTGAGCTAAGGGTCCCGGGTTCAATTCCCGGCATTGCCATAAATTTATCATTGGTGAAATAGGGGCTTAACATTTCATGGTGATAAATCAACGGCCAGGGACTGGATGTTATGCTTGTCCTAGTCTTAAGTTAAATTGTAAGGCATATGAAGCTATGACAGACCTAGCAAGTGGGTAGCAGAAAATATAATGTTTCAGGAACGTGGCAAACTATACAATGTCAAGACGAAACCTTGCACATCAAATAAAGTCGGTCTTTTGTTTAGGCGTGCCTGAGCCGAAGGCGGATTATTGTACAAATAAACTTACAAGTGCCCATAACTCCCGAAAACCAACTGTGTTCTTCTTTTAATTATTTCTTATGTAAAATTATGTCACTGTTTCAGAATGTGGCAACACTGTCACTAAGCCTATAACCCGAACAGGTAGTAAGACGCATTGCTGAAAAAACTTACCATCATCTTATAACAAAAAACTTGTATTTATATTGTGTATTCTTTAAGCAATCATAAATAAATAATTAAGTATATCATCCAAAATATGAAGGTGAGATATATTCCAGAGCAAATTTAATAATAACAAATGGTGCAGGAATGTCCCCGCTAAAGACAGAGGTTGGCTGGTCTAGGATTATTACACCCTCTGCAGCCAAACGTTTATATAAATATCATGATATATTTACACTTTAGTGGAATATTGAGAATGTAATTTTGCAGAATTTCAAAACTTGGTCATTATTTTGGATGGCTGATCGGTTGTAGTTATTCGTAAAGAGGAAGAAAATGCTTGGTTTTTTTTTCTTTGTTTTTTTGTGATTACCAACCTATTAGTAATCATCCACAACCCTCTTTATTATTAATTGTTTGAAAAATATTTATGAAACCTATTTGCCTTTTTATAATTCAAATAATTGTCTTTGCAGCATAAATTACAATAAAACCAAGGGAGCTAAGGAGGAAGAAAATCCTCTTGACAGAACATGGATCCATCCAGAGACTTATTCAATTGCAAAAAGGTAAATATCAGTTTATATTAAAACCTTGTGGAGGCACTGGAAAATGAAATTAGACCAGCATTAATAAACTGTAAGTGGAGAGAAAAGAATAATGACAAAATGTGGGAAAATATGAAAAGTAAAATATTCCAATTGCTTATAAAAATGAATATTTGCCTAGTAACACTATAATTAGGCAATTGTTTTACTTTTTACATCCATTACTGTTTTCATCCTGTGGCCTGGGTCAGTTTTTTTTTTTCAAGTCATATATTCTACCACTACTGGCTTGTCAGGACTGTCGTAGCATCATATGAATTAGGCAATCATTTATTTTATATAAATATTAATTTAGTTAGAACAATTTGGCCATCCACTTAGGAAACATTATACATGCTGTTTTAAAGTTAGTTGTACAGTTAAAAATATTACTCGTCATTAGAAATTTACATTAAAATTAATTAAATATTACCCAAACTGGTAGGCATGCATACTAAACGTTAGGGGTGTTCGACGCTTCAAAACTTCGACTTGACTTTGAAACAAGTATCATCTTTGACTTTCTTTGAAAAAAATTTTGGGTTTGACAATTACAAATCTACACCAATGAAAAATATTCACAGCTAAAATACTCATTTATATCCAATTTTGCCATTATTAGCTGTGATATACATTAAAATTCAATATTCAACTGAAAAAATCTCAAGTAAATTAAATTGCATTTTTGATAACTTGATTTATCAGATTAGAATGAAATACCACAAATATTTGTGCAGTAAAATATTACTAAGTGATTTTAATGCTTAAGAGTTTTATAAATAACCAAATATTTTTTCAACCAATAAAAACTAACAAATATATTCAAAATTGATTCTGCTTTGAGAATGTTTCCTATATTCATTTCGAATTCACTTTGACTGAAAGTGGTGCTGTCCTAAATGGCTTCCCACTCTTTCCGCTCAAATAATTGATCCAATAAAGAATGTTTTTCTGAAACAAATTAATGTTTTTAGTGTTTCTCTTGCATTTGACCATGTCCCTTTCCATGAATTCCCACACCTTATATACTGCTTTCTGCAGCGGTATAGGGCATTAGACAGCCAGAAACAGGAGAGACTTATCTACTTCTCTAGTTTAAAGGAACATTTTTTTAATTGAGTCTGTGTCGGCTCATGTTAGTTAATAACTCTTAACATCAAAATTTTCCAAAATTGGTTATGCAGCAACATCTCAAATGTTACTCACTATGCACCTTGTTTAGAAGCATTAACGGCTAGATATTAAGTGGAATTTTCTTTACTAGTCAAAGAAAAGTAGTGTTGGATTGAGTAGGTTTGACCAGTGGGGTACAACCTTTATGTGGGTGAAGGGATAGTAAGATGCGGTGTTAAATAATAATAATATTTAGAAGACCCCATTCCACACTGTAAATAAATAAACGTTTTCCTCAACATTACGTGAGGCTGTCAAATGTCTTTAGCCAAAGTAATTCTACAGCACATCACATTTTCTAACATAAATACAAAAGCTGCATCTTACCTAATAGGGTTTTAACTATCTTCATTGTTATCTATAAAAAAAAATGTGGTGACCCTTTGATAACTTAGGACCTCAAATGGGGTTGCGACCCCAGGATTCCTCACCACTGGATTAGACTATGAAAAGAGGTGTGTAATTTAGTAGGACTGTGAAAAATAGTAGTAAAAATGTGTAAAAGCTAATCACTTATAAACAGTTTTCTGAAGTTGCCCAATATAAAGATTTCTTGCTTCAAAATAATCGATGCTATTGTATTGTAGGTTTAGGAAAAATAAGTCATATCATTTTAGTATTAGGAAAATATTGAACCTGTGGCGATCTGTCAAAGTGTATACTTTGTTGCTTTTAAAGGAGTTTAGCATCTCTCTGTTGCAGAAACATCACCAACGTAAACTATTAAATTGTAATAGGCACAGCCTAAATTGGGGTGTGTGTTTGCTTAACAATAGCTATGCTTTGGATTATGAATGACAAAACGAGTATTGCAAGGTGTTGTGACTAGAACAAATGCGCTGACAACATAAACAGAGTGTCAGCATTCCTCACGGTAAATTGGGCCAGAACGCAGAATAAATAGTAATGTATCCAGGCTAACAGGGCTGATTAACCATCATTGAATCTAGGAGGTCACTCTGCCCGTTTTTGGGGCGACGCAGTTTAGGACGCTGGATCATCAGTACCTGTATTGGAGGGTTACCATCAAGCCCAGGGTACCGGGTTTCATAAACAGTGTAGGATCACCTAGAGGTCAGTCAGGCCATTGGTTAAGCATTCCTTGCATACTTCATTCAGTCGCCAGCTTGTAAGTAAATCTATTAAGTTTTCCATATCCTCTAATATTTCTTATCAACATCACGTTTTGTAATAGAACATAATAGTTTAATAAAAACCTTAAAAAAAACCCAGACGGACATCAATTACGGACCCACACAATCAGAAACCCACTACCTCCCCCATCCTCGGCCACAACCCATCCTGACAATCAAGGCCCACAGAAGACAGAGGGAGGAAGGGTGACAAATTAATATTTTAAGCAGACAAAGTAAATGATAGAGAGGCAATAATATGAATTTACTTAAGAGGCTAAAAGTGCAGTTCAATAGACATTGTGAACGTAGAAAGTCTAAGGGTGAATAATTGGGTGGCTGTAAAATAAGATGATCAACTATTCCCTGGTATTGTTATTACTATTTGGTTTCACCAGGCTTTACTGCATGGCCAGGCTATCCATATTTAATAACATTAATAGGGTAGGGATGAGGAAGGCAACATTTACATTTATTCACATTTTTTTTAAGGCAATGTGAGAAACAATTTGTAAAAATCACCCTCAGAACACTCAGCCAAGATTAGAACCGCAAACTCCCCTTCACTAATAAACCGGACTAAACAAGCCAATGGCCTAGTCCACGTGCCCACAAATGTAGAGGTCATTGAAACAAATACAAATGCAAATGATGTAGAAGTGTCTGTATCTACATTGCAGCAATAAGCACATGCTACACATGGCAGGATCCAACTCCATAAAAATTGATAGCCATTCTAAGAATACTCAACCTGCCAAATGCATGTGATTCAAGGAAGCAGTTTTAGTTTGATGATATCCCATAATTTTGAACGTGTAGTATAGTTAATGGCTTCATCAATATTTCAATTTTAATTTGACCATGAATGCATTTCAATAACAATCTACAACAGTATCTTGGGATTTCTCAATAAATTGTAACACAAGTTGTAAGAGGTCTTTTTTCAACACCAAAAATTGATATTTTATGTTTGATATTAAAGTTCAATATTTATTAAACGATAGTATAAAAAACTTAATCCTAGTAACTGTTTTAAAAAGGAATCTCATAAATTCAGCACACGGAAAAAAATATTTGAATGAAATGGCTTTATACAAATCACAGTGTTAAATAATAACCTAACATTGTTATTTTATGATTACATCAGACACCAAATGTAAAAATCTCTCAAAGCTTTATTTTATTTATTTTTTTATTTGTGTGGTATGTTTATGAAAATAGAAGGTTCTTCATAACCTAGTTTTTAATTCTCATATTTTAAATTTTGAAATGCTTATGATATCACATTTGGAAGATTAAAATTATATTTACAATTTTCTGCATTCTCCATTTAGCACGAAAACTGACACTTATATGTTATCAATGTATATTTAGTATGAATTTATGAACTTAAACTAAGTCTACGTTATCTAACTTAACAAACATTAAAAATGTATTTAATCCAAAATGGTTTAATAGCTATGATTAAATACAACTAATATATATATATATATATATATAATAAACAGCATACATATTAGTACAATTTAATCAAAGTGTGAAGGGGCTCTCAACGGTTTTGATTACATTTTACTAATAAATATAGATACTTCACTATAATATATCCATACTATTAAATTAATTTAATTTAGCTGAAAAAGATGCCTTGACATGCGAATCAAATCCGAAACATTTGGCTTAGTGCGCCAGTGCTTTAACACTGAGCATTCCAGATGTAATTTTTCAACTTATTTAGATTGATTGAATTTTTGTCTCTTTCATACAAACATTACTGTAATTACAAAGATTTGCAACTTGTGGATTAATATGCAATGAAATATTGCTTTAATTACAAACTTGTATTGTATACTTGGCAGCATAACAGCCTCCTAATTTGCAAATAACTGTGGTATCTGATAGCTTACAATCACCGCTCGAATTGGAACATTTTAACAACCGAAATGGTAAGAACTAACAACCATTAATTCCTTAATCTATTTTACAGCATGAATCTATTACATTGGCAGAAGCTATTCCATTGTCTATACACACTTCAATAAGTTGCATGCTAAGCCATGCCAGTTTAATTGAATTTCAGTAAAATGAATATCACATTGCAGTTTACTATTGAAAAATACACTGCCACAGTAAAATGATTGCATAAAACAGCTGATGCGTTATCTAAGTTTGTGATACACAATCGTAAATTTCATTAAAGTTATATGTCTTGAATTTAAATAATAATTTTAACTGGTTGGAATTGCTAATAAAAAAATACAAATTGTCACGGATGATGAGTGATAAAATAAGACTTGAAAACGTGGGTACGCCATGGTCGCCTTCTTGCTAGCGTGGAAAACATTTACACACAAAAAATATATATCTATATATATCTTGAGTTAAGAGTGTTTGAAAACAAACAAATTGTGATTTAACTTCCGATAGCCCTTCAAAAATTAAATAAATCCAAAGTGCCACAGCAAGACCAAAATTATTTGGAGGAAAGAGCTATAAGCCATGAGGAGGTAGTGGCAGAACATCAGACGGACTTGGTAATGTCTATGCAGGATGTTCTGAACCTAATTTTGGAAAGTAACTGCCAGCGTGATCATACTCTTTTTTGAAATGATGAAATCGCAGCAACAGCAAATACCAGAACAAAATTATAATATAATGCCTGACCTAGCGAAAACAATCCCCCACTTTGATGGAGAATCATCAGAAATGAACGCGTTTGAGTGGCTACAGATAATCAACACCATGGCAGAACTCAATAAATGGTAGAATCCGTTCAAGTTGGAGTCTGCTAGGACTCACCTCATAGGTGTAGCTGACCATTGGTATTGATCCCGTCTATCAGAAATAGTCAGTTGGGACCAATTCGAACGTCAATTTCAACGGACCCTTTTGGGAACTTTAAGCCTCCCAGAAAAATGTGATCAAATGAAGAACCGTGTGCAAGACAAAAATGAAAACACGCTTTTTTATTTTCACGATAAAGTGCGGCTACATAAGACCCTGGGATTAGAGTTCACAGACACTAAGAAACAACTTGTGATTGGCCTGTGGTCACGTGAAGTACTCTTGTCATGAGCAAACACCTGGATGACCTCCTTCATGACACAAGGGATTTCGAAGAAGTGAATACACAGTGATCAAAACATGTTGCAGATCGTCCTGGGAAACAGGTTTCGTGGAGATTAAATGAGCAACCTAGGCTAGGGGCCTAGGCCTACAAACCTGGAAGTGACATGAGCAGCTCACAAAAGATTAGTCAAGCAAGAGGCCGACCATCTTGAAATTAAATAAAGCATGATCGGCCAGATTCAGTGTATTATCAAAATGAAAAACGGGAACCACGTTGTTCTAATTGTCAAAAATATGGATATATTTCTCGAGACTGCTCCGAGACAAGAGGACCTATAAAATGTTTAGCTTGTGGCCAAGAGGGCCATACCAGGCGTTTCTGTACTAACCGAAACAGGCAAGCGGAAGAACATATTCAAATTACTAGCACCGAGAGGGACATAACTGCATATTTGGAGAAATACCTGAAGGAAGTTAAGATAGGACCTGTATCATTTATATCGTTAATAGACGCAGGCAGTTCATCTTGCACAACACAAGCCACTGCAGCCATCAAGTCTGGGTTGCCAATTCAACCTTGTAAAAAAGTTTACATGGGTTTGGGAACACAGAAAATGTTATCACTTCATTGGGAAGATTAATTTCAGATGGATAGTGCAGTAGGAGGTGATGTGGAGATGCTGGTTGTCCCAGACAATGCACAAAGTACTGAGGTCATCATCGGAAGGACTTAGACAGAACTGCCAAGTGTGGCATTTGTTAAGTTAGGAGAACATTTATTTGTTGGAAATGCTGACGAAGATCCCTTTAAGAAATTAAATCTACCAATAGTGACAAAGGATAGACCAATTAAACTGCGGACAGTATCAGCCAACAAATTGCAAGGGAATAGCATTCATTTTGTTCAAGTTGTGTCAAATGTACCTCAAAACGGCCAGCTAGTGTTTGGTGGCGCTGTTTATAAGCTAAATGAGAACGGGGAGTTCTCCATATAAATTATAAATACAAGTACTGATGAGATGTACATGAAGAAAAATGTCATTGTGGGTCGTGATGAATTAATGAACATAGTGGATGTTGATCTATATAGGCCTACACAACACATCAGTGACAATGGCTCAAAGTGTAAGAGTATCAGGAGAGAAGACCTCCTTATTGATAATTGTGCTAATGAACAAGACATAATTTCATTTGTGAATTTGGTGAATGAGTTTATTGATTGTTTTGTTTCCAACCTGTCAGAGTTAGGATACACTGACTTGACCAAAATGAACTAGTTGAGGTTCCTGGCAGCAAACCGGTTGCATGCAAACCATATCGAACAGACATACAAGAAAAGGAAGCTATAAGAGAAATAGTCACGGAATGGAAGGATCACGGCATTGTGACGGAGACTAAGTTGCCATATGTGAGTCTAGTGTTACTGGTAAGAAAGAAAAATGGGGAAAATAGACTGATCGTTGATTATCGATGGCTAAACCAACAAACCATTAAGGGATATCCATTACCCCACATTGATGACCAATTTGAACAACTTTCTGGTAGCAAGGTGTTCACGGTACTTGACTTATCCCTAGGATATTTACAAATTCCTTTGACTGAGGAGGCGGAGGAAAAGACTGCATTTCTTACATAAGAGGAAACAGGTTAATTTCAAAGAATGTTATTTGGTTTGACTAACGGACCAGCTGAGTTCCAGCGTGTGATGAACTGTGTATTAGGTGGATTACGAAATACAATAGTGATGTGCTACTTGGATGACATCCTTATCCCTGCCAAACATTGACCAGAAATGCTAAATAGATTAAGACTGGTCTTTGAAGCCTTGAGGCAGGCTCACCTTACATGCAAGCTAAGTAAATGCGAATTTGGGAATAAAACCATTGAGTACTTGGGGTTTGTGATTAGAGAAGGCACCATACAACCCGGGGCACGTAAATTATTGCCAATCAGCGAGTTTCCTAAGCCCATTTCTGTCCACGAAGTAAGAGGTTTCTAGGACTCACTGTATTCTTCAGACGGTTCACGCCTCGCTATGCTGAAAGAACTAAACCACTCAGTCGCTTAGTACGGAAAGATTTTCAGTATATGTGGGACGAAGAGCAGAATAAGGCATTTGAAGACCTCAGGACTACCCTCATCCAGGAGCCTGTGCTTAAGCTTTATTATCCTAATGCAGTCACTGAACTACACATGGATGCAAGTGCTCAGGGGTTGGCTGGAATGCTCCTACAAGAAGATGTAGATGCTCGTATGCACTTAACAGTGAGCAAGAAAACTACAGATGTGGAAGCTAATTACCACTCAAGTAAGCTCAAATTAATGGCTATAGTGTGGTCCATGGACCACTGAGACAATTCTTGCTAGGCATTAAATTTACAGTGGTGACTGATTGTGAAACATGAGTTTACATGAATGGAAAGTGAACGACCAACCCACAGATTTCTAGGTGGTACAATTTTACACAGGAATATTAATTTGAGGTAAAACATAGACCAGCTGAGAATATGGCCCATGTGGATGCCATCATGAGCCATGCCCCAGTGAGCTGTGAACAAGATACTTTGGCAGAAGGGATTAGTGATAGGTGTGAGGTGTTTTAAGCCTATCTGTTGAGGATCAAGTACTAGCAATGCGATAAATTGATTCAGAATTAAGGTATATTATTCACATACTCAAATTACCCCAACAACACAGAAATAAAGCTGAGCGTAACAAGGTAGTTGTGCACCTGCGTCTCTACCTTAATGTTAATAAATGGGGGGAATATTTTAACCTTAAATAAGATAGAAACAAAGGTACCATACACGTAAATAAACAATCAATGAGAACAAGAGGAAATTAAGAGCAATATGATTTAATAAGGCTAAGTACATATTAAATTATTAGCACATAATCTCGGTAAGTACTATCTATAAAAATTGATAAGATATCAGGTAGCATTGCATATATAATGGTCGATAAGGGGCGCGAAACACCTAATGGATGTACAAAGCAAAAAATTAGTTAAGTTTTAAAAACATCCAATACCCGTGCACACACAGGCAGTCCTAGCTTTGGGCAAGGTCAAGTTCAGTTACTATGAGCACCACGGATGTTGGGCAAGGAACCCTTTACAAAGTGGGCAAGAAGAGACTACAAGACAAAATATTAGAATATATGGGCCATGCCAGGTCGGCAAAAAGCGCCCCACAACTTGAGCCCCCAATCGGGGTTCAGCAAATATAATACAGATTGCTTGGCCCGAGCCCGAGGGGCAGGAGCGGCACATAAGCCAGATACCCCAAAAGGGAATACAAAAAATTACAAGAAAAATAAAACATGAGCCAAGCCTGAAGGACAGAGACGGCCCGCAGGTTGAACACCCCAACCTGAGTTTCTGATAAACAAGTGTACCTAACTAGGCATTGTTCCCAGGCCCTCAGATAACCTGAACCATTGCTTCCCTGCAAGCTACCTTTAAAAATGGAATAATGGTCACACAGTGTGTGATGATGGGCACAGGCCTTTTGAGCGGCGACCCCAATGGCTGGGCCGACGAAATGCGTGAAGCGGAGAAATAATGAACTAAGTTTATCACTATTTTTACATAAGAAAAAGGCATAGGTTCTAACTAACTTTACATAAATATTGGTAACAACAATAATGCTTAAGCCTAGCGAAGACATTTGTTACTCCTAATTTCTAACAATTAACAGAAATGATACTTCATAGATCTAGCCACGTGGTAGGCTATTCCTAATCTCTCCCGTACTGTATAACCTTCCGTGTCACTTCCTTCTATTGAGTGGATCCATTGCCTCAAACCGTAAGTCCATCGTTGAAACGTAAACTTTGCTCGACGTGTGGTGTGCGCAATGTATATCGCTGCGCTAGTAGTGGTCATTTTCCAAGCGAGCCGGAGAATATATAGTATAGATGCTCCGCGTGACGGAGTGACCAGCAATGAGAGGTGGGGGGAGTTTCCATCGGCGTCTGGAAGGTCTACTCGTTTGAGCAAACAGCACCAGAGCTGCTATCAGTTGACTTGTTGACTTTGGTGAGTGCAGAGTCTTTAGCACGTGGACGCAGCCAGTCATTTCCTAAGCGCCGCTCCTTCCGATGGGCATCGGGCTTGGAGGAAGAGTCGGTGAAGTGGGTATGTAAAGAAAGCAAATATGTGTTACGACTCTAGTAGAAACATAGTATACCAATAATAACTTTTAATGACTTGCTTGCATCAACTCATTTTCATATTTTTTAGTCGAACAGGGCTAACCAAGTTTGGCCCGTTACAGTTGATTTGGAACTTGTAAATAGGAAAGTGTTAGGATTGAGAAACATAATCAGCAGACATTCAAACTTTTGCATCCCTAAAGTGATATGAGAAAAAGTCTTACTGTTAAATTTCATGACTTGTCTGGACATTTAACAGTCGACCGTACTGTTGCTAAGATGAAAGAAAACTATTGGTTTCCTGGCATGAAACGATATGTTAAACATCATATAGCTCACTGCTTTGAGTGCCTCTTGAGTAAGGTCCCAGGGGGACAAAAAGATGGGCTACTCAACCCAATACCCCCAGGCACTTGGCCTTTTCAAATTGGGCACATCGATCATTTAGGACCTTTTCCTCGAAGCTCAAAATTAATTGTGAACTCCTTGTAATTGTGGATAACCTGACCAAATCTGTGCATCTCTATGCAATGCGCGATACGTCCACCAAAAGTGTATTAAAGTGAATTGATCTTTTTTTTGATGAGCATGGTCTACCGGAAAAAATAATCAGTGACCGAGGAACGTGTTTCACTTCACATGTATTTGAAGAATTTTTGTGTTTCACGTGGAATATACCATGTACTAAACTCTGCCAGACACCCCCAAGCCAACGGGCAGGTAGAACGAGTGAACCGAACCTTGATACCGATGATATCCATTTCATCTCAGCGGGCAGACTTAAAGGACTGGGATAAGAATTTGAAGAAGATTCAACATGACTTCAACACTGCTATCAACAAGACGACTGGGATATCGACCTCGGTACCACGATGGGGCACTTAGGGCACTTAGGAGTCTCACCGATGTACCTGGGAACAGCACGTACCAACCACCCGCAGAAATACAGGAAACAGTACGCAACAAAATCATAGCAGAACAGCTCCACCAGAATGCATATTTTGATAAGAGAAGATAAACTTATCCAAGTTTTGACATTGGAGAAATGGTAATTATGCGACGCACACCATTGCATACTGGCGAACAAACAAAGAGGCAGTCAAAGTACAGAGGTCCTCTTGTGGTGTTGAAAGTATTCCCAGATGGCAACACTTATCGAGTTAGTCAATTGACAGGAGATGTTAAACAGAAACACTATGCCACCACTGCGCACGTTTCTCAATCCAAGTCATGGGGTAACGAAACAAGATTGATGATGGTGAACCTGTGAGTGACGAGTCAGAAGATGATAGGTCAAATGGATCGGAGCTGAAGACATCCAAACCTGATAGCAGTCCTGTGACATTTTCAGACAGTTCTGATGTTGGTGAAACTGGAAGAGGTCAAGACAACCCAAGGAACAAACTTCATCAAAGACGATGAGTGCTACAGGATGGCCGAGTGTTAGAAACTCACCGAAACTAATTGCGTGAGGTTGGTGAGACTGGTTGTTGTGAAGGAAAGACAGGACGGTCAGTGCGTGGAATGGTGACATGTGGACGTGGATGAGAGGTGTGCGAGCGAGGGTCGTGTAAAGGGGTTGTGTTTGTGCAAATGTGCTTAGCACATATTATGTTAGATCTGCAAGTGTGCGATTATTAGACCATGTGAGGTACATTATATATTTAGTTAAAAACCTTAAGGTGGCAAGGGATTATTGTAGTTAACTTGAGTAGATAAATAAAATTTTATACAAAACATTATTTATAAAAAGAAATAAGCACTTAAGTTTTTGTTTTTTTTCTTGTAGCACAGAGTTCAACACTTCAAATAGGTGCGTACGGTATTTACACTATGAAAGACAATGTGAAACTGAATGTAGATATCTTCTATCTACAAACAGAAACAGCAAATGCCCTTTCCAAAAATAATCCCCACAATAAATATTACAAAAGGGGAGGGGAAAGATTAATATCTCTAAAATATTTGGTTTGAAGTCATTGCCTCGTTATAGAAATCGCCATCTCTGTTGTGAAGCAAATTCTTCGAAAATCCAGTGTAATACAATACACTATACAGAAGCATAGTAGCATCTAGGTTTGTTCAAAATCCACTATACAGACACATAGTAGGATCTTGGTTTGTTCAGACAAGGATAGAAATCCTTTTAGAAAACAATAGGAAGAATGAAAAGTAGCATTCTAGTGTGTAGGCAGAACGCTTCAAACTTGTGTTGTATCAACTGGAACACTCATAATATATTTAGTATGAATTGCAATGGCGTTCAGGCCTGATTCAAACACTGCTTGCAATATATTTAGTATGAACCACAACGGCGTTCCGGCCTGATTCGAACGCTGCTTGCAATATATTTAGTATGAATCACAACGGTGTTCCGGCCTAATTCGAACACTGCTTGCAATACATTTGATTGCTCACACTTAGCTGACCATTTCCACACATCCATCAAAGATTCAGCCATAAACTATAAATGAAGAATGACTTAGAATGGAAAAAATTTTGGATAGCTCAGTGGTAAAGAGAGAATGGTGTGCTAAGCCAAAGATTCCAGGTTTGATTCCCTTGTCCAAGTGTCATTTTTCAACTAATTTAAATTAATTGACTTGTGGTCTCCTCCCCACAGATAGTGCCATTATTATAATGATTTACAACTAATGTGTTTATATTCATTATTCTATTATATTTCATCAAAACTATTAGATCCATTTTAGATTTTGACTAAATTTCACTAACATATTTGCATATATTAGTAAAATTTAAACATTACTGTTTAATCCATTTTATATAATAGATATAAAGTTGGCACAAACTTTTGAGGTACACAATTCTATAGTTTGTGACCAAACTAGGTGATTTTCTTTAAATTCAGTGTGTATTTATCTTAGAAAGCTTCCCTAATCAAATTATTGAAAAAAATAACAAAAAAGTTTACGTTGTTTGAATCAACAAACCCAGGAAAAGGTAAAATCTATACAAAATAATTGGTAACTCATTGATTGTAATATTTTAATTATTTTAGATTCATTGAAATGTGTGGACTAGACCTGAAAAAAATTGGTACAAAGGAGTTCATCCAGCAGATTGAGGAATATGTTCAGAACTATGGTACGTATCTTATTTGCTGATTAACATTGTTACTGTTTTATAAAGCCTGTTTATGTAATTCAGGTTACTAGCATTTTTGTCTTGCTTTAAAATTTGTGAATTTATAAACAAAATCACAACACAATATTATATAATATCTTCAAACTTTTTTTACAATATTTGATTAAAATCTTTACTATATGTTAATCTATAATATAAATTAATTGAATTAGTCATGAATGTATGAAATAAAAATTCTTAAAAATATGTGCTTTAGCTCATATGACCTAATCCACCAAAATATCTACCATTGTATTTTCAAAATGTTACAAAATATATCATACTAATTTTAAAATAAATTTTTATAAAAACTTGTTTCATAGTGTTCAAATATTATTACGTAAACAATCCTTGGCTATAATACTTACATTTGAAATATTTAAGTATTGGGTCTTCATCTGTTCCATGGAATTTTAGTTTCACAATCACTTGGTGAAAACACTTTGTAGCTTTCCATAATGTATTATCATAGGAATATAGAAACTATTGTCACTACAAGAGTATGCCCCTTTTTACTTTCTCTCTATCTTACAGGTAGAGAAAGTATTGTGATCGTCAAAAAAATCGAACTCGAGATTTTGATGAATTTTGACGTTTCATGACTTCCTGAATCCGAAAAAGTGGTTTTTGAATTTCCGTCTGTCTGTCTGTCTGTCTGTCTGTCTGTCTGTCTGTCTGTACCTCCAACTAGAGCCTAAACTATTTTACCGATTGAGCTGAAACTTGATATCTAGGGTTTTCATAGGGTTGCCCCGAGGGGTTTTTGGAATTGGATATCTACCCCTAAAATTAAGGGTAGTTTACTGAAGGGCAAAAAGAGAAAAAGTCGATTTTCTCAAAATCGGCTCTAACGATTTTGATTAAATTTCATTTATGAACATATATAAATATTCCAAACAAAATGGCTACTCTCAATATTTCGGCAAAATCGTTTTAAGGGCTCCGGTCTGATGCGTAAATTAACATTTTTTATAATAGCTCCGAAACTATTTGAGATATGAAATTACTTAGCATTACAAATAAGTATATATATTTATAATACAAATATTTTATTCGAAAAATATTTTTATAAAATCAATAACTTTCAATATATACGCAATTATATATATATTTTTAACTTTTTGGGCATTAAAGCTTAAGTATTGCGACCGTAAGAAAAACTAACCTGAAATGTTGATGGATGTCGACGTCTCATGACCCCCCGAACCCTTAAAAATAGTCTTTGCAATGCCGTCTGTCTGTGTGTCTATTAAAACTTAAAATTAAGGGTAGTTTACTGAAAGGTAAAAAGAGAAAAAGTCGAATTTCTCAAAATCAGCTCCAACGATTTTGATTAAATTTCATTTTATAAACATTAATAAATATTACAAACAAAATGGCTACCCTCAATTTTTCGGCAAAATGGCTTTAAGGGCTCCGGTCTGATGCGTAAATTAACATTTTTTTAAATAGCTCCGAAACTATTTGAGATATGAAATTACTTAGCATTACAAATATGTATATATATTTATAATACAGATATTTTATCCGAAACATATTTTTATAAAATCAATAACTTTTAATATATACGCAATTATATGAATTTTTTTAACTTTTTGGACATTAAAGTTTAAGTATTGCGACCGTAAAAAAAAAACTAAACTGAAATGTTGATGGATGTCGACGTCTCATGACCCCCCGAACCCTAAAAAATAGTCTTTGCAATGCCGTCTGTCTGTGTGTCTATAAAAACTTAAAATTAAGGGTAGTTTACTGAAGGACGAAAAGAGAAAAATTTGGTTTTCTCAAAATCTGCATAAACGATTTTGATTAAAATTCGTATCTAGGCGTTGATTAAGATTATAAATAAACTGGCTATTTTCATTTTCCTATGAAAATGATTTTTAGGGTACATTACAGAAGCGTTAATTTCCGTATCTCCACAACTATTGGAGAAACTAAACAACTTATCATTGCAAAATTGTAGGACTATCAGAAATAAAAAATTTTATTTGACATATATTTTTATAAAAGCAGCAGTTTCTGAGATATTTGCAAATATATTAATACAATTTTGTGAGCTTTAGTTGTAAACATATACTTCTTAAGTCTTAACGCAATAATTCTCCAATGCCATAGAGTAATTAAATATAAGTATCTAAAAAAAGTATGTTATTTTTCCTTAAATCTCTTAGGAGAAATGTTTGCATAGCAATGATCTATCTCCATTTTAGACTCAATAGTCAATATTTACATTTTTTATTGGTCAAAATGTATAAATGAATAATTAAATATCAATGCGATGACTTGAAGATCTGTAACATCTTTTAAAATGTTAAAATTTTAACCAGAAATCGAAATTTTAATACGAAGTGTTGACCCTTGTGGAAGACATTAAACTGTTTGAAATGTTCTTAGGTGGACAAAGATGCGCCTCTTTTCTCATTGATTCTATATCATTGTATATTATTTTATGCGTGTTCTTATGTGGAGTGGTGATGATACAATGTACATTATTCCGTTCAGAAATCTTACGAGTTTATAGAAAGAGAGAGAAAGTCTGTGCGGTGTGCCGTACCATTTATTTTAAATTCTGAGTGTAGAACCTTTTTGGCCAAAAATAGCATTTACAGGATCCATTACTAATGGTTTGGTCATTAGACTAGTGGTGTAGTGTCAGGGTAGGATATGAGACTAAGTAACCCAAACCTTCTATTGGGCAGTTAAGATAAATTAATACCAAAGGTTTATATACTATTAAAACAACACCCAAAGTGATAAAACCTACATAAAGGCTTCTTGCACAGAGAAAATATTTATTTCCCTTCCTCTATTGAGACTCACCTCACTTTGTACCAAACTTTTTTTTTTTCTATTTGTCATCACTTTCTTATTCCCACCCCTTTATCCCTATTCCAGGGGTACCGCTAATAAACTTGAGAAGAAGCTAGTCTCAACAGAGTTGTCAAATTGTATTTGTATTTAGGTTTCACTATTACTCATATTGTGTATATTAACAAACAATTATATTGTAAACAATACTAAACTATATAACAATATAAATTTACTATTGGGAAAAACTATAGAAATTAACTATTGGGAAAAACTACAGAAATCTACAATTGAGGAAATCTACAGAAATGTACTATTGAGGAAAACTATTGAAATGTACTATTGAGGAAAACTATTGAAATGTACTATTAGGGAAAACTATAGAAATTTACTATTGTGAACAACTATAAAAACTTACTACCGGAAAAAACTATGGACAGAAAAAAAATGCATGAAAAAAGCTGTGATGACTATTTTTATTTGTGTTATTTTAACTGCAATCCAAATTCATATAAAATGTAGTAATGTAATTAAATATTGTAATAAACCCACTTCGGTGGCTGCATATGGTTTAGTGGCATCCCACTTACAGTAAACTAGAATGCCGATGACAGAGAGACTGAGGTTTAAATCTCGATTGGGTGTACTGAGGGTTTTTTCCGTAATGGTTTTCCACTCTACCTCCATGCAAATGAGAGTAACCTTTTTTCATCCTTAAACCATTAGCGTAATTAGTACATATAGTAAGACGCAGTGTCAAAAAAAAATCAGATCCATTAAAACATTTTAAAATTATGCATTCACATCTTGCTCGCACTTCCTCTGTGATTTGATCTTCCCACCTCTTTCTTGGTCTTCTCGTGCCTTTTACCTCCAACATTCTTCTTGGCGACCTCTTTCCCATTCTCTTGATATGTCCTTACCACTTTCCTGTACATCCACCTGCTCTTTCCCTTATGACCTAATTTCCTATTCTCTCCCTCTCCTGGTGAACCTATTTGATCAGTTAAATAAATGTATAAACAATTAACAATATGTGCATATCCACAAATAATGGTAATTAAAATGAATAGAATATAAAAGGTAGTTCAAGTGTCCCAATTAACATTGATAATAATGTAAAAAAAAAAATTTCTCTCTCAAATAGGTCACATGGGTATTTTTATATATAGAAACATCTTATTCTAATTTATTTTCATCCTGCTGAGTTTGAATGAAAAAAATTAATTTTATTTTAATTTGGTAAGAGAAAATAACAACTAACTGGCCTCGTGGGCTAGTGTTCAGCGTCCTTGGCCACTGACTAGAGGTCCAGGGTTCGATTCCTGGTGAATACCATGGGTATTTTCCTCTAAAAGCAGAACTCTGCCGCAAAACAAGTAAAGTATAGTTCTTACAATAATTGTATGCTAAAGCCATTTTATAAAAAATACTCTTAAATAGGTGGTCATTATCGGTATATCCAAACTTTTAAATTAAAAAAAAAAAGTTATTTAGTTGGTCTATTAAATAATTATATGGCGCTGTGTTACAAGATGTTTTTAAATTATAAAGGGAAAATTGTTAGTCCTTTGCAAAAGCTATTTATTAATTTTTTTGTGGAAAAAAAAAAGTTAAGATGTCATCGCTCCATGCAGTTTCTACATTAGTTTTTAACTAATGTGAACATTTACACGAGATTTCATTACTTAACCCTAGTGAATAATTTTTTTGAATAATTCATTATAAAAAAAATTTCAAAAATTTAGTAGCCTATTATTTGTTTCACGGTAGTTTTGCAAGTCTAATGACAATGTTAAATTAGGGAATATTTTGGTATTTTGAAAAAAAAGTCTTATGTTCTTTACCCATGTTTTTATACACTCTACTTTTCTAACTTCTCTAAAATCAAACTTCCCTTAACACACTAGCTAACCATAATAAAATAAATGCAGTGATTTAACTTATTTCCTATTCATAACCTATAAATTATTTTAGAGCAAAAAAATTAAATTATTTAAACAAGCTATAGGCCTACATAACAATTCGTTATTACTATAATAGTTGGTGACAGTAGCTTTCTATATTTCACAAAATTGTGAAAACATATATTCACTCTGTTTTTTGAATATAGTATGTGAACATGGTGCAATTAAAGGCAATTTCCAACTGTGCAATTGTACATAAATTTAAAACTTAGTTGTGTTAAAATAAACTTATTAACTGAGTTGGTTCCATAAAAATAAACATCAATTTTATTTTGGAATCTTTTTTTGAAACATGAGCTTTATTTTTAAACAGTTCCATTCAAAAATATATTTCTTAACTTAGTGATCTTACAGTATTGAAAATTGGTAAATACAAAGAAAGATAAACTTACTAAGCGAAAGTTGAGTGAAGAGATTCCAAAAACTAAAAAATGTGGGGAAAACCTAATGCTCAAATGTGACATATTCATCCTTTCTTCTTGCTTCCTATATTAGTAAAAGTCACACACACATACATTGAAACAGAAACAAAGTTCTTATTTTTGGAACTATTACTTTTGTCAAACAAGAAGGGGAGAAAAAAGAGAATAAAAAACATTATTCAAAACCCCAACCTATTTCATTTTGAATTTGAAAAAATATTGATAAAAACACCGGTTGTTGGTGTAGGTTAGTATTTTACATTGTGCTTTTTGTCTCCTCTACCCCCCACAATCCCCTCTCATTAAAAAAGGCATTAATGCCAAACTATAAAACCTTTGTGTTTCAATGTCTGTGACTATTTATACTATATAAGCCAGAAGAAAGGAAGATGTCACATTTGTATATTGGTTACTTCCCATAATTACTTTCTCTCTATCTTACAGGTAGAGAAAGTATGGTGATCGTCAAAAAAATCGAACTCGAGATTTTGATGATCTTGACGTTTCATGACTTCCTGAATCGAAAAAGTTGTTTTTGAATTTCTGTCTGTCTGTCTGTCTGTACCTCCAACTAGAGCCTAAACTATTTTACCGATTGAGCTGAAACTTGATATCTAGGGTTTTCATAGGGTTGCCCGAGGGTTTTGGAATTGCATATCTACCCCTAAAATTAAAGGTAGTTTACTGAAGGGAAAAAAGAGAAAAAGTCGATTTTCTCAAAATCGGCTCTGACGATTTTGATTAAATTTCATTTATGAACATTAATAAATATTCCAAACAAAATGGCTACTCTCAATATTTCGGCAAAATGGCTTTAAGGGCTCCGTCTCATGCGTAATTAACATTTTTTATAATATCTCCGAAACTATTTGAGATATGAAATTACTTAGCATTACAAATATGTGTATATATTTATAATACAATATATTTATTCGAAACATATTTTTATAAAATCAATAATTTTCAATCTATACGCAATTATATATATATTTTTAACTTTTTGGACATTAAAGCTTAAGTATTGCGACCGTAAAAAAAACTAACCTGAAATGTTGATGGATGTCATCGTCTCATGACCCCCGAACCCTAAAAAATAGTCTTTGCAATGCCGTCTGTCTGTGTGTCTATAAAAACTTAAAATTAAGGGTAGTTTACTGAAGGGCGAAAAGAGAAAAATGGTTTTCTCAAAATCTGCTCAAACGATTTTGATTAAAATTCGTATCTAGGCGTTGATTAAGATTATAAATAAACTGGCTATTTTCATTTTCCTATGAAAATGATTTTTAGGGTACTTTACAGAAGCGTTAATTTCCGTATCTCCACAACTATATGAGAAATTAAACAACTTATCATTGCAAAATTGTAGGACTATTAGAAATAAAAACTTTTATTTGACATATATTTTTATAAAAGCAACAGTTTCTGAGATATTTGCAAATATATTAATACAATTTTGTGAGCTTTAATTGTAAACATATACTACTTAAGTCTTAACGCAATAATTCTCCAATGCCATAGATTAATTAAATATAAGTAAGTATCTAAAAAAAGTATGATATTTTTCCTTAAAGCTCTTAGGAGAAATGTTTGCACAGCAATGATCTATCTCCATTTTAGACTCAATAGTCAATATTTACATTTTTTTATTGGTCAAAATGTATAAATGAATAATTAAATATCAATGCGATGACTTGAAGATCTGCAACACCTTATAAAATGTTAAAATTTTAACCAAAATCGAAATTTTAATACGAAGTGTTACCCTTGTGGAAGACATTAAACTGTTTGAAATGCTCTTAGGTGGCAAAGATGTGCCTCTTTTCTCATTGATTATATATCATTTTATATTGTTTTATGCGTGTTCTTATGTGGAGTGGTGATGATACAATGTACATTATTCCGTTCAGAAATCTTATGAGTTTATAGAAAGAGAGAGAAAGTCTGTGCGGTGCGCCTTACCATTTATTTTTCATGTTTTCCTAGGTGGGTTTTCTTTACTCACTTTTCATTATATTATCATTTAGCCTTTGGGCCTCCTCATTGGTAAACATTAAATATCGTTCCTTAGTCCAATTGAACCTGTTCCACTGTGCTTTTTTTTTCAGGGATGAATGAACTTACTGGAAAGTTAGATATTCCAATATCCACACTCAACATAATTGTTGAAGGACTGAAACAACCTCTTCAGTTTGACATCAGGTCCAAAAACAATGTTCCCATTTTTAAATCTGAGATCTGCTCTTATAACGATGTAAAAATTGGTTCAAGACTAACTGGTAATCTAAATAATTTAATCTATTTTTTTAAATTTCAATATACATAATTTGTGATGCATCCAAAGTTAGTGAACATGAATGATTGTTTGATTCATTGTTGAATTGGCTTTATCAGGTATGAAGTTGGCAAAGATAACTAATTTTAATGACTGTTCCATGTATGTATGTTCTGTAAAAGTTGACAAGTTCCATAAATGAGCACAACTCCATCAATGAGGTAGATTATTTTGCTTTCGACACACTATACCGTGGCAACAAACTAACCACTGCCACTTAGCTCGTCATGCCTACTCACCCTGTTTAACTGCCTCGCCGGAGCCTAGTAACGAACCTGAAGATGGGCACCAACGGTCAGCATGGTTCACATTCACAACAAAAACTCTTATCTAACGATCCGACGCTACAAACAGTTGTTTCACCATCCAGAAGAATGGCAGTGTGTAAAGCGCGTGCGCGATCTGATGAACATAATTGGGTCTCAATAGTTGTCTTCTCGTCACCCCCCCCCCCCCCCCCCTCCCTTTCATACCAAGACTTCATGGTGTCATGCGCAGACGCCAATGAAGTCATCTAAGTGCTGATTGGACATTAATTACATCATTGTTTGGCTATTCATACCAACCCCTTTTTCTCCCACTGAATCAAAATGAATATAAGCGTGTGCTCGGCAAGAATATGTACTTTTTGATGCTATTAGCCATTAGAGCGCCTAAGACTCTACAATGCAAGTGGACGTTATGATGGACACTTATTTAATTATATTATTTAGATCTGCGATAGAGTCTAGGGTTTATTCAAATTTCATTATATAATTATTCTACCAATTGTCTAGGTCTACAATATATTATGGGCAACTTCTTTGCCAGTTTAAAAATTGTAAATATCTTTAATTGTTTAGGTTAGTATTATGTTTTCTCGACTTGTCATTATTTCATAAATTTGAAGCTATATACATTGGTAAGGAATTAAGGCGCTTAGTTAGCGTTTAGGTCTAGGATAAGATCATTGGATAATCAGGGCTGCCAATTAGATATGTCAAAACTTACAATAGCAGGCTAGTTTCTGAATATAAATGTAGAGCGCATAACATGTAAAAATCTTTTGTTAGAATTAGGTTGATTTATTCTTGTAACTGGAAGTAAATTTTAGCCTACTTTTCAACATGTTTATAAATCAAATTATGCAGGGTCTTAACAGTAGGGTATATATGTTTTGGTGAGCTTATCCTAAAACTATGTTTATTTATGGTGTTATATTGTTTAGTGGCGACGCTTGAGCTAATTCCCAAATATTTCTTGATATTCTTAAAAGATTAAGAGTATCTTTTGTTTCGTTCTGAGAGCTAGGAAGAATACGCTCAGATTATGATCAGATTGTCATGTTATATATATTCATCTGTTATTATGTTTTTAAACAAATTCGCCTATGGCTTTATATTGTCACTATTCCCGCTTAGTTTATGTGAGATTCCTATCCTTTTTGCAATAGGCCAGCTTAAGAAACAGGGAATATTATTTAATTTGAGTTTTGATCATTAAAGTACCCTGGTGATTAACCTTGTATATTTGTCAAAACCATACAATTGGTTGAACACAATTGTCATGTTAATTTCATTAGTCAGCCAGTAGACACAGGGCACTCATTATGTGAACTTTGTGGCCATTCATACACAATTGTGAAGGCACATTTATACAATTTTATCTTGAAACCACTTTAGGAGTTTGTCTACCCTTTTTAGGCACAGTTGTTTGATTTTATCCACGCTAACTATAATCAACTATATCAAATACTTTTTTCATTGTTGCTAGAATTTGTACCATTACAATTTGAAAATCTACCTATAGCTATATAAATACCGTATTTAATTTTCAGACATTTGTAAAATCTTTTATATGTATTAAACATCAAAACATATATATATATATAAGAGAGAGAGAGAGAGAGACAGAGATCTGTGTAGAAGAAAAACTTTATCTCAGAACAATCACAACATAATATGATACCTAGGATTTTCAGGCAGATCAAGCGTTGGGAATAATTCACAGTACACACAAGTAAAAAAGAGTTTAGAGTACAACCACAAAAGTCTAAAAGAACAGGGATTCATTATTCAAGCAAGAATTACAATATATTTATTTGTGACATTACAATACCATAAATATTGTGAACCATAAGTTATAAGTAAATATATTGTTAAAACTTGCATTTCAACAGTAGAACAGAGGTGTAGCATCAGAGTAATACACCCAAACCTTATAGTGGACAGTCAAGATAAATAAATATAAAGGCTTATCTGCTATTGTACAGTGATAAAACTAACATACGAGGCCTGTTCTAAAAGTTCCCAAACTTTTTTTTTAATAACTTTTTTGGGCTTACCTACAACTTATTTAGCTTTGTCACCTTCAAAGTACATCTCTCCTCGGTTGATACACCACTCCCAAAGCCGTTTCCACTTCTTGAAGCAGTTCTGATAGGCATTTTTCGGTATTGCGGATAGGTTGGCCTGTGATTTTCCTTTAATGTCTTCAATTGTGACGAATCTTTGTCTTTCAAAGTTGATTTTAGTTTTGGGAACAGGAATAAGTCTGCCAGGTCAGGTGAGTATGGAGATTGGGTCCTGGCATTTTTTCGCAGATGTCTTAGAACCAAGATAATAACAACTATTTACTGTATGTACCTCCAGTAAAAAATTTGTGATGAACAACCTCGACGTAAAAAAAAAAACCCGTCAGCATGACTTTCACGTTCAACCTGGCCCACCGCGCTTTATTCTGTCTCTGCAATTTTTTTTTTCCAACCCACTGTGATGACTGGGTTTTTGTCTTCACATCATAGCCGTAGACCCCTGTCTTTTCGCCAGCGATAATTCCCTTCCTGAATTTTCTTCCACGTTTGCGTGATCCTAAAGTTCCTGGCAAATTGCAACTCGATGGTTTTTCCGATCCTAAGTCAGCAGCAGTGGGACGAACTCTGCAACAACATGCTGCATTTCCAATTTTTCACTCAGAATGTCGTGACACGATCCCATTGAAATCTTACAGTCATCCACGATCTCTCAAACAGTCAATCGACGGTTTGAACGCACAGTCTTCCGAACTTGGGCCACATGAGCAAAGTCAGTTGACATCGAGGGTTGCCCTGAACGCGGATCATCATCATTTGTCTGCCAACCATCTTTGAATTGCTTAAACCATTCATAAACCTGCCTACGGCCCAGGCACAGATCTTCATAAACTTGTTTCATCATTTCATGAGTTTCCTTAAATGTTTTCCCATGTTTGATGCAAAATTTAATGTTGATACACTGCTCATAAATTCAGCCATCTCAAAATCGCAAAACACACAACAACCTCCTAAACAAAACAATGCGGCGCAATGACTAACCAGAATAGAATAATGAGGTCAACAGCATGTTAATTGTGAAGCAATCCACTATAAAGCGCAACTTATCATACATCTCTACGACATCGCGTTTGCACTCTATTTAATTAGTCTGGGAACTTTTTTAACAGCCCTTGTAAATGTTTCTTGCACGGAGAATATATTATTTTTCTTTTAATCTCACAATAGGGACTAACCATACTTTGTAGAAAATTGATATTTTTCTTAAATTATTCAAGCTTCCAACCTTTTTCTCTACTCCATGAATTCTGCTATTAGCCTCGAGGAGAAAATAATTCCAATGAGTTACCAAATTTGTATGATATTCAGATGTGGAGTCAACATAATTATTTAAATAGTTTATTATTATTACTACTATTATTATTATTACTATTATTATTATTATTATTATTATTATTATTATTATTATTATTATTATTATTATTATTATTATTATTATTATTATTATTATTATTATTATTATTATTATTATTATTATTATTATTATTATTATTATGCATACAAAATCCGACACCTTAGCTTAGTTGGTAGTGTGTCTGTCTACTGAGTTAAGGGTCCCGGGTTCGGTCCCTGACATGGCCAAAAAAATTATCATTGGTGAAATGTGGGTTTAACCTTTCACAATGATGCATTAATGGCCAAGGACTGGAAGTTGTGCCTGCCCTAGTCTCAAGTTGAATTGAAGGGCATATGAAGTTATGACAGGCCTACCAAGCCGGTAGTGGAAAATATATAGCTATAATAATAAACTGAGCTAGTCCACAGGCTGGAAACATTAATGGATGTAAAAATGTAATATAATACAATAGAACAAACAGTTACATTTTAAACTATGCTATTCTAACCAATAATTATTTTACTCTTGTAAATGTTAGCTAATTAAATTTATGTTTTATTTTGATTTGCTTTTATGTTTGCTAATAATGTTTTTTTTAATGCTGTCAAGCAGTTATGGCATTAGAGAGGAGGTAGGGCATTTGGGGAGGAACAAGAGGGAAGAAGGGTTGCTAATACTTGAGAAGAGATTTCTATGAAAGCTATACAAACATAAAACACCTTGCTTTTCTACGCGAGCTGAAAAGTTTACATAGTTTAGTCACAAATTGGTTAGAACACACGCTAAATGTTCATGTTAATGCAGGTACACTTCCTCAAAAATTCAACTTTACTCATCCCCAACACATAAGCATAATTAGTAGCTAGCATATAACCTGAAAAGGGTAGCAATAGGTGGTGCTAAAATCTTAATTGAAAAATAATATTAAAGAATAAGCAAGAAAAAACTTTTATCGAAGCACACATATTTAATAGTAAAATTTACAACTATGATATTAAAATTTACCAACTATGATATTAAAATATACCAAACATTGAATTAAAAGTTGTTTTAGACGATATTTTAATATGAATCATAACAAAAGCAGATATATATTGCAAATCTATGTTTTAATTTTAAATTTAAGTCAAGCACCTAGTTATTGATCTACAAATATTGTATAATATATTTTAATTATGGCTGGGACAATCTTGCCTCTCACTCATACTAATAATTCGGTTTATTTTCTTGACAATATTACAAACGTAATATGCAAAACAACACACAAAATTTGTTGAACATAGAAAAGTTTTGGTTCATTAAATTCATATTAAAAATATTAATAAACATAACATTATTCACAATTTAAAAAAACTGAAATATGTATCAACTATTTTAAAGGGAGAATGGGGAAGTACAAGGTTGATGAGCGTTTTAGACCTCTTGATATAAATCTAAAATGCTCTCTTGTGAGCATAGATTATTAATAATTCATATTAATTATCTCATAACCAACATAAAGTGATTCAAATGTTAAGATCCTATATATTAGTTCTCATCTTTTCCATAAAAAGAAGTTAACCTTTTTTTTTATAATGAACTTAAACCAAACAATAGTGATAAATGACAAAATAAATATTTTAAAATCTTTATTTTTAGTTATCAGGCAGGGTTTATATGATTCATTAAGTTGAAAAAATATATGAGTCCATTACTCATGAACTAGTGTTGAATTATTTTGGATTTGTTTATCCTCTCATTCATTCACTTTTTTTTTTCCTTGTTTTCTTACTCCCTTCCACCAGTCAATTTCTTCCCTGCCAGTAATCGATAGTACAAAGGACAAGGTTGTCTACTACCCATTTTAAAACTAGCAATTCACCACCACATGACTTCACACTTACACATTACAAAATATCAGTACGAACTATCGGCTTGCAAATGCCAATCATTTGCTTAACTTATTGTGCCATAATAGCTCGATGGTTGGATTGGCAATTGGCATATGCCCAAAGTCTAGTTTTAATAAAGTCGAGTGAATATAATTAATTTATGCTTTTTATTTTATATATATATATATATATATATATATATATATATATATATATATATAATCTCCACATCTTAATACCTGTTCATATTATGGCAGATAAAATAACGATTTAATCTAATTCAAAATATTTTCAAACAATTGATTTCAATTATTTCTCAGTAATATATATTTTAGCACCATATTTTAAGCTTGACTATTTTATTTTTAATACGATCATATTGATTGATAAGGCTTATTTATGATAAAGATGATCTTTTTGTGTTTACATGAAATAGGTACCTCAAAATTTTACAAACTTTCTGATAATATGTATTTAATAAGAAATCATCTTTATTATAAATAAGACTGAAAATTGTGTAACACTTATATAACACCGAAACATATCGTCAAAGAAGAAGCCTAGCTAATATCAAATAAGGAGAAGGAAAAATAAAGATAAATAAGATATAATTCTATCATTGACTTTTATAAATATAATTTAAATTTTTTTTACTTTCAAATATTTAAAATCACTTAAAAACCATCAGATCAATTATTCATTTTATCTTTAACATGTTGAGTCCCAGCGAGATAATCAAATTAGCTCCTTGGACCAAATTAATTTCTGGCCCCAAACATTTTTAAAAGCAATTCATAGAAAATAGCAAAAAAATAAATATATTTTTTATGTTGTGTGTGTTTGGAATTTAAAAAATTAGTGCAGTCCTAATACATTCTGGCCGGACATTTTCATGCAGTTACCGCTCATTGGTATACCCAATGGACAAAAATAAAAGTTTTACTGATCAAGGGCCCAGGGATGTTTTTTGAGCTATTAACACTATGCTATTCAAAAGCCACAACCACATGAATGCAATCCCCTTGGCTGAAGAATAGGTCAGAAACAAATTACTCGGCATTCTTAGGCCCTGCATTATCTGTGATGGAAATTCACTGGTTGGGTCCTCAACATGTAAAATAAAATTATATATTTTATTTATTACTATGTTCTTTTTTTTTCTTTTTTTTTTTTCAGGTCAAGTGAAAAATGTCACCACCTTTCCCGCGTTTGTTGATTGTGGTTTGGAAGTAATGGATTTATACTGCCAAGTATATTAACACTATCAACATTTGTGTTGGTGACAGAGTAGAGGTTAAAGTAAACAACAAGAGGGTTGTCTTGAAAGGGACCAAAGTTAATTAAATTTGAATTAATGAAATTTTGAAATGAGAAAATTATTTGACCCATTTCATACTAAAATATACTTGTTTTTATTCTTATAATTAATTTGTCATTTTTGAATTGTTCAATTGCAAGACATTTGTTAACTTAAAACAAATAAATAATTTTCAATAACTTAAACCATATAGAGTATTAATTAATTATTATTATTATTCATTATTATTAATTATTATTATTATTATTAGTTATTATTATTATTATATTATTATATTATTATTATTATTATTTTATTATTATTAATTACTTTTTGCCATAGGGCTTAGTACTCTTAGGTGTTGTAGTTGTAGTAAATACTCATATATCACCTCCTTGCTGCACTAATGTTCTGTGGTTTATCTGAAACTTTAAATTTGAAGGGTGACCTGGCGTTCTACAGTTTAAGGTGTTAGATTCTGTGCTGGGGTCCGGGTTAAATCCTCGTACCGGCACAGATTTATCTGATTGCCAAACCTTCCTTCACTCTGACAATAAGTGTATTAATCACACTTGTGAATGTGTGGAATGCCAGACCTCCACCGTGTTTGGATCCCACGTTAACTGTAAGGCCTCCATTTCATCTCACATTCACCCTACATACACATTAGCATAAGTGCGTACAACCTGAAGGGTAGTTAGACGCATGTTAGTAATAATAGTAATGATTTTAAATTTAAAGAGTTTTTCAGTATTTATAAAAAGTTGCACTACACAGTCAAAGCATTTATCCATTTAAGAGTCTCGAAAAATAATATATAAAACTCTAGAAATTTGTAATTGTCGTGTAATTCTAATATTGCTTCATAACTAAATTTCTCTTTGATAGAGTAGAACTGTAATAACCATGGACGGTTTTTGCATATTTGCCTTTACTTTTTTTTGATTATAAAACATAGGCAGTTTTGATACATATGTATTTATAATATAATGATAAATATGTTGATTTTATAGTGCTTATAACTGCCTATTTCGGCTTTGTCCTATCTCTTTCTCTCTCCTCTTTCTTATGGTTTGAATTTTTCCTAAAAGATAAAGTCCAGTTGCTTGTAAATTGTTAGTTATGGCATACTTGTTTGAAGTGGGTTTCAAAATCAACACTTGTAAAATAGCTTCCAATGAGCGGAAATCGGATGGAGGACAATGGGAGCAATGGTAGACATCTTGGGAGAAAATGACATGCTATTTTAGGAGAAAAGTTCAACTTCTTTGAAATGCCAAATTTGAAATTTTTTCCTTTGGCATCGTGGGAATAGAATAATTCAAATTATAAAACACATTTTATCTTAAAATATAACTCATTTCACAACTGAAAATCTAAAAAAGTATCTAGTGATAATCAGGATGTGACCAGCTTCGGTGTTCGAATGGTTAAGGCAGTGGTTCTCAAACTTCTAAGTCACACAGCCCCCTATAATTGTAGAATAGCTGTTCGCATGATCATAAATTTATAGTATATTATAGGGATAAAATAATAATTATTATTTATTTTATAGTCACAATTAAGGCTCTGCGAGTACTCGTATTCTGAGCTTCAAGCCGATCTTGTCGCTTAAGCTTGAAATCGAGATTGAAAGCTTTGTAGGCTTGTCATTTTCAAGCTTCCACTTGATGTACTTAATAATCTATTTGTAAAACACAACAATTAAGCATAATCTATTTAACTGAGATAATATCAGCATTTCCATTATAAATCATTTGGTTACTTAACAAATTGTTAAAAATTAATTTCAATTTTCACATTACATAACGTAATAGAACCTTAAAACCACTTTCGCCCTGTAAATGTATTCAATATTTTCATCCATTTTGAATTATACTTGATTGAAGTTGTTTATTTGTATTGCCATGACAAAGCAATGAAAATAAAATAGTAAGAAGATTACTAATAAATTGAATGATTTTTTTTTCATATTTTACTGGTCTCAAATTTATAATAATATATTTATGTTAAATTAAAAATCAAATATCAATTATCAAGATATAAAATTATAATTAAATATTTTCAAACAAGATAGTTTAAAACTCGTTTTAAATAGTACGTTTAGCTACAAAACTCAGCTTCTAGGTTAAGTACAATTAGTTATAAATTATATTGATTAACTGTTTAAAATCCAGTTGATCTTTATATTGAAGTACATTTTTACCAATTAAATAATTAATTAAAAAAAGCATTTATTTTCATATTGTTGCTAAAAATATTTTAAATCATATTAATTTTAATTGTAAAATATCAGCATCAACTTTATAAGCATTATAAAATTGAATTGAAGAAAATTCTCTATTAATATTATGTTTAACGAGAGCTTACAATGCACATGTGCAACTGGGCATAGAGGAAGAATGAACAGAAACTTGATCATGCATGTTTTACATATAGGAATAATAAAACAAAATATTCGAAACACTTCAAATTCTAATGGTTATATTCTTGCGTTTCTTATACGGTAATAAGTACTGAAGCATATTTGGTAAATATTACCCATATTAAAACGTCACTTTCTTTAACTTTTATCAACACAGCGTGAGAAATCTTACAATTATGTAAAGTGATAGTACAGAACCAACCTGAAAGATGGTTAGGTTAGTCTGAATATAAACAAAACACTTCTCTATTTATAATTTTTTTTTACACTTTTGCACTTCTTCATACTCCATATGTGCACATTGTTTTGAAATTTAGGAAATATCTATTTTCATATGGAGAGACATTAATGAAAAAGTATATTCCGAAAATTCAAACTAATGTGCAATGTGAAGTTTTGAAGAAGTAGAGAAGAAGTATTTTGTTCTATCTATACTAACCCAACTATCCTTTAAGGTGCTTCTCACTTCACTTACTTTATATCTGCACAGTGTTTCTACACGTCTTGTTATACATTTCCAAGCATCATGCAATTATTCATTTTATTAACTTTTTTAATTGTTAGTGTAATTTAATGTCCTAAAGACATGAGTGTTGTTCTTATTTTTTAATTGTGTTTTATAGTGTTATTCTAATTAAAAACCAATATTTGATTATTTAACTTTTTTTTTTTCAAAATTATTACTATTATAAAATGAGTGTCATTCTTCTTTTAGAACACGTGTTTAATACTTTCTAACATTTTAAAATTATGTCTGAAGCTTTTAGAAATACTTGACTGAGTTTGACCAGAATGACCCAAGCTCGCAGACCCTTAGTTACGATAATTATATTAATGTAAAAGTTATTACAATATATATGAAAACAAATATGCATATAGTGGTATTATATTCGTACACTTTTAATCATATTTTGTTTTAATAAATTTAAAAATTATTACAATAAAAATAAAACATGTATTATATTTGTACATTTATAATCACTGATAATTAATGTGATGAGTGGAGAAATTCTATCGACCATTGACCTTAATTTTGATTCCACATTAAGACCATTTGTTTTCACATATTTTATACCATAAAGAGCAGAAAAGGCTTGCTCGAACAAATCCGTATTTGGAAAAGGCATCAAATGTTTCAGTGCTTTTCTGAAAGTTTTTTGTGCTTACTATGTGCACACAACCAAAAGTCAAAGAGTTTAGAGTCGTTAAAAACGTTTTTCCAGGAACTGTTGCATAATGTCACTAGCTGGTCTTATTCATTGTTTGACTAGAGAAGTTAATCTTAAATCCCTTGTCTTTTCAAAATTGAAAACAAAATTTATCTCATATTCCTCCTTTCCTATTTCTGTTGAAGAAAATGATTTCGCCTTGATCAACAATGGTGATATTTGGCCTACTGCCTGTCTTGTTGCACCTTTCTACGGAAGTTGCTACCAGAGCAGACCATTACTGAGGAGTCCCCCCCGTGTGTCTGTCTATCCTTGCGAAAGTCACTGTTGCATCTGACCTTGACTCTAAAGAGATTACATCAATAACACCATTCTTGACCGTTGATGGAAGCCTGGAGGATACCACCCAATCCAACTCTAAGTGAATACTAGTGATGTACATGGTCTTCAAACTAAAACTGGTGAATTATTTGCTAATGTTTATTTGGTTGAAACTAGGCTCTATAGTGAGTATGTTAATGAAAATAAATTACTTTTGCCCTACCTATAATGTTTATAGATCTGATAAGTTATATAATGAAATAATGCTACCCCCACCACATATATTGACTATGCATGTGGTGATTACTTCAACCTTTACAGTGATCAGACCACTGATGATTGATCTTGTGTTTATTCAACTACTGATGTTAAGGGGGAACTCCCACTAACGTCTAACAAAACGTGTACTACCAACATCCTTAACTCTTATGGTAGTTATTATTTAATAGGTTTGTAAATTTTTCTCCTATTTAAATAAAGGTTGTTTGTCTCAAGAGGTGATGGATGGTGTTCTTATTTCTATTATTGAATTTTTTTTCTGGTGTGATCAAAAGAACATGTTGAAAATAATATGAAAAGTGTCTGGATTGAAATCCTAAAAACTGTTAACTGGGAACATATATCTTGCTCCCCAAACAACACTCAAAATATTTTGTAATTACTTTACTTTTCTAGAAGGTGCTTTGTCCAACTATCTCTTTCGAATATTACTTTTAGGTGATTTTAACTGCCCTAACATTGATTGGAACTATCATTATGCTCAAAATAAATCTCATTTCAACATTAAATTAAATAACCATCTTCTTGCATTGACTAATATAATAGGATTAGAATAATTTAACGAAACTGATAATAAGGACACTAACCTCCTTGGCCTTATTTTTGCTAATTTCCACCACCCTTTGGTGATACTCAGCTCTCTATAATGATATAGCTCATCCGCCCTTACTGATTACACTAGATGTACCCATCGCTACTAAAATAATGCTACCCCCACCACTCCCACAAAAAAGATATAATTGATTGAATTTAATTTTGTTAAATCTTATGATTTATCTTCCATGATTACACCCAAAATATTTTTTTTCTAAATTTGTCATCTCTATTTTTAAAATGAATGTATTTTTGGCTAGCTCCTGAATAGTTTAGAATTAAATAAAATATATATAAAATATATTTTAAATAATAATTTTAACAATGATCATATTTTTTAAAAACTATAAATATTAATTAAAAGCAAACTTATGGGGATGTGTGTACCCTTTTTACTATCTCAGGGTACATCTCCCCGACACCCCTAGCACCGATGTGTCGTTGGCGCGAACTGCCCACTCTTGGTATTCTTTCGCATGGGAGTATTTCATTCCGTAAAGAAACAAAAAGACCAATAAATATATCATGTTTCACTTATGTTTTATTCTTAACTTCTTAAGGTCGGGTACACCCGGATCCTTCTTTGACACTCTCCAAGTCCTGGCCTTTCCTTCATTTGTCTTTCTTTTGCTAGCGTCCGTTTCATACCTCGACCGGCACTCCAATGACCCATACTTCCTTACACCACATCTTAGAGAGAGCGAGGTGCCGTCTAGCGGCACACCTTTCAACCAAACAACCAGGTGTGACGCAGACGGTACATGTGTACACAATTATTATTTCACTCCCTCATTACTTTAATACCTTTTCCACCTGAACAGTTAACTGAAACAGCACATCGAGTGAAGTCTTTTTAAAAACAGAATATTATTGATTTCCAATCTGAGTCTTATCACCCAGTTTTTTGTGTGTGGTGAAGCCGTTTCCTCCACCACTCGACAACCAATAACTTCCCCACACTTATGTTTTACCATGTAGCTTGTATGTAACCTGGAAATGTCACTTAGCACATTGAGTACGTGACCGTCCCATTTTAAATGTTCCAATAAAAACTATTCAGATTGATTTTTGTTGCCAACCTTATATAAAATTCTAGACGGAAATGTTCTTTTTCCAGTGATATATGACACTACTACACTATATATCAGATAAAGTGAGAACTAGCTCAAATATGGAGAGCCGACATCATCGGCTCTGGCACTTCTAACGGTAGTAAGCGGAGCCAATCAGATCGGCCCGTGGACTTTTAGCAATAGTAGGTGGTGCCCGGTCAAATCTGTTTGTGGCACTAAAAGGGTTCATATCAATAGTTTCAAAGCTATAAATGTATATATTTATCTTGAAATATTAAATTTATTGTTGTCCGACACCTTAGCTCAGTCTAATTTATATTTACTGAGCTAAGAGACCCAGGTTCGACTCCTGGCATAGCCAAAAAATATACCTTTGGCAAAATGTGGGTGTCCCCTCTCACAGTGATAAATTAACGACCAGAGGCTAGCTGTTGTGTCTCCTTTAGATTTAAGTTAGTTTATAAGCCCTTTGCTGATATAATCAGTTGGTTCCAAAAGTGAACGTTTAATACCTCAAATAAATTAAATGAAAAACAACCATATACTGGGGTCCAGTAAACCCCATGCAATTTTATTTGTTTCTAGTTTGTTTTTTTCACTTAGTGCACAGTAATTTATTGTCTGGTAATCTATGTTGGCATCACTGTGAACGTGTTTCAGCTATTTTAGAGGTGTTTAAACACCAATTCATCAAGTTACATCGTTTGGAAGTGGTGTGTGGGTGGGTACACTGGACCCCAGTATAACTGAGTATAAAAAAGACTACCATATATAAAATTTATGTTTTATGTTGATTTTAAACAATCACTTTTTATCGGTTTTATAAATGTACTGCAATTTTACAAAACCAATTTATAATTTTACTATTTACTAAAAATTAATGTCATGTATGTTTAATCTAAAGAGTTTTAAGTTTATCAACTTTATGTGGGAATTTTTTTTTTTTTTTAATTCTTGCCTTTTCATTTCACAGATCCATTGAGAATTATAAATTAAAAACATTTACCTCAAAATAATGAAAAGTTTACATTAAAATATAAATAAAAATGAAAAAACAAAATGGTGTCTTGTATCGAAGAAATATGTGTACAGTCAGAGGGTTAATTGTTATGCTCTTTGGAATACAGAGAGGTTACTCTTTTCTCATTGTTTCTGTAACAGTGTATATTATTTCATTTATGCTAGTTTGTGGAGTGTTTCTGCAACAATTTACATTATTTCGTTTCACAAATTTTATGAGTTTTTATTAAAGGTCTTTATTTTAGAATACATCATACCATTTATTTATTTTTTCAAACCTCTAAATACTTTAAGCAAGATTGATCCTGCTAATTTTAAAGTATGGTGTTCCAAGTAATGAACTTGTCTACTTTAATGAGTTTTTTAAACTCTTTGTGTTACTTTTATAAAGTCAAAAATTACCTAACTCTTTTGAGTAAATATATTTAATTCGCACAACCTTTGCTTATAAATTGTGGGCAGAAGGAAGATCACATGTTTGTATCTGGGTATGTGTATGTTTGTTTCAAGTCTCATATACACACACACACACACAGTGAAACAAGTACAATCCTATTATAAATACCCTTTCCATGAAAAGTTTTTATTAATTCTTTTAAATAGTCTGAATTTAAACCAATTTTATCCCGATGAATGGCTCTTAGCTCCTTCTACTTGATTTAATTATACACAATAGTAACAAATAGCCAAATCATCCTCATTATTTACATTTATGTTTTTATTCCTCATTGACTTATGTGATTTACATGAATTGATCTAATATTTATTTAGTTTATTTATCAAATTACTTTTTTAAATTCTACTGTTACATACTTGTAAACAATATGAAACCCCAAAAACAAAATTACTCTGCCATTTAAGAAAATCTTAATAGTGTTAGATTTAATTTCAACATTAGCTAATCACTAACTTCCAATACTTTATTTAATTTTTTTTAAAGATTAGACACCTTATAAAGATTTGTAGTTCTTCCCCTAACACTAAAGGATTGAACTTTGTAAATACCACGGGAATTAAACACACATGGAAATGTACTAACTTTTTTGGAAATATCTTCACTTTTTTCACATTTGTTTTGTTCATTATTGTTAAATGTTGCTTAATATAGCTTATATTTTGATTTAATTTTGGTATGAAGAACAGTAAATGACATTCAAAAACTTTAGTAAAACTACTTTGATTTATTCATACCTCAAGTAATGTGATTTACATCTTTAACTTTTGATAGACCTTTAAAAAACATTAATAATTAAGTAAAATGCCATCACTGTGACCACAATTTTTGTATGTATTTGTTTGTATTTTCTAAAACTATTCTTCCTATGATAATAAGAGTATTAACTGGCCAAGCGCAGTGGGGGATGGTTTTTCACCTAATAGGTTTCACATTTAACTTTTTTTTCCCCCCATTCTCGCCAGGATAACGTTGATGTACTTCCTCTGAACAAGCCTTTTTAATTTAAACTATTATAAGTAAAATCCATTTTTAAAATGTAATTGTAAAAATAAATTATTTTTATCCAAATAATGTTTTAATTTGGATCATTATGAATTATTATTAAAACAATTTAAAAGATATACCAGCATTTTTATTTATTGGGCCTTTTATTCTAACAGTTTACTTTGATTAACTTTCAATTTGAATTTGATATTCTATTAATTTGATACAGATTATCAAGGATATAAAACTATACTTTAGTTACAAATAAAGGTCTAACATACTTTAATTGATGATTAATAAATATACTTTGTACAAACTTAAAGAGTGTTGAATGAGCATTACAACTAGGTCTCAGTTTGAAATAGAACCCCTGCCTTTCAAACAAGAGATGAGGAAAAAAAAGGAGAAACGAACCCTCTTGACTCTCTGTGCCTAGGTATTGTATTGTTTCCTGATAGTAGGGTGGTGTTGAGGTAGACTATTGTTTGGAAAGAATTAACACTGCTAGTCAACCAGGCAATGAAAGGTTTAGCTGTTACAAGCCGAGGGGGGTGGGGGGGTGATGAACTTGGCCCCAGATAATTTCACAAAATTAGTCCAAAGGAAACTCATTACATATAAGTTATTCCCCAAATTACTATTCAAAATTTTTCTCAAAATATCCTAATTCTTTTCTTCACTGCCTAAATACTATAATAGAATAAAAATATCTTTTTTTTCTTTTTCAAAAAGTTCAAGCAAACCAATAATAATGAATTCTATTCACATTTTTTACACTTTTTTAAATTAGCTAATACAACTTTCACTATAGATATAGCTGTTTGGATTAACTCCATAGAAAATAGTATCAAAAGAAAACCCAAGGATTTTTGGAAATCTATTAAAAATAATTGTGTAAATAACGTAACCCATCAAACATAGAAATTAATGGCAAGATTATAAATATTTTTTATTAATTGAAAATGAGTTTGGGACCTAGTTTAATTCTGTGTATAAGTAGCCTTACCTGTCTTACCCTGCCCCGTTATTGACACTAGCGTGTCACCCTTGGATGTTGCTAATGCTATTAAAAAGTGGAGTTCTTTTAGATGTGCCAGGACAAATGGAATTCCAAGCTTTATTGTTAAAGGCAGTGCGCCAACATTGTCTCTTCGTTGTTAGCCCATGCCTTTAACATTAACCTATCAAATGAAACTTTTCCTATCGTATGGGAACAATCTGTTGTCATACCTATTTATAAAAAAGGGGCATAAACATATGTTTGTAAATATAGATCTATTTCTCTTTTAAATACTTTTTCAAAAGTATTTGATAAAATAAAATATGAGAATACTCTCCACCATATAAGAATAAACTCATAAAATTAAGAAGGCTTTATAAAAAATAAATCAACTCTCACAAACTTACTAGAATTTTTGGAGCATATTGCCCCTCAAGTCTCCACCCAAGGTCAGGTTAATGCTATTTATTTATTTTGACCTATCCCACTCATTTCTAAATTGTTTAGCAGTTATTTGCATGATAGATCATTTGCTATTAAAATATATTCACACACCTCCAACAAATTTTTAGCCCTTTGAGGTATATCCCAGGGGTCTAACTTAGGTCCTCTTCTCTTTAATATGTTTATTGTAACAGTATCAAATCAATTGCAGATTGTATAGACTTACTAAATGACATAAATTGTATTTTCAGTGATCTCTTGTAAATGGAATGTATATTAGTAATCTAAGACCAAATCTATTTCTTTTACTAGAAAAAATAATGCTATTTTTTTACTTATATTATTTAGCACCGCGTCTTACTACCCGTTCGGGTTATACGCTTAAGTACTAATTACACTAATTGATTAGGAATTGGGAAGGTTGAATTTAGAGGAAGTGAACCCGCATTTGCGTGGAGGAGAGTGGAAAACCATTTAGGAAAAACCACCCCCAGTTCACCCGACCGAGATTCGAACCTCGATCTCCCCGTCCTCGGCGGTCTGGCTCAACACGACTGGCGCGTTAGCCAACTACGCCACCGAGGCGGGTTTTTTACTTATAAATTGATCAATCGTAAAATAGCTCTCCCCCTTTATATTAATGACTAGGTGTTCTGTACAACAAACTTTACTTGCACTATCATGTTTACCATATAATAAATATCTCAATCATTGAAAATATTTGATCTTATTAAATTTATTACCTCATCATTTAAGAAAATTGACAGTTGCTTAGAATTCCATTACCTTAACTGACTCTCTCAGGTTAGAAAATGTTTAGTGAAAATTTGTTGCTGCTTGCTTTGTAAAAATTTTACTAAATGGATTTATTATGATTATGACATAGTTCGAAACATCTAATGGCTCCAAACGCTCTTCTTGCTTGGACTTTATTGGAATACCCTTTTTTATTTTAAATATTTTCATTAGCAACATTTCTTGTAAATTTCCCTTAATCAAATTATTCATGTCCCTTCTCGGGCCTCTCATAATCTAAAATTATTTTCTCTCAACAACTATTACAAAGTGAACCCTATAGGCCCTTGTATCCATAGCGCTAATTTCAGATTTGTCGAATTCGACTTTTATCCTAAAATAAAAGCTAAACTAGGAAAGTTATTTAAAGCACTCCCTTATCACTAATTTACCCTTTAGAGGTTTTACCTCAAATATTTAAATTTAAATTATTCTGCTTTATTTGTTTGCTTATTGTTGCTGCTTTTTAGATACTAATGATTTTACTACTATTAAGTTATTTTTACTTTCTCTCTATCTTACAGGTAGACAAAGTATTGTGATCGTCAAAAAAATAGAACTCGAAATTTTGATAAATCTTGACGTTTCATGACTCCCTGAATCCGATAAAGTGATTTTTGAATTTCTGACTGTCTGTCTGTCTGTCTGTACCTCCGACTAGAGCCTAAACTATATTACCGATCGGGCTAAAACTTGGTATCTAGGGTTTTCATAGGGTTGCCCCGAGGGGTTTTTTGAATTGCATATCTACCCCTAAAATTAAGGGTAGTTTACTGAAGGGCAAAAAGAGAAAAAGTCAATTTTCTCAAAATTGGCTCTAACGATTTTGATTAAATTTCATTTCTAAACATTTATAAATATTCCAAACAAAATGGCTACTCTCAATATTTCGGCAAAATGACATTAAGGGCTCCGGTCAGATGCGTAAATTCTCATTTTTTTATCATATCTCCGAAACTATTTGAGATATAAAATTATTTATCATTACAAATATGTATATCTATTGATATATATATATATATTTTAACTTTTCGAACATTAATGGTTAAGTATTGCGACCAAAAAAAAAAATCTAACCTGAAATGTTGATGGATGTCGACATCTCATGACCCCCCGAACCCTTAAAAATGGTCTTTGCAATGCCATCTGTCTGTGTGTCTTTTAAAACTTAAAATTAAGAGTAGTTTTATAAAGGGCGAAAAGAGAAAAAATCGATTTTCTAAAAATCGGCTCTAACGATTTTGATTAAAATTCGTATCTAGGCGTTGATTATGATTATAAATAAACTGGCTATTTTCATTTTCCCATGAAAATGACTTTTAGGGTACTTTACAGAAGCGGAAATTTCCGTATCCCCACAACTATTCGAGATACTAAATAAGTTATTATTGCAAAATTGTAGTACTATTAAAAATAAAAAAATTTTATACGAAATACATTTTTATAAAACCAACCATTTCTGAGATATTGGCAAATATTTTAATACAATTTTGTGAGCTTTAGTTGTTAAGATATACTAAAGTTTTAACGCAATAATTCTCCAATGCCATAGAGTAATTAAATATAAGTCTCTCGAAAAGTTTATGTTATTTTTCCTTAAACCTCTTAGGAGAAATGTTTGTACAGCAATGATCTATCTCCTTTTAGACTCAATAGTCAATATTTACATTTTTTATTGATCAAAATTTATAAATGAGGAATTTAATATCAATGCGCTGACCTGAAGATGTGTAACACCTAATAAAATGTTGATCGGAAGTCAAAATTTTAATATGAAGTGTTGAGGATTGTGGACCCAATATTAATCTTTTTTATTGGTCCAAACATACAAATGAGGACATTAATTCTTTAGAAATAGAGATATAAAATTTAAAACCAGGACTCAAAAATTGTTTTACATAAGTATGGTGCAATTTATGCTTGGGTTTGCTAGTGTATACTATTTAGTTTCACATATATTACAAGTTATGAGTAAATATCTCCATTTTTAAACAGTAGATCGAGAAAGTACTTGCAGGCTTCCGTACCATTTATTTTATTTATTATTATTTCCTATTTTTTTTGTAACTATTTTTCAGAATGAATCATTATTTATCTACGATTGTTTATCTTATTTTCGCATTTTATTATACGTGCTTGTAAAGTACTTGTGTACTTTTCATTGCCGGCCTGTCATAGGTCTCTGCAACTGTTGGCCAGACTATAATAAAAGGATCTTTAAATTACAAGGAAGAAGAGTACACCATATGTAGGTACATGTATTGTTGGTATATATTTTTAATCTCCTGGAAACAGGCTTGTACCTAGGAGGGGTGTTTTGGGGTTCATTGTCTATGCTCTTAACTTATTGGAGTCCTAATAAGTTTATAAAACAACCCTAAATACAAATTGTTTTAATTCCCTCTATCTCCTGCTGGTGGACTTAACAACGAGCTGCCACAGGTTGAACACCCTCTTCCTTTCCTCCCAAATCTCAGAGAGTATGGTTCTGGCTGTAAAAACATGCTTGGTTTGTCAATTTCACTAACGTGTACTATGCTAACCATCTAGAGGTCAGTATTTTTAAATTAATATATAGGTCAGTTTGTAAATGTATTTTACAACTACCCAAGTAGAATTATTTATTCGTTAATATGTATAACTGTACATAATTGTTTTGTTTTATCTTCTAAAAACTGATTTATACAGGATTATAAATTAATTTATAATTTTAAATTTTTATGTATAGTAAAAACTTAACTCCAAAATATTCTTTTTAAAGATTGCCTATAAATATAAATCAATATTTAGTAATTAATTAATTTGATTTTGTATATTTCTTCGAACCCAATAGCAATAACTGGTAAGGACATGAAAACAAACTCTACATTAAATAAAATCTAGATGAAATTAATTTTTTTAAATCTTATGAATTGATGATGATTATAAATATAGAAAAGATTTAGTAAAATGTTTAAATACATAATCTTAGATTTGATAAATTTATATTTTAGATATTTAAATTAAAACAACTTTTTAACATAGGTTGATATTAAATACTAGCTATTTCTTAGAATAAATTAATTAGAATTCTTGTAATTAATAATTACATTTCTATTTGGTGAATTTATTTTTACTTTCTTTCAATACTTTTTAAAATAATGTGAAATTGGATCTCTTGTAACTGCCTCTTTGCATCTTCTTTAATTATTATCATTAAATAAAGCTTAGATGTTTATGACCTTAAAAATTGTGAAATATGCCTAAAAATTTATTAATGTAATGAATACTATTAAAAAATATCTCAAATCAAGGAAGTAACAAGCAGTAAAATAAGTTAGCTAACAAATCTTTAATTATTGATCTGACAAGCTCACAACTAATTCACAAAGACATTCTAAAGATAACCAGCAGAGCCTTTACAAGCAGAACAAGAATTCATTGGGATGAGTAGGAACAATTCTATGAAGTGATCAATGACACCTCCACCAGGAGCTAAGCTTCCAAAGTTCTTAATACCTGGGTTTCTCCAAAAAAAGTTATCTGTTAAACAGATATAGACTAGTTGAAGTTTTCATGAATAGTAAATCTGTTTTGAGCAAGCAAAACCAGATATGATTCTTACTTGCAAGTAATCTGCTTATAAAATATTTATGCAGTAATAACAATATAAAAAGCAAAGTACTTATTGTGTTTGAAAGAAATTAAAAAATACAGTCACTTAAGTAATCTTAATTGAAATATGAGTTTATGTCCCCAGAATTATAGAAATATTACCCAAAATTGAAAACTGTTTAAAATATGCACATACATACAAAAATAAAAAGCATATATTTGGAGTCAGGGTAGCATAAAAAATATTGTTAATTAAATTGTTGTTACATGCCATTAAATTTGAGGGTAGAATTACTAAAAAATAAAGAAAATCATGCCAATAACATCTGAGCCCCTATTGATAGCTAGCTACATTTCTATATTTTGTGTCATTTTTAGCAATCCTCCCTTAAAAAAATTATGAATTGGTCGGTCTTCAATTCATTACGATGTTTCTTAGCACCGCGTCTAACTAACAGCTGGGTTATATTCTTATGTACTTAATTACGCTAATGGTTTTAGGGATTAGGGAGGTTGTATTTAGAGGAAATGTATCTACATTTGCATGGAGTTAAAGTGGAAAACCACCCTTAGTTCACACAACCAAAATTTGAATCATGATCTTTCCGCCATCGGCAGTCTAGTCTACTGCAACACTAGCTCGTTAGACCATACAGCCACCAAAGCGTGTTATTACGATGTTTTAAGTCATAACTCTATATGACGTCTGATTAAACATCTTATTTAAACTTAAACATATATATATATTAATGTCACATATCTTTTATTCATGCTCAATACAGCAATGCAAGTGAATCACTTATCTCACGTCTACCCTCTATTTACCACAAATTGAAGATTTTCTTTTTCTTCTTCTCACTTTCAAATTAAATTTATAAGGAAGAGCCATTTAATAAGGTAACTTTAATTAAAAGTGAATGGAACTTAAGCATAAAATATGATAGTTACATAATATATTTACATTTTTCTTTGCTACTAGTATTAGGTGTGTTTATTAAACTTGTTTAGCAGCCCATCTCACAGCCGATTAACTAGGATATTAGATAAGATAGCATTTAAATCATAAAATGTATCAAAGTGCAGTTTTATACATTCTTCATTTGACAGAAAAATTTGGGATTAGTTAAATATTTTAATCATTTTATAGTTCATTTGTTTTTCATTTTATCAATTTCTTTGTAATTTTTAAAATTTTGCTAAATGTTTCCAATTCTCTCAATTCTGCACTTTTCTTTTGTAGAATGCAGTAAGTTGAATAAAGATGCATCATCTGGTATGAGCTTTATTAACTAAGTTAGGTGTTATCTGGTTTTCCAAAGGGAATCTCAAGCATGTACTTTGCAAAGTGCCAATAAGTGGGCAATTGCTAAACATTTTCAAGTTTATTCTGACTAAATAACTACAAAATGATATCACAACAATTTCCGAAGCCTTAGTATTAGATGAGTGAAAACTTTTGCAGCTTGGGGATAAAATGCATGAATATGATGCATGCGTTGACGTAGACAAATATTGTAGCCATATTTTGACATATTTAATAATACTAGTGTTAATGCAAGTGTTTGCTTAGTAGACTTACAAAAAGAGGAAGACATTAATAGATGAATACAAAACCTTTAAAAGAAAATTTTAAAACCCAAAACTTATTTATAATTTCATTCTTTTACCAAAAAACTTAAAATATAATACAGTTTTATTTTGTTAATTTTTTTTAAAGTAAAGTCGAACTTTCGTTTTACCTGACCAATTGGTAGAAGAATAAAAAATGTTGCAAAAATGTATAGTTAATTTTGTGAATTATAATGCTCATACACACTTCCAGTTATAGTCAAACTATGGCTAATTTAAGTTACTTTATTGCTAGGTCAGGTCACTTTTCTAACTTATTTAAAGACATCTCAGCACTGATATCCTTGTCCTAAAAAAAGTTTTATTTGTATAAAATATTAATTCTATACTATTGAGAATTAAAAATTGCAGGGTGGTTGATTACAAAACTTGGAAATAAAAAGTTAACCTACATTACATACATACCTACCTAATCATGCCATTCCCTTATAGGGTAAACAAGAAACTGTGAATATAGCTCAAAAAACAACTTCATACTTAATCCATCCTGACTAACTTCTCAGTACTTCCCTATCCTTGCATACTTCCTTCGCTTCAACAACATCCATACACAGAATCATACATGCTCTTTTATTCCTTTAGACTCTTAATGTTTCTCTTTTTCACATATTCATCTACAACATTTAGCAATGTATTACATGCCCTACCACTTCCTTTTGATCCATACACTTTACCTTCATATATTTGTTTCGTCACTCAATCCAAACTCATCCTCTCAATATGCCCAAACCACCGTAAGACACTTCTTTCACATTGACCTATTGGATTCCCTTTCATACCACACTCCTTCTGCACCCATTCATTCCTGACTCTGTCCATACGAGTTTTTCCACAAACATTTCTTGGATATCACATTCCAACCACATTCACCATGCTCTTGTGTTTCTCCTGACAATCCTATGCTTCACATCCGTAAAACAACGTTGGCGTTAACACACCTTTATGTACTGCCATCTTTGCCTCTTTTCATATTACCTCATTCTTTGCAATAGTCCACATACCGTATATTCGACTACTCTCCGAGCTGCATTCACCGTCTGTCGATTTCACCATCTATCCTTCCATTTTTACAGAACATTCTGCTGAGATACACAAAATCATTCACTTGTTCTAACCGTTTTCCATTTATACTAAGTTGACAATCATTTCCTGATTTGTCCTTATCAAAAACCAATACCTTAGTTTTTCAGCTATTTATACAAAGATCCATTATGTCTGTTGCCACACTCAAATAATTTAATGCATTCTGCAAGTCACTTTCCTTTTCAACCATCAATACGGCATAATCTGCATATAACAGCACTCTCACATCCACATTGTCCAATTGACACCAACCGCGCCCTCACAAGCATCCCTCATCCACTTATCTATGAAAACATTAAATAACCATGGAGACATAACACAACCTTGTCCAACACCCTGTTCAATGTCAAACCATTCGCTTAAAGCTCCATGCATCCACATCATACTCTCTAATAACATTCCATAACATACCCCTATTCACCCTATTTTACGCTTTCTCCGGATCAACAAATGCACAATAAACTTTCTTTCTTACTGCCATATATTTCTCAATCGCTTGTTGCAATGCAAATATCTGGTCCATGCAACCTCTACCTGGCATGAAACCGCATTGCACACCCCAAATTTTGCCCGCAGTTCTTTCATGCATTCTCTCAATTAAAACTCCCCCAAAAACTCTGCCTGGAATACTCATCAAATTAATTGCCCTATAATTCTTACATTCACTCTTAATGCCTTTGCCTTTATACAAAGGAACAATGACGGCATTCTTCCATTCATTAGGAACATTCGAAATTCCAGCACACACAGTGAACAACTCACACAATCTGGCAAGTAATATTGTACCCCTACACTTAAGCATTTCACTTGTGATCCCATCTACACCCGTAACTTTGCCATTCTTTAACATTTTCATAGCTTTAAACACCTCAGCCTCGTTATTCTTTCACTCCTTATAACATTTTCCCTATTTTCTGCTACTTTCTCCACATTTTCGCCATACAATTGCTCAAAATACTTTCTCCGTCACTCTCTTATACCATTTTCATCACAGAGTATCTCACCATATTCATTCTGAATGCCATAGGTCTTTCCTTGCACTACTGGTTTCGTTCTCTTTACCCACTTCCAGAACAGCTTCTTATTACCTTCAAGTTATCTTAACAGCTGTTAATTTCCCATATTTAACAGGACAAAGGAAGAACAAGGTGTTTGTAGATAATAGAACTATGGTGTATCATTTTATTTAATGGTGTAGTAAAAAGCTTTGTTTTCATGCAAGCTTGGTGGAATCTGTAGCAAAGTAATTGTAAAACAATTCATGCTAATAGTCTAGTGCAGCGGTTCTTAAACTTTTTTTTAGATTGAACCCCTTGGCCATGACCAAAAGTTTAATGTACCCCCCCAAGATTAAAAAAAATCCAAATGACAGTCCACATGGTAAATTATTGATCTATTTAATCTCTTGGGAAAAAATATCTGTAATCAAAATATTTCAAATGTGAGAAAGCTATTTAAAGAGAATCCTACTGTTATAGCCTTAACATTATCTCTTATTGAGACTCATTATGATCAGTTAAAAAAACATAACTGTACTGTAAAGAGTTTGTAGAAAAGTTTTATACATTTTCTTCATAATTTTTTTCAAAAATAAATTTAAAAAAAGGAAACCTAAACACAATATTTCTAAACCAAAAATTTTACTTGTAATTATGGAGCTTATATATTATGAATCCCAAAGTTTTTCATTAAAAGGGGTGTAGTTGCATGGCTTGACACGACTTTTTGATGTCTGGTTGTCCAGTTGAAACTTTCAAGCGGAGGTCTGGCTCCAAATTTATCCTACAGCAGTACTTATTTTTTAGGTACACCATGGATGAAAAACCACTCTTGCAGATATATGTTGTTGAGAAAAGCATCATAAACTGCTAATGTAGAAGGTGTCAAGTAGAGGGTTGAAAATTCTCAGCAATTGGTCTCCAGCCAGGCAAATAGGAAGAAAAGAGGGGTGGAAATAACCAGATAATGCTAACTACCAACAAATTATGGTTTTCCATAAATCCCGTGTTATTTTGCCCATTTTCCTGTGAGAGTGCTCGCATACTCCCTAAAAGGTGCCCACGTGCCCCAGAGACATTTTGTCAGTAATATTTAAAGAGTGAAGAACCAACAGTTAATTGGTTTCCTTTTCCTGTAGGAGTCACCAAGATGACGAAACAGAGTCACCAGCCTAACTGACAGGAGGAAGAAACAAAGAAGCTTAGAGTAACTTCTTCACAGTTTGAATTTGCCATGTTCCCATTGGTGCAAATTCATACAAGGTGAAGAAGGGTAGGGATGTAATAACCAGTAATATGCAGTCCAACCAAGCTATCAAGTAGGGTTGGGTCAAGTGTCAAGGGTCAGATATAATATATGAGAAATGAGCATAACAAAGTCCCTTTAAAAAATATTTTAAATAAATATAAGAAAAGTTTCTTTTAAAAAAAACTTGTTTCTGAAAGGACATTAGCATGGAAATTAACATTTTATGGGTGTGAGAAGATCAATTTTTAAATGTGTAGATTCAAAGCTTAAGTCTGATATTGGGTTTCTGTTGTCTCATAATACAACTTTTAATTTAATTTCTAAAGTATCCATAAAGTGCATCAAGGAAAAGAGAGGCTTATAGGGAAAAACAAAGAATATTATTATTTTATTCTGACATATTTGAGTTTATCTATGCTTACGTTGTATATGCCATTTAGTCACTAATCGGTGTTAAAATACCGTTTAGTGGCTGTTCTAAAAATGGCTATAGTATGTTGAAATATGTCATATTTTAGTGAGATATTTAAAATTTGTTCATATTATATATCAAAGTTTTCTTCTTTCTTCAAAATGTTTAGAAAATGCAAAGATTACTGTTGGTGTCAAAGTCGAAGAAAATGAGATTTTACCTTGATGTTTCAAGTATTTGCACATCCCTATAAATTTTAGTTCTTTCCTTTTTTCAAAAAAGGATATTTTGTCCATAAACATAAGATTTAACTGAATATAAAATTGATAACACTTTTTGAACTCATAACAACTAAGTGGTGTAAGCACATAGTTGAGAATATTTTATCCAACTAGTATTATAATATCATCAATTTTAAGTTTGTCAAGAAATGGGACATATTATTGAGCTATTTGTTCATACTGACAAATTGAAACATTATAAAATTTATTTTACTTTTGTATGCATAATATCAAATGGATATAGTCTGAAACATTACAAGGATTCTGTAATAGTTTAAGCACTCCTATCATTCTTCTTAGCTACTAGCTAACTAGCTAATCAATAAGTAGTTGGCTCCTGCCAGGATAGCAAATGTTACATATGAACTCGTGACTTGGCTACTTGTATCCGTATTATTACAACATAATCGAGAGGCGTCCACCACTTTTGGATAGTAACTGTTCCAGAATGAAAATGATTTGAAATTGAAACTAGTAGAGTCACTAACATTAAAATTACGATCTAAGATCATGATTCCAGGATTTTCTTCACTAAATTGCTCCCATTTAATATTCATACTGTTTTGGGCAGGGTTTGCAAACTTAGCAAAATTACTCCAGAAATTCATTATAATATCGGTTATTTTTTTGTCTGAATTATTCCACACAATTTGAGTTGAGAGCATAGGCCAATATGGCATGCCCCAAACAAAGGGAAGCTCAAACTGATGTGGTACACGTACCCACTCTGGTACATCAATAATACTTCTCTTTGGCTTGTAATCAAAACGATATAAAAAGGTAGGACGAAACTTAGAAGTATGAATTGCTTGTTGATAAGCACCAGCACCATAACGCTTTTCAGTGGTGTAGTCAATATATCGCTGCCTCAGCTGTGTCATGTCCAGTGTTTGTGGTTCTGGACTGTAGAAAAACATAATAGTTTCTAGAATATATTCTGGTTTCACAGAACAAGAATCATTTACATCTGACGGTTGTAGTTCCTTATCAATGGCATCAAGCATCAGGCTCTCAAAACTATCAATGGAAATACCTTGGTCGAAATTTACTGTTTCATCTTCAAATTCAAGTGCATCTTCCATGTTTGTGTAGCCAACCATAAAAGGTACCTAAAATAATAAAATATAGAATTTTAATCAAAACATACATATATGCTAAGCTTACATTTTGTGAAGTCAACCATTAAAGGTAGCTAAAAAAAGAACATTGAATTTAAATCTAAAAAATACATATATGCTAAGATTTAATATTATTTACCTTTCATGCATGGGCATAGGGAGAATTTAATTGGGGGTTGGGGGATGGGGCTTAAAAATGGTAAGTCTATGGCATGATGTTAAGACTTAGTTTTAAACCATAATAAATAAGAACATTGTTATTTTAGACAGTAGGGATGGAACTTTATTAGTGTAAAAGGGGGGGGAATTCAAGTAACAAAAAAGCTTTTATAGGGACTTTCTACCCAATTAATGTTAGAAAATTGGATGCTCCTAGAAGATATTTGGCCTCATTTGGAGAAATTTTAAAATCATAATCTTTTAACAGCTATTTAGAAGAGTGCGATCCCCCCCTCTCCTCTGAATTTTTGTAAAATTTTGATGCTTCTAAAAGATATTTTAATAAGTGCTCTCAGAATTATTTACATAAATTAGATTCCCTAGAATTAATTTTAAGTGATCTTCACACTTTTTTTAAAAAATCTTGAATGCCATAGAAGCAATTTAGAATGGTCTTCACCTGTTTTTTTTTTTGTTGGTTTTTTTCCCTTTTAAAAGCTATTTGAAGTGGTCTTCCACCAGCAAATTTTAGAAATTGAATGCCCTTAGAAGCTATTTGAAATGGTCCTTGCCTGGATATTTTTGAATTAAATGCTATTGAAAGACTTCTTCCCCCAACACATTTTTTGAAAATTGAATACACTTAGCATCTTTAAGCTTCATATTAAAATCTTTGGAAAATTTTGGGGGAGGGATGTGTGAACCCCCCCATTCCCCTTCCAGATGCCCTTGCTCTCATGTTACCTTTTAGATTAGTGATACTTTTAATCAAATCTATTAAAGCTCAGCTTAGATTTAATGTAAAGAGGTAGGAAAATGAAATATTAGTCATATTAACTGCATTGACATTGACTTAGAGGGAGAGTGTGACACCATTAAATGTAAAATCCACCTTATTTGCAGGTTGGGATTGATTTCCAGCTTCCCGAGTGAGTCAAGCCTACTACCAAACTATTATTAAGATTTCAAATTAAATTAGTAATTGATCATAAGTGTGTACTCAGGTGAACTTCCATTTTACCATCCCCTACTCTTATCACATAATATTTGTACAAACATTGTCTTATGACCTTGAAGGGAAATCTTAACAATTCTTAGAGGTTCATTGTTTTTTTAATTATTGCTAATTAAATTTGCATTCAAGTTATATAAAATTATTCTTTATATCCATATGAGGGCCTATTAAACATCAACAAGTTGATGGTATTCAAATATATATAAAAATTCTAGGAGAAAAACAAGAAATAATCTGAAAATCATTGAACGTTTAAATTTTATTTGATTATAATACGATTAAGATGATCAAAAATGAAACACTTCACAAAATATGTTGTTTTTATATAACTATTAGCAAACATTAGGGTTGGGGAAGAGGGGTTAATGAAAGACAGACAAATACATTTTTCATCAATCTTGGTATACAGCATATTCTATAAACAGTGGATTTTGTCATAATCATGAAATCATGTTTCATGATGAAAGTTTTACTACTTTCCATCATTTTATGATATGCTTACAACTTGTATTATATAAAACTATAATGTACTCATAATTGATAATCTCAAATGGTTAAATATAATACAACACACTTCATTTAAAATAATCTACAATGTGTTATAATTCCACAGATATTTACGCAAAAAAAAACTTACATCAACTCATTTGATGATAAAACTCTTTCTTTTAAGCATGGATTACACTGAATACTAATAAAACAAAAGCATCAATGTATAGAATGTTTTGGTAATAGTTAATGGAAGCAAGCAAACCAAACCGTGTAACTTTATGACTGTGCTGGATGGAATTATGAGCTACAACCTACATTGACAATACAGTATTGCAAAATTTGTTAAATATTCAAAGGAAGATTGACCACTTAAAAACAAGAGAATGACTATGCTGTTTCTCAGTTTAAATAATGTAGTTCTCTCAGAGATGATATACAGATGGCATCTTGCTTATGAAACTCTGGTGAGCATTTTTGCAGAGGCCACCCGGATCTGGAAAGATGTACTCTCTGTTTACAGAGAAAGCTTACAATCATGCCACTATGGCCTTATTATATAAGCTACACAATAATGGAATCAACCCATCAAGCTTAGTACCTTTCATAGTAAACAGTGTATCTACACTCGGAATGAAGACCATTCCGGATCTAATTGGTACACAACTAAACCATTTTAATTACATCTACAGTATGTATTTTGATTTTCTTCTGGTTCACCATTCCAGCACCAAGAATACCCATCTTCTCAAAATAGTACTGTTGACTTCGTGTTTGCTACTCTGGTGTTTATATTTGGGGTGCCGAATTGTTAAAACAACATGTTTAAAGTGAATGAAAAGATTGCACAAAGTTGATAATGCAGTTTAAAAATAAAATAATATGAAAAATATGAGGGAACTCTTAATATAAGAAAAGTACTCGGAAATTGCATGAGTGCATTATATGGCTGGGGAAGTATGCTAATATCTAATACTACCCCTGGTAAATGGGAATATACTATGTAGTCACTTTTGTCACTCAAAAAATGGAGTACATAAAAGTCAAGCATTTTTACAAAGTGGCTAGAAAAGCGGTTGGGGACTTCGGACACACATTTCTTAACTCCCATTGAGACACACAGAAAGAGGGGCATGTTATCAGTCAGGAGACGGTTATATTAAATATAAATGGTATGAATGAGCCACCAATCACAATAAAGTAGTATTCTCAACTGCTGCACATAACTTTGTATCCAGGTTGGGGGGTAGCTATAAATAAAAATCCTCTCCCAAAACTATCCATTCAATTTTATTTTATTTGTCAATTTTTTGTATTAATTGATTGACAAACGGTTACTACTAGTATATTTTGGTTTTAGTGAATCCTTATCCATTTTTGGATTTGTAAAAATACTTTTTTTTAAACAATGAATTGGACAAATACATTTTAAAATTTGGGTTAAGAAGAGTGTCCGATGGTGTAGGTATCTGTCAACACTTTCTAAACGTTCACACCTCATCACTGGTATAACTAATTTTTTCCAGCATCCTTTAATAATAAGAAAATAAACAAAACTTTCGATCCAAGTCAGATTTTAAAAGCATCTCATTTTAGCACTTGAATGGTGGGGTGGAATAAAATATACATAATAAATGGAGATGTAATTGTGATGGTCTAAGTTTAAGCCATGTTTGGCAGAAATAAATTCAAATAATGTTTTCTGTTGATTTTTTTAATTATTTAATTTGTTGATGCCCTTATTTAAATGATTGAACAATACATATTTACACATGTGAAATAAAATGTTAAAACTGTTCCTTTAAGGGCCCTTTTGCCTACTTAAATGTATATTCTGTTTACCCTGAAAGGTCCTACTTTAATTTATTACACTGTGCCCTACTTTATAATGGATTAAAGCTAACGCTTATACAATTAATTATACATGAATAGCAAAGCTTAGAAGATGGAAATTATCTTTAGGTTACGGCTATAGCCATAACACGTATATATTTTTTAAATTATTTTATAACCTACACCACTTATAGGAGCTGGAGGAAATAATTATCATCTAAATATTTCCTATATAATAACACAATAGCTTATTTTCATATTTGCGTTCTAAGACAGTATAATTATGTCTAAGAAATATAGCAACATTTAGATTGAAAGTGATAGGGCATGGACCCACGAAGGTTTTTTTACAAATCTAGAGAGACTATCCTATTGAGTTCACTTTATGAGAAATAGGAAGCTTCTCTCCTAAGATTATTTTACAAGTGTTATAGCCTTGCTTTTACAGCCTTTGGCTTTCTGAGGGAAATTCATCCCCTCGATGCCACACGTCAAGATGCCACACAAACTGACCAATCATGAAAGGCCTAGAATTATCTACCAATTGCCGAGCTGGGTAAAGTTAAGTCTTTTAATGAGTCCGCCTGAATCCTCTCAAAATGGCATCCATCTTTTTCATGCTTGATTGCATGAGCTGAAACCATGGTCTAAAATATATGGGTCTGGCTCTACTCTTTAGTTCCAGTGATCAGACAGTGAAATCCAAAAGCGCTAGTATCTTAACATATTAACACACGTGCAATTCAAGTATTGTAGAGAAGTTGGAGCGACAAAGCTTTAATTTTACTGTTTTAGGTAATCTGGGGACCAGAGAAAATAATTAATACCTTAAAAAAAACTTATTACTAACAAACATGTAAACTACAATAATTGTTTGCTAATGATTGTAAAAACAATTAAAGTTGATTGGTAATACTAATTATATATAATTATTCTCTTTACATAAATTAGCTATGCACAGTAAGAGAGAAGGGGGGGGGACTGTATACACATTGTATTATATTTAAATTATAGAAATATTATTATCAATAAAATATATTAGAGTAGTAGTTTCCAACCTTTCACACAGTTTGACCCGATTTTTGTTCCTAAGACCACATCTTTTTTTTTTTTTGTCACCATGTCTTACTATCCGTTTGGGCTATACGCATGTGTTTTAATTATGCTAATGGTATTAGGAAGGTTATATTCAGAGGAATCATACCCGCATTTGCGTGGGGGGGAGTGGAAAACCAGTTTGCCAAAACCACCCTCAATATACCTGACCAATATTCGAACCTCGATCTTCCCGTCATCGGCAGGCTAGTCTACTGCAAGAGTAGCACGTTAGACCACGCGGCTACCTAAGTGTGTCACACCACATCTTGATCGCCTACAAGCATTCACATCCCATTTTTAATTATTTTTTTCAATGGAGCCACGGCTATTCGACTTTAATCACAGTTTTCTTAGCACCGCGTCTTACTACTCATTCGGGTTATACACTTATGTACTAACTAGGTTAATGGGTTAAGGATGAGAAAGGTTGAGGTTAGAGGAAGTGTACCCGCATTTATGTGGAGAAATCAAATAGAAATCCTTTAGGAAGAACCACCCTCAGTACATCTGACCGGGATCGAACCACAATATACCAGTCATCGGCAGCCTAGTCTATTGGGAGAAAATTACAATTGTTAGGTATGTAGAATTTGGAGGAAATATCACCCTTTGTACACCCGGCCAAAATTTTAATCATGACCTTCCCATCACAAAAAAAAAAAAAAAAAACCAAACCAAACGAGCATCATGTTAAGCCTTTGTGTCCACCGATATTTGTTTTAATTACTATAAATTGATTAAAAATGACTATACGAGTGTGATTAAGATGTCTCTAAATATAATCATTTAACCCAGTGAGTATTTTTGATGTTATGGTATCAGCACTACTCAACCAAATACTGGGCTGCTACAGTCAGCAAAGTCAGAGTTGTGTAGCAATAAGTAACACAAGCAGTTTTTATCCTTCTAACCGCTTACATTTCTATTTCTATTAATTTGGATTTTGCACTTTCCTAAGTCATTATAATAAATTATAAAGTAAATTTAAAGATATAACCTCAACAATCCCGATGACCACACCCGAAAAACACCTTGACCCCAAATAGGGTCGCGACCCCTTGTTTGGAAACTACTGTATTAGAGTTGGAGAGCAGTGAGGCACCATTCTTATCAACTAGCCTATGACATTTGATGGAATTCGTGTTTTACTCCTATATGTTGACATTTTGAATATTTTTTCTGTATATTAAGACCAGTAATTGATACACAAGGACATTTAAAATTTAAGAGAAATAAGTATTTTTAACCAGGTATACAACTGAAAATAGAGCGTTGTAATATTACCACTGTTGTAAAAACCTAACTGATTGATTTAACTTCCCCCACCCCCAAACATACGATGTACAGAGCTAAGTTTTATTTAAAAAATACATTAATTTAATAACCAAACAAATTTAAATGCCTTAAACATCATGAGCAATCAATTATTATACCTAGTTGATATGTATTCTACTAATAAGTTCCTTTTTTTGTCGTCTTCATTATTTTTCTCTACTTACTAAATTATCTAAAACTATAAAATGAAAACATAATTGTTCAAACTTTTTTACTATATTTTAACTGCGCACGTGCTAATATGCTAAGTTAGTGCTTTTTGGCTTAAATCTCTGATCATTGGAACTAGAACTTTTATATTTTGTGAGTGAGGAGTGTCATAGGAGTGGCTGTAACTAATTTATGTATACGTGGGTGTAATTGTGGCACTATTGTTATATAAGTTAATTGATATGAAAAAATCAGGGGATTGTTCTTGAAAATTGAGAAGGATTGGTCATTTCACCTTTCAGGGTAAACAAAGTGTATATATTGTAATTTAATCAGTTATCTTCTATAACACCGTCTGTAAATAGGGGTGCAGAAAAGTTTTTGTTTGGGGGGATACAACTGGGAAATAATGTTTCTGAAATAGTAGTCTGCTTTCCCGGTAAATTTGCGATCATTGAATGTCTTTGGAAACTAGCTTTATAGTTATTTTATGGTGCTGTAAGCCTATATATATATATACGCATTATATTTAACAAAATTCAAACAAACATGTAACTTTTATATAATACTTCCCCCTTTAAGTTATGGATGGTAACTTTATCTTAGATTTTGGGTAAGTACAAATGCCTTTATTTGCCCATCAATCAAAAGTTGGGTGGGTACAATGTAAGCATGTACTTCCTTGCTCTTGCGCCACTGTCTATAAATATGTTGTATTTTTAGTCAGCTTTCTGATATCAGATAAATGTTGAAGATATTACCTTATTGAAACGTCCTTCTTCCAGCAGAGATATGGGTTCCTTCGGCAAGAATGCTTGGCTAACATTCGCCAAGTCTCTATCCACAACTGGTCCCCATGTCCCTATTTTATTGGCTTCTGTCAATAGAGGGTCAGCGTTAAGGTTGCGGAGGCAATCCAGGAGAATACTTTTTGTACAGCCAAAACTAAAATATAAATTAAAATATATTAAAATTTAGTAAGAGAATATAAATTTAACACCATACAAACTAGTTGACAACAAACTAGTTGAAAAGCTTTAAAAAAAAACTATCTGGAAGACTATGTGGCAACATGACTTGGACCAATTGGTCGGTAAAATGAAAACAACTATTTCAAAGATTTGGTGGGTCAGGTGGTTGATAAAATGAAAACCAATATTTTTAAGGCTGGGTGGGTCAAGTGGCCGACATGACTTGGACCCACATGAGCGAAAACCCCATGCACATGAAGACAAAGTGCTAGCTAAATTGTTGACAAAATGTTAAATAATATTTGTAAGGCTAGATAGGTAAAGTGGCCAACATGATTTGGACCAAATGGTTGACAAGCTCATGCATAGGAGGACTAAGTGATAAACAGCCAACTGGTAGACAAATCAAATATCTAGATGGATCCAGTTAATAGTGGACCAACTGACCGACAAGTTAATACATTGAGAGCAAAGCTATCAACAACAAAGTAATAAATGGTAAAAATATATAAAATCCATCAATAATATTTTTTTTAATATAGTGCGTAAATTTATCAGTGCTCACATGGTCTATTGTGTCACTCTCGCATTATACTCGATTAGCAGTGATGGAGAGATTGGAGTTAGAATCCTGGTCAGAAATACTGAGATTTTTTATCCTAAATACCTCCACACAAATGCATCTACATTTCTTCTCTATTCTACATTTCTCATTCCTACATTTATGTATATTGCATATAGCTCGAACGGGCAGTGAAAAGCAAAGGAAATATTAATAATCAACTCTTGAAGATTTCATTAATGTAAAGCAGAGTTTTACTGTTAAAATTTGTGAAATAAGGGGGAAAGATCTTTATGTTAAATAATTTACACCTTTTGTGTCATATTAATATACACACTTTATTCAAAATGCTTGCATCGATAGGTGCGCAATTCAAAACCTCAACCTTGTCTGGCTCATTTAGCAACTGGTGGGGAGGACTGAGTTCAGTTTTACCTCAATGGTTTTCCATTCTTTCCATTCATGCAAATACAGGCACATTCTTTCTCTATTATATCATCCTCTTCTCTACCACATAAATATGCTGATAGATCAGACATGAAGTAAGACGTGGTGTTTAGTTTAATTGACAGAATGAGTGGAAATTATGTTGGAAGTCTTTCAAAGTCAGCCAAAAGTCCAGTTGGTTGTGTGGCATGTTGGTTCATCTTATTGAAAACTGTATTTCCATTGTTGTAGCAAATAATTTAGAGGTGTCCGCTAGGTGATCACTCAGTAAAATCCGGGGGTATACTTATACATAACATCGTATTTAATCAAATATTTCTGTAAGCTACATATGTAAATGGACATTGATTTGAATGCACATATATTATGTATAATTATTATTGGCAGGATTTACAATCAGTATATGAATACATTATTTTATAAGTTCTCTCCCGTTTACAATTTCACTGTCGAGTACTTTGTTTGCAATGTATTAACTTGTCGTCACTTGGCCCACTCTTACCTGTATCCATCTCGAACGTTGTAACCAGTTTACTTTGTGTTGATCACTTATCCCTTATGCATTATATTTTTTATTATTATATTTATTATCTTCTATTATGCTATATATATTATTATTATTATTATTATTATTATTATTATTATTAGCACCGCGTCTTACTACCCGTTTGGGTTTATACGCACTTACGCTAATATGTAATGGTAGGGTGATTATGGGTTGAAATGGAGGACCTACAGTTTAACGTGGAATCCGAACCACGGTAGAGGCCTGGCATTCCTCACATTCACAAGTTGTGATTAATACACGTCTTGTCAGAGGTGAAGGAAGGGTTTGGCAACTTATGCATTATAGAGGAGGCGCCCAAAGGAGCTCTGTATGCAAAATATGAGGACCGCATTCCGACTTAAGATATAGGTTCTAGAGGTCACAAAGTTCGATAATATCAATGTTACCATATGATATTATGGTCCAACAATGAACAGTGTAGGTTGTATTATAGATGAATAAATTAAATAACAATAAATATACTAAATACACATTTATTTATTTTAAAACAGAACAATTATGTGAGGACTAAACAATGCAAGTGTTCAAATGGTTTCAAGTATCTTGTTCCGAATGTTTACAACTACATGCCAATGTATGGCAGTTAGAATTACATTAATTGTAGAAAAACTCAAATTTTATAAAGTGGATTCTGAATGTGCGGTGTTTATTAGAGTTATTAAATTAATAGCATAGTTTTAAATTGCTGTTTTTTCTAAAATATAGAGCGGTTGGTATGAATTAAATGGTAATACTTAATCAAAAATCATATTCAAATTGTTTAAAATAGAAGAGGTGCACAAAGGAGATCCATATGCAAAATATAAATACCGCATTCTGACTTTTGCCACATTTATTTTAAAAAACATACATACGATCAATCCAGAAAATTCATGACTTGAAAGTTGAATGTATTTAGCTATTAGGTATGGCCATGTCACAAGAGAGAACTGCTGCTTAGGTATAAGCACGTTTTTTTATCTATATCCTCACACAAAATAGCATGGTTACTTCTGTGTCAAGATTCTTTAATGCTTTATAGTTAATACAATGACCTAATTTATTCAAAATTGTGAACAAATGTTTCGATCTACTCAGGTGGTGAAAAGATTCACAAGGGTTATATGCTTAGGTGTCTTTTTTTTTCAATTATAGTTTAAAAAAGTCACAGAATACCGCTTTTGCCCGAGGAGAGCTTTTTCTCCTACTTTATTGTTCTTGGCACTGAATAATGTTTGCATGAAAATTCATCCAAATTGGTGGCAAAAAAAATTATTTAATGTACACTCTATTAATGTTTCATCACACAAGTAACTGTCCAGTAAAGGTTCAGTAGTTTTTGTCTCTTTTCTCAGGTTTTTCACACACTTTTGCATACTGATTTTATCTGAAGCCAAATGACTGACACGTTCTATTACTTCACTAATTGGTATGTTGCACAAGAAATCGTTAGAGCCGATTTTGAGAAAAACTATATTTTCTCTTTTTGCACTTTAGAAAACTACTCTTAGTTTTAGGGTTAAACAGACACACAGACAGACGGCATTGCAAAAACCACTTTTTATGGTTCAGGAGGTCATAAAACGTCGACATCCATCAACATCTTTTTTTTTTTTTTTTTTTTCAGTGCCTTCTTATCTTTAGTGTTCGAAAAGTTAAGAAATACATATATTTGCATATAGCTTGAAAGTTATCGGTTTTATAAAAATATGTTTCAAATAAAAGATTTTTATTATAAATAGACCTACATATTTGCAATGATAAGTAATTTCATTTCTTAAAAAGTTACAGAGATATGATAAAAAAAATAGAATTTACGCATCAGACCGGAACCCTTAATTTATTTTGACGAAAAATTGAGAGTAGCCATTTTGTTTGTAATATTGATAAATGCTTGGAAATGAAATTTAATCAAAATCATTAGAGCTGATTTTGATCAAATTGATTTTTTTTTCTCTTTTCACCCTTCAGTAAACTACCCTTAGTTTTAGGGTTATATATCCAATTCCAAAAACGTCCTTGAGGCAACCTTATGAAAACCCTAGAAAAAAGTTTTAGCCCAATCAGTAAAATAGTTTAGGCTCTACTCTAGGTACAGACATAGAGACAGACAGAAATTCAAAAACCACTTTCAGATTCGATGACATCATGAAACTTGAAATTCATCAAAATCTCGAGTTGATTTTTTTTATGATCACAATACTTCATCTACCTGTAAAATATCGAGAAAGTAAAAATGTCGTAATCATCATTCAGGGACCACTATTATCATCCCTATTTATTAATGATCTACAAGTAAGTTATATTAACTTGTTTTCAGCTGTTGATGAAATAAACATTGATTTGAAATATATTTGCGAATGATCAGTTAATAACAGTATGATGATTAACCCTGTAAAATCACACTCATTGATTATCGTACGCATGAGTTTTATAAAATATGAATTTCTCTTCTATTTCTGACATATTGTTAAAAGACACTATAGGCCTAATTCCTTTAACTTCACATATAAATAACTTTAGCGTAGCATTATAAGGGGTCATCCATAAACCACGTAACGCTTTTTTCCTACCTTTTTAGCCCCCCTCCCCCCATGTAACACAACACCATGTAGACATTTAGCCTCCCCCCTCCTTCCCCCCCTCCCGTGTTACGTAACTTTTCTCACCAAAAATATGAATGTCATTATTTCATAGGGAAGATTTGTGATACTATAGGAGGGATTCAGAATTAATACTTCTTAAAATCCATTTTAAATCCAGAATATAAACGATTTAAGAGAGTATTATTATTTATGGATAGCTACACATACAAACAGATAATACAGCCAAGTACAGCCATAAAGACGTTGAGTTCAAATTCCTCAGGTTCATAATCCTCTGCTATATTTATGTTATGGATGTCAGGTTTGTGATCTGAGTAAGAGCCAGACGGCACTACTATGTGCTGACTAGGATGGCCCTTTTCTATAGTAGCGCTTGCTACATGATTATGTTGAAGTGTCCACATCAGATGCTTGACCTCTAGAATTTCTACCTTCCTCATTTCTACGCCATTAGATAAATATGATATAAAATAATTAGAATAACTACAATTAGACTATACCACCCTACAAAATGTATACTAAAAAGGTAGAATTTTAAAGAAAATTTACCAGCATTTGCATAAAGGGTGAGTGGGAAACCATGTAGGAAAAGCAACCCTCAGTAGACCTGACTGGTATTCGAACCCCATCTCCCCAACATCGGCCGTCTAGTCTACTGAGAGAATGATTATTTAGACAATGCAGCCACCATAACGTATGTATAATAGTTGCATTTATATACATACACAGATTTATCAGAAGGGAAAAGGTATAAGCTTAAATACATCTACCTTTTGTGAATAATTATGAATTTGAACCTTACTTTTCATAACATACTGCTGGTATGAAGAAATAACACTACTCCCTCAAACTTGCCTTGAGATACATTCTGTACTTTTGCTTCTTTCCATTTCACTACAACATCTTTTTGAGACTCTTCTATTATTTTTTCTTAATATCGCTTTTTATATGCAAGCAATGAACAAGTCTCCTCTTTTTGAAAAAAATATTTTTGTTATTGTAAAACACAAGTGATTATTCACTGCTATGTAAAAGAATGTGCAGTAGGCATTTAAATTATACTCAAACTCAACTATACTTATAAATTAAGGCTGCTTCGACTGACAGTTGCTATCCAACTAAAAGCACGTGAAGGGGTCAGTAGTTCGGACAAATCTAAACAAGTGCGTGAGTATAAACATGTCACTGTCATACGCATGAAAATATGTGTTTTAGACTGCTTGGCGTTCATAGTCTCGGGCAGACAATACCACCTAAGCGAATTCGAAATATTGATAAACAAAAGTGCTAAGCTTGCATTTTCAACGCCACAGATATTCGGAAGTTATCCATAAGTATGTTTATCAAAGGTGAAAACATTAACAATAATATTGTTTTTCAACATTAGAATTTGAGTTTAAGACCTGTGTTATGTAACACCTTGATGTACCCCCCCTCCCCCCATGTAACAGCATGTAGACATTAGAGCTCCCCCTCCCCCCTTCAAAGCGTTACGTGGTTTATGGACGACCCCTTTACACAACGCAATTTCCTGGTAACCCCCTTCCTACAACTCCCATGACTTCAATTCCAGACTGAGCTTTCCTGTTAATTCCTGCACTTAACTTCGTGAAAGGGCCATATCATTCAATAGACGCATGATCCCTACTCTTCGGTCATCAACTAGCTTTCTACCGCGAACATCGTGAACTCCATGTTGAGTAGGTTACGTAGTTTTATGGTTAATTTTAAACGAGAAATGATTTTGTATGATGAAACGCACAGCAACAAGTCGAATAAATAAACTAGAAAGGGTAGCGGAAAAACGAAATCGTCATAATGGTGCTGGGCCGAAAATTGGAAGCCTTGAAACGGAGTAGAAGTGCTGGGTTGGATCCTGGAACAAAAGTTTAAACAAGTGAGAGTCACGCAAAAATCAAAATGCTAAGAATGAGGGAATTTTTCCAAATAATAAATAATAAGAGGATCAGCTGTTTTGATGCTAGTCTTGTGTGGCTGAGATGATTTATGAAGATATACAACTTGTCTCTTTGAAGGAAAACTTCGGTTGCTCAGAAAGCGCCCATTGCCTTAGTTGAAAAAATGGTGTAAGTCATTGATTTTATCGAGTAAAAAATTTGTAAAAAAATCCAACTTTCTAACATGATTGCCATGGACTAGACAAGTATTTGGTTGACATGTTTGGCAATACCAATTTAGAACAACTGGCTCACGTACAGTCTGTCTAGAAACAACAGGCTACGAGAAAAGTCACGTAACCATTGTACTGGCTGCCATCTGCCAAAGGAAATGTGTAACCACTTCGGTGAGTGGTTGGATGAGCGATGAGCTGACTGTAGACTGTATAAAGAAAATCGGTAAATTCAGTTTTACGCCCCAATTCCTGGTGTGGGATGCATAGTTATGACATATAAGCAGTGTCGGCCTGGCTCATCTTCAGGCCCTCAGCTAATATTCAATAGGGCCCCCCACAACCCATACTGATCCAATGTAGTTTTATTATAAATTTTTAAAATAAATTATCAAAGACAATTTGTTTTTAGTATTTGAGTGGATGGTAATTATCGTTATGGATGAATAAAAAAAAAGAGAGAATATGGGAGTAGGGGGGGGGGGAGTCTTAAAATTTCCTATTCTAGTATATGGTTAAGGGAAAATAATAAATGTTCGAGAACCACTGTTCTAAAGGGACACATCTTCAAATATATCCCTTCAAATAATCCCTTGACGTTCTTGGACAATGGTGGTTGAGGGTCCTCGGCCCCCAAATCTCCCTTGCAAACTTTTAGAGTACACCATACCTATTAATTTTCTCAGAATACGCCACTGATTGATTGCAGCAAACTTTAGTATACTTTAATATGATTCACAAAACTAACACAAAGAGCTAACTGATCCATTATGCCCACCTCTTGTGCACCACATATCCACTATCAAACTATAAACGACTGATTTCCGAAGATTTCTTATAATTAAATTTTGATCCAATAACTTTTTTATTTTAATATTAAATTTTTTATATAAAAACGTATCTAGTGAATCTCTCTTCTCGTGCCCATGTCACAATACAACGCACAATTTTCACTGAGAAGGAACATCGGAGAGGGGGAACACTTCTTCGCCTCAAACTTATATAGGATGGAAGAAAACATAATTATTTCAAACCGATTACAAATTGTTATAGTGTATCTGCCGTGGGCCCCATTTGGGAACCCGTCCACCCATTCTGGTCGGCGATCGCCGACTAGCCGACCTGGCCAGGCCAACGCTGCATATAAGTTATTCTACACAAAACTAAACTAGAAAATTCAATAATCCTCAGATGGCAGTCTTCCCGGGAAGCTTTATGAAATACATCCAAACGCCCAATGTTATTTAGAATAAATCTTTCAAAGATCACAGCTTTACAATGATACTAAGTTGTCCAATGACAATAAAGTGTCATTAAAAGGCGGTAATTTGAAACCACCGCTACGGAGGTTGAAATTTTCCTAAATCAACCTGTGTAGGTGAGTTGCGGCCTAATCTTGAAATCGCGTACGAGTTGTGGCCCGGCTTTTTGAGAGACACGTACGAATTGCGGCCCACTCACTTGAGAGAGGTATGAATTGCGTCCACTTAATTAGCAGTGTGCTTTCTATCATGCTGTCTTGAATTTCAGAAAAAAACTATTCATCTTCTCATGTTGACATCCTCATAATATCCAAACTTCCTCAGCTCTTGTCGCTCAATGGTTTTGGCAAAAACTTGAAGCTCAATTTTTTACGAAGTCGCACAGCTCTATTTCTTTTTGTTCAAGCTTTGCCATTTGTTCTCTAATGATTGCCTCTTTTCCACTTATGTTTTTTGTCCTTCTTAAACCCTTACTCCTCCATTTGACGTACGTCTCAGTTTGAACGTCAATTAATACGTCAATAAGGTTATGGATATTATGATGGCCACTGTTTAACGAATTGTACAATTTGGAATAGAAACTTGCGCAGCTATTAGTGGTTCGATTGCAGTAGAAAAGACTGGGACCAAATTCTAGGGGGAATTTTGCCTCAGGATAAATGTAATTTTCAAATATGTGGTTGGTGGAATGCACAATCCTTGCATCTTCTGACAGCTGAACTGCTATAATGTCGTCAGTAAGGGCCTTCTTATGCATGTGATTCGTGTCGTCCGACAACCGACAGAAAAAACTCGTCTGTTTTATAAATCAATGGGAACAAATGGATCTTTTTACGCTCTGTCGTCCAAGTTAGCTGTCATTTCGATTTCAAGAGCGTGCCTTCTTGTCCTAGGATCGCATGCGGCAAAAACTTTTCTGGTTTCGCTAATACATGGCATTTAATGGCTCCTTTTATGCAAACGCCCGAGCTATGTGTCGTCCGTTCTCTATAAATCAATGCAGCTAACCTCCTATCTTTTGGACAGTTGTTTGAAGGATTTCGGCAAGTGACATCGTATAATTTTGTTGAAGCTGCACTAAATGTGGCCTATCTAGAACGGTTTCTTGGAATTTTACCACTAACTCATCAAACGATGTAATAGACATTCTATAATAATTGAAAAACTTGTCACTGTCGTATCTTAATTTTCCATGCAGATTACGAAATGCACTATCTACTGTACGTATCCTTGCACTGTTAATGGGATGGTCATCCCATCTTCTTTTTCGTCTTTTTCTTAAGGTCGACCGATAAGCAGCAAACAACACGCACGGATACATATTCTACTGGAATACATTGGCAACACTGGTAAAATGCTTTAATCCCCCCCACTAGTTTGTTCAACGGACGACTAAATGTTGTATGCATAAAAGAACCTTACAACACGGACAAGTTTTTGCCGTCCATTCTTTCGGTTGTTGGAAGACACGAATCAAATGCATAAAAGGGCCCTAATTCAGTCATTTACGTCACTTCGGTTTAAAAATGCAGTCCAAAAGACCTTTTTAAAAAATAACTTTTTAAAAAATAACTCTCGGGAGTGTTGGTATGAGCGCTGCAGAATTTAGTGAGGCCTAAAGTTTGAATCTTCCTCCACCATTTTTGTCCAAGGTTAAATCGGCAACCTATTACTTCTGCATAAAGCTAGACTTCCCCTACTGCACTGTGGATTGCTGATTCAGAGTCTAGAACAACTTCGGATGAAGAGGACGTAGCGCTGACAGAAATACAATGACGAAATACGTATTGGAATGAAGAAGTATATGTAGTTTTACATTTGTCGGGTAGCACAAAAAAAAAAACCAAAGATATATAAACATCAATTTTGAAACCATAAATGGTAAAGAGTTGGGTGAAGTACTTAGGACAGCTTTTGAGTGTCCCATCAATATAAATCTTTTGTAATTCACACAACACTTTCAAACTTTGTTGCGTGGAAAACCCAATTCACAAGCATAAATTGTTCACCAATATTAGTTCATAGTTGTTCATAGAATTCAAAGCATAGTGCATTCCTTAGCGCTATTTGGCAACTGGGAATGCACAGATGAACGAGCACTATGCATACTATGCTTAGTGAGTGTTACATCACTGTTGGTCCAGGTAGGAACCTCCCCTTGTTTCACTTACATACGAATCAGTTTTGCCGGCTTTAAAGAAATATCTTGTAGATCATTCCAAGGACAGAATTCTGTCCTAGAATGGGAACAAGAAGTCGAAGAGTTGGATAAAAAAATAAATAAAGACGTAATATCTGAAAGTGATAGCGACTTGGAATGCAGTTTCGATTCTGAATAGTACCCATTAAAAAGTTTACATTGTTTTATTTAGTATTTTAATGTTATAGAAGAAAATTTGTTTAGTTGTTTTGAAACTATTAATGATAAAAGGGTTTGTGTTGTCTTCTGAATTTTAATGTTTAAATAAAATAAAAAAGATTCTGAGTTTTTTTAACGAGTACCATTTAGTAGGTAATTTGTATTTTCCATATTGTATTTCATTGTTTGAGAGTATTTTTTATTGGTTTTAATTCAAATTGACCTAAGTTTTATTTTATTTTTCTATCCGGAGCATAAAAAAGTAAGCGGGAGTTCCAATTGTAGCAGGGGTAAAAATTAAAGTTGTTAAGAGTAGCCGGAGCTACTATTAGGTCAAATACTGTATAAGAAAACAGTCAACGTAAATATTCAATCCTGTTCCTTTACGTAGTAATAACTACTTTTACTCATACAATATCTTATTTTAAATAAGCATAGGATATGTTTCATTAGAACAGAGCCATACTTTGATTTAGCTATTTAAGAGGCTTAAACACTTCAGGCAAACTTATATCCAGTGATGTTAACGCAAACATAATGCTTTACATGCTAGTATTGAGCGTGTCAGTGACGAATGCGCCAACAAAGCTGCTATAAGAAACAATAACAGTTATGTATTGAATGATAACAGCTCATTGAGCAATGTGAACTTGGTTTCAAGAGTGGTTTAGCCACAATGATATTATCTCACCTTGAACCTAGCTTGTTGGCGAACATCTCTTGTATTTCAGGGTCCTTGATGATGCCGGGCTTTAGGGCGCTGCCACTCATAGCTAGTGCTTTGTGGAATTTACCAGCTGATAAAGGCGACAGCACGTGTAAGCCAACACTGCTACCTCCAGCACCGTGACCGAACACACACACATTTTCACTGGAGCCACCAAACACAGCTATTTTGGTACTGACCCAGTCAAGCGCTGCCACTTGGTCGAGTAAACCTAGATTTCCAGGACACCCATCCATCAGCGTCAAAAATCCAAAGATGTTGAGACGATAGGCAGTCGTTACCACTATTACCTGAAAGTAAAACTACTATTATACTGTTATATTTACAGGCACTTAATAAACTTTAGTTATTTAAATCTTAAACATCCTGGTTTGAATTAAATTAAAATACCTCTTTTTTTTAAACTAAGTTTGCCATGACTCATTTTAGTTATAACTGCGGTAAAATAAAATAAAATTCAAAAGTATTACGCAAAGGGTGTACGTATTTTTTGTAGAGCTAGCAGTGAAACTATAAAATATGCACCGGGCCCAATTCGTATCCAATTAACTACAAATGTTATTGCTATAGACGGGAAGGTTATTATCGACTTCTTGGATTCTTCTGTTCTACATCATATATAAATCATTTGTTTTAATTTGATTATGGCCGTACTCAACAAGATTTGATCCACGTTAGTTAAGATTAAACAACTTATGATAACATTTACTGATTTGATACCCCAACTGTAAGTGACTTAAATCAGGGGTGTAACTAGGGTTGATGACGTACAGGGAAAATATAAAAATTGCGAACCCATAAAAACTGTTCTTTAAAATTTGTATGAGTTCATATATTGGTACTAAAACTGAGTGTATCGCCGATTTGAGGGTTGAAAGCTCATGGGACAGAGTCGATACCCTAGAGCCGCCTCTACTCTTTGAATTTGCAGTTGATTTGGCGACAAAGTTGGTAAAGGAAAAAGTGAGTTTTACTTTAAATAGGAGAATGCACCATTGATCACGTGTTTTAAGACATAATCTTTGAAAAATCATACTTTTATTGGATTCTAATTGGAAAAAGTATATCCAATGTCCGTCCTGAGTATCTATACTTAGGAACCTTTAAAAGTTGGGCCCATAAAAATCCGAGAAGCAGAAGCTGAGAAAAAGGTCAAAAAGTAGTGTATTGTGACGGCCATATTGAAACAAATTGACGGACGTAATTTTTAATTAACCTATATGCTAACCAGACGTCAAAGTTATATCCATGAAAAATTTCAGCACAATCGGTGCAGTGGTTTGGGCATGATTGAGCAAAAAATAGACAGCATTTCATTTTTAATATATTAGTAGTATTTTAAATAATCTTGATAACTTTAACTTTCTTTTGTAAAGAATCTTTGCATTGTGGGAATTGCAATAGCTACAACTGTTAAGAGACCCAACGAAACAAACAATTCAGCAGTAGTGACAACTTAGCCTACACTTATAGTGGAAATAATTTATTTTCAAAAGGAAATTCTGACACACATGGTATAAATAAATCCGTTAGCTATTTCCACGTTGCTTCTCTTCAGTCCTTAATCCTTCTACACCTTGCACGCAATGACCTTTTGACCAGTTGATGTGAATCATATAAAGGGCACTACTTCGTAGCATTTCAAAAGTGTTAGGGTGGGTGCACACAGGTTAGTCAGAACAATATCAAGCAAAAACTTTTGATACTAAACGTTTTTCCTAAACAAAATGCTTTTGTTTAAACAAAAAGTTTTGATACTAAACGTTTTTTCCAAAACAAAATGTTTTTGTTCAAGCAAAAGTTTTGATACCAAACGATTTTTCCTAAACAAAATGTTTTTGTTTCAATCTTGAGTTAACTAAACAAGCTTTGATTTAATAACTTTTTCTGTTTTCAAACATATTTTTTGTTTAGTTAAAAGCAGAACAATTCACTAGTCTAGTAAATAGTTTCTGTATTGTTTTCCTTGGTTGTCTTCATTTCATTCTCTATTTCATCCCAAAACCTTTCTCTTACTTATCTATAATAGTTGTGTTCCATTAAGTTATAACAATACACAGGTTGTCTTCAATCGATACCATGAGCTCTTAGGCCTCCAATTCCATCTTGAAATAAAATAACTAGCAATAAACTTCAACGCACATGAGACTGTGATTTGAGCGTTAAAGACCAATGTTATGCAAGTGATGGAGTGAAGGAAGCTGGCAGGCTCATGCGCAGATACAAATAAATGTCTTCTCATGAGTTCTCCGAGTTTAGGCGTAGACCCAGACTAGATACACTAAATTATGCTTGATTCGATAATGGTATGAGAATTTTCTTTTGCCCATACATTATTATTATTATGAAAGTTAATTTAATTAAATTACAAAAATAAATGAAAAATATTACATTGCATGTATCATCTCTGTATGAGTTGGTTTGCGAGCCTATGTTTACATATAAACTACTTTTACTAATTTTAATGACTGCTACAAAATACTAGATTTCTGAGCTTTTTCTTATAACACTTTTTGAACCAGTATTAGCGTGAAGAGGCTAGAGGAAAGCCATTACCGGTAATAATAAATCGCCCGCAGAACTCCTAGTCAGTATTCTAACCTTAACCTCCTCATCACAAACAAATCAGACTAATTGAGATTGACACTTAGATCACGTGACCACCAGCGTGATTAATGATAACTTACCTTTTGTTTTATGGCTAACACTGACCCATCCCACCAAGCGGTTGCTCCAGTGTTAAAATCTCCAGGGTGTAACCATACCATAACTGGCCATCCTTCAGAAGGAGGAGTTCCTGAAACAAATAATTACACAGCACTTGATTATTTTTACTTTCTCGCTACCTTACAGGTAGAGAAAATATTGTAATCGTAAAAAAAAAAATTGAACTCGAGATTTTGATAAATTTCGACGTTTCAATGATCCCCCAAATCCGAAAAAGAGGTTTTGGCATTTCCGTCTGTCTGTCTGTCTGTACTTTGGAATAGAGCCTAAACTATTTTACCGATAGGGCTAAAACTTGGTATCTTGGGTTTTCATAGGGTTTCCCCGAGGTGTTTTTGGAATTATCCAATTCTAACCCTATCTAACCCTAAAGTTAAGGGTAGTTTTCTAAGGGCGAAAAGAGAAAAAAATTCGATTTTATCAAATCAGCTCTAACTATTTTGATTAAATTTCATTTCTGAGCATTGATCAATATTACAAACAAAATGGCTACTCTCGATTTTTCGTCAAAATGAATTTAAGAGTTCCATTCTGATGCGTAAATTCTTTTTTTTTAATCATATCTTTGTAACTCTTCAAAATATAAAATTACTTATTATCATTGCAAATATGTAGGTATATTTATAATAAAGATCTTTTAATTGAAACATATATTTATAAAATCAATAATTTTCAAGCTATATGCAAATATATATATTTTTTAACTTTTCTAACACTAAAGGTAAAGTACTGCAACCGTAAATATAATCTAACCTGATATTTTGATGGATGTCAACGTTTCATGAACCCCCAAATTATAAAAAGTGTTTTTTGCAATGCCTTCTGTCTGTGTGTCTGTTTAACCCTAAAATTAAGAGTAGTGTGATAAAGGGCGAAAAGAGAAAGAATCGATTTTCTCAAAATCGGCACTATTTTGATTAAAATTCGTATCCAAGCGTTTATCAAGATTATAAATAAAATGGACTATTTTAGCTTTTCCATGAAAATTACTTTTAGGGTACTTTACAGAAGCGGAAAATTCCGTATCTCCGCAACTATTTGAGATACTAAATAACTTATTATTGATAAATTTTAATACTATTAAAAATAAAAATAAAACTTTTATTTGAAATATATCATTATAAAACCAATATTTTCTGAAATATTGGCAAATATACTGATATAATTGTCAATTTGATAATAGTCTTGTTGGCTTGTCAGGTCAGGGATCATATCCAGGCTGAGTGTAGGTCTACTTAAGGGTGTATGGCCCAAAATTAATAATATATAAATTATATATATATATTATTAGGTCTTCTTAAACCAAACTTGGATCAGTGTATTAAATAAAGAGTAAATGTATATTTTAATCACAGTGTTTACTCAAAGTTTGAAATTTTGGCATATAATGCAACAATTTTTAGAAAAACCAAATGATGCAAATATTTCATATTTGGAATGTTAGAAGTACTTGAAGAGGTTTATTAAGAGAAATAAATATTATTTCAATGAACCTTCAATTAATTGCATAAAAAACTGCCAAATAAATGCAATATTCAATTATTATTATTATTATCACCGCGTCTTACTACCCGTTCGGATTATACGCACTTACGCTAATGTGTAATGGTAGGGTGATTATGGGATGAAATGGAGGAACTACAGTTTAACGTGGAATCCGAACCACGGTGGAGGCCTGGCATTCCTCACATTCACAAGTTGTGATTAATACACGTCTTGTCAGAGATGAAGGCAATCAGATAAATCTGTGCCGGGACCGAGGATTGAACTCCGGACCCCCAGCACAGAAGTCTGACACCTTACCCCTAGACCACCAGGTCACCCAATATTCAATTAATTATTTTGTATACTTAAACGTGTGTAATAAATGGGGGGAAGTAAATCAATTAGTGCAGACTTCTTTTAAATTTATAATGGTACTTCATTCACATTAATATTCAATCTGAAACTCATGAAAATTGATAGGAGCTGAGGTGCTATATATTTTGCCCCCGGATTTTGAAAATATATCTGATGCAACCCCGCAATAGCCGAAACAGAACGGCCCGGTTATAGTAGAGCAGACAACTCACCCCTTCTTACTCCAAGCCACTAGCTGTCTGTCCTTGAAACAATAAATATGTCGCCAGTGGTTTAGGCATGTTTGTAAAGCTTATCGACCTGACCCATCACCATCTCTCTTTAGGGATTGTCACCTGGTTCCCCGCCGATTTCAAAACAGTGTAGCATGTACTACTGAAAGGATTTTTTTCAGTGTGGCTGAGTAATTGCATTTAATGTATTTAGGGATGTGTGAAGCGTATTAATTGTGGAATTTTTTTTTATTATTTAAAAAAATGGACCCACAAAAGTTTAAAGATGGATGTAAAAGGCAAAAGGAATAAGCATTCCAAAGCAAATGAAACGCTTTTACGAAGAAATTCGGAGAGCCCTAACCGCTAATAAGTAGGTGAAATGACTTCAAATATATATATTGTTATTAAAGTTAAATACTTAACTTTTTTTAACAATTTTTTTGAAATCCAGAAACAAATCGGGAACCTCCAACTTATCACGTCAATATCTTACCGCTGAGCTAGCTAAGGCTAATCCTGTGTTAGGGTCATTTATCGCTCATATTTTAAAAGTTACTCGGTAACAGATATGTAAAATTGTCGGCCATTTAATAACAATCCGAAACACACTACATCGTTGATCCAGGGTAGCTTTATGCTGACGTTTGGACAATTTTTATTATTTTTAAATGGTTTCATGGATATACTTTATAGTAAATAATTATAATCTATAATACAATATTATAGCTATTAACGAGCCATGTCCTGCCACACATCTTTCACCAAATCTGCTTTAAAGTATGACTAATAAGTACTTCTTAGCATTGTACAAATACTGAGTAGGTAGCTCAATGGTGAAGCTTTGGTGCGCCAAGCACAAGAGTCCGGGTTCGATTACCATGTACACTACAATAATCATTTTTCTACTATATTGAGAAAAAATAAAGCGCGCCCTTGTGAACGGATTTATCTTTTTCAAAATATTAATCTTTTGAACTGTTATAAAATTATTTAGGCCTTTATAATTAAAACTCCATCAATGCAGAATTATTTAATCTCTTAATGGCTTTATTCTCCATAATATATTTTATGCTCTCAGATTTAAAATTTAAAGCTAAGATCATATTTAACTTAGAATTAACAAAAATATTTTAAATAAATGAATAGTCTTAATAGTCTACTTATTATTTACTATTTATTCATTTATTTTATTTACAAGCTGTGATTAATACATATCTAGTTAGAGGTGAAGGAAGGGTTTGGCAATCAGATAAATCTGTGCCGGGTCTGAGGATTGAGCCTCGGACCCCCATCACAGGAGTCTGACACTTTATCTCCAGACCACCAGGTCACCCAAAATATTAAATATTAATTATGTATATTAACACTTGTAAAATACATTTTCCATTTTTAAAATCTCTTATTCAATATTTTTAATTTGATACACACCTACTCATTTGCTTCCCATATTTATCAAATTGTATGCAGTAATATTTATTATATATGTAAATATAAGTGAATATTAAAACTAAATAAATAAAAATGTTAAACTTTGTGTTTTATGTATTGACTTGTTTTGAATATCCGTAATCGCAATCTTATATTTGATCTGTTTAAAATTTTATAACAAAATTAAATTAATTAAATTTAAATTTGATAGCTTAAATTATTGATTAGTTTGTATTGACTAATACAAACTTTATATTTAGTTATGGCATTAATCAAATGAAAATAAAGTTTATAACTTTTAACTCTCTTTCACTTTATATAGATACTTGCTTTTGCCCGCGGCTTCGCTCGCGTTAATGTAGATTTTATTAATAAATTCAGGTTGTCAATTTACACAGGGAATATGACAATAAAAACGATGAACATATTGAGGTTGTTAGTCAATAGAGGTAGAGATAAAGAATAAAACAAACTACACAATATAAATCAGGATTAAGTGTAGGAGTAGAAAAGAAGTAGCGGAGTGTGTGTCAGTAGAGTCACAGGTTATGCCTTCCCACGAATTGGAAGATCCTACTCCGTCTTAAATTTTACTTACAGTTAATTAAAATCCCTTATTTACTCCGCTTGTTCTTGACCGTTGCAATCATGGGCACAGAATAGATCATTATTTTAGGACGCTCCTATATACTATATTGTATGTCCTTCCATTTGGCACAAATACATACAAATTCTGGGCATTGGACACACACGAACAGGCTACATATAGCTGGCCATGGGAAAAACATGGCATTTCCATATGCACCCCTGCTACCTGCAATGTTTGCCCTTGCGCTTTGTTAATAGTAATAGCAAAACTAAGTTTGATTGGAAACTGGAGTCTTTTGAATTGAAATGGTAGGTCAGTGAGGATTATTGGGATTCGAGGTATGATTACACTTTCCCCTTTTCCCACACCTGTTAAAATGGTGGCACAGATTATATTTTGCCCTAATTGTGTAATTGAAGCCTCGTCCCATTACATAAACGGGGTGCATCTAAATTTCGCATAAGCATAACTGGTACACCTAATTTCAATTGTAGTTTATGCAAGGGTACACCCGATAGCTCCAGAGAATTTAAAAACTCAGCGGGATATGAAGTGCTCTGTTCTGTGTCCATGATTGTATCTATTGACAAATACTCCTTTATTTCTCCCTGCACCTCTTTCAAAATGTCAGTGTTGATTTTGTTAACGATTTCATTTTTTGGTGAAAGAATTGCTCTTGCACACAACTAATGATCACAATTTAAATTTATTTGTAAGTCTGAGTAAACTTTAGCAATGAGCTCCACATCATTTTCCACCAAATTACAGAATTCCCCTATAAGTAAAATACAGCCTTCAGCATCCGTGTCCAAACGTCCATCGCCAATTTTCAATAGTGTCTCTGCGTAATGTCCTGAATCTACGTCATTATAAAGGTGGACTCTCATATTCGTTGTTAGGCTGAATTTTTTCACTTTTGCCCACAATCTTGATGACTTGAGACAGGCTTTGATTTCATCTGCATGTGTGTCCCTCTGGATCACTGGTAGAGTTTGTCGGAAGTCAGCAGCCAGTAAACCTACCATTCGTCCCATAATAACTGTACTGTCTCGCAAGTCCTGAAGCGTTTGGTTTAACGCTTCTATAGCTTTTTTGTGGGACATCTTACTTTCGTCCCACACCAAAAGTTTACATTGTCGTAGCATCATACCTCGAGAGCTATTTTTGCTGAAATGAATAATACCAAACTTTTTACGACAATTTTTTAATTTACCATAACGGGGTGAACAGACAGAGCTTAATTAGCTGAATATAATCATTTTTAATCATTTTAAGATAGATGTGCCTAAAATAACTCGGGAACAGATTTTTATTCGGGGTATCAGATTTTCTTCTGGGATACCACAGGTCCCTTTTTCTGTAATCCAGGCATCATGTTGCAATTAATTTATTCATATCAGTAGACCGAGTTGTTAAGCTAGACGACCGTCTAACAGTTATTTTTTTCTATCCGTCAGGAACAGTTCTTTTTTTCTGGATGAAAGGTACCCTATGTCCTTTTCTGTACCCATGACAACGTGTATGCGAAATTTCATGATGATCGGCCGAGTAGTTTCGGCGTGAAACCGTAACAAACAATAACAAACAATAACAAACAAACAAACTCACATTCACATTTTTTTCTGGATGAAAGGTACCCTATGTCCTTTTCTGTACCCATGACAACGTGTATGCGAAATTTCATGATGATCGGTCGAGTAGTTTAGGCGTGAAAGCGTAACAAACAATAACAAACAAACAAACAAACAAACTCACATTCGCATTTTTTCTGGATGAAAGGTATCCTATGTCCTTTTCTGTACCCATGACAACGCGTATGCGAAATTTCATGATGATCGGTCGAGTAGTTTAGGCGTGAAAGCGTAACAAACAAACAAACAAACAAACAAACTCACATTCGCATTTATAATAGTAAGGATTTAGTGATAATGGCAAAGTGGATTATAGTTAATCTTGTACCACGTTCACAAACACTGAAGACTTGACTTTCAAACCAATAGAATCTGAGTAAGTGGATGATTACTATATTTTTAGTGGTAGATGTGTTTTAAGTTCCTTTAAAATGACGTGTAGGTGTGTACAAATCGACAATATTAATGAATTCAGTACAAAATTATATGGCAATGTCATGACCTTGATTTGATAGGTTTGATCCAAACTTGAGGGTTAAAAAATACTAAGCAGGTAGGGTGTTTAGAAAATTACATTTACAGTTTAACCCCACTTTCATAAATAGATACTTAACTTAAGTTGTGAAAGGAATGATCATAATAGCAACTTGGGTATGAAAGTAATGATACAAATAGCAACTTTGGGTGTGAAAGTAATTATAACAGTAGCTACATTATTTACATATAAAATAACTGATCAATAGCTAGAACATATTCGGGGTCATATTTGTTTTTAAAAATTGGCATTTTAAGTTTTTTTTATAATTATTAAAAATGAACTAGAAATATTAAACCACTTTAATTGTAATCTGTATTTATACCAAAAATGTCATAATTTTTTTAAAACAATATAACTAGGTAGCTTTAGTATTTTGAAAAGGTTTGTGTCACATTTGTAAAATTCTTGAAAAAGTAACTGTTAATGTTTTTATCGTTAGTGAACATATTTATCGATAGCTTCCAAATAAGCATGCTGTTTAAAATGTAAGTTAGTCACTTTCTTTTTATATCCAAACATTTTGAACGCGCGGTTCGGCAGTGCTGTTTTCCGGTGATTATGAAGGCTGAAGCACATTTGATTTGACACTACATATTTTCATGTGCATGACAGCGACGTGCGATATTAAATTATTTGATTGTGGTAATAAACTAACTTACTAGCTCATATGTGAGGAGTGAACTGTAGCATCTATAGTATAATTTTTTTTAGTGTAGGTAGAAATCAAATTTACCACCGAGAATTTACCGAGGTTGGGACTCGACCCCTGATCTCCCACCATCGGCTATCTATTCTAATGCGAGACTGACGACTTTGATCAATCCACCAAAGAAGTGGGATTTTCTAAAGTACTAGTTCGTCGTTGCATCGATGGTTGCGGATTATCATGCTTAAATGTATTTAAACCTTTTTACTGGGGAATGTTCTATGTAATGAGGACTCACTCAACATTCTATTGAAAGGTTTACTCGTCAAAGGACAACAATTTTCGATAGTATTTTTAGAGCTTTTGGTGTTTAATTGCAAAAGTTTATTTTTCCCTTTCATGCCAAGAAGAAATATTTAAAACGACCCTTTTCCCAGTTTTTATCAAACTATTTGTTGCACCATACCAATTAAAAAAGAATTAGTTGTTATTATATTTAACAAAGGATATTTTTTTTCTTACCTATATACAATCATAAACAAATCAGGGCTTCCGTGGAGATGTGAAAAAAAAAAGAATCATTGTACATGTGAGGCATGGTGCATCTAGCTCTCACACTTTCTCTTTCCCCTCTCTCACACACATTATCTTCTCTCACTCCCACTTTCTCCCTCTCTTTTACACTCTCACCCCTTACACATACTATCACATTATCACATAATCTCCCTCAAATTATCTTATCACACTCTCTTTTAAACTCTATCTCTCAGACACACACTCTCTCATACTCACTATCTGTCTTGAGCTAACTCTCCCTCTCTCAAACTCACCTTCTCTCTCAAACTCTCTCCCTGTCACAAACTTACTCTATTTTTTTCTCAAACTCTCTCACTCAATCTCTCTCTCTCCCTCAAACTATCTCTCTCAATCTCTCTACAACTCTCACTCAATCTTTCTCTCTCCCTCAAACTATCTCTCTCAATCTCTCTACAAATCTCACTCAAACTTACTCTCAAAAAATAGCTTTGATAATCCCCTCAAAATTAAGTGGTAATATGGAAACATAACTGAACTTACTGTATATTTGTATTGTGTTACTATTTGATAAAGTGAACATCAAAACCCATTATTTGAAAAACAAAAAAATGAATGCCAAAACATATTAAACATATTTCAAGAATTTTGTCTCGTTTTTTATCTTATAATACATACTAAAACATATTTAAACATCATTGTATCGTTTATATTTTAAAGCTCTTGCGCGAAACAAAAGATAGAAAATATTTTCATGAAATTGAAAACTTAACTTTTTAATTTGCGAACTATGCTCAATATATTACTGATTTAAATGTAAACTAACGATAGCAAATTCCAATAATAAATAACAATTTCCCTAGTTTAAGCAACTCAATCTAGATGTGTTATGACCAGCATCCAAAGAGAAATCTTGTATTTGAAGATTGAAAGATTTGATGTGTTCTATGTGTGAAATTTATTTTTTAGCAAAAGGGATCTATTTTATTCAGAGATGTGCAGCCATGCAGTAAATAATGGTTTCCATGGTGACTAAGCAATGAATAAAAAACTGAAAATTCTCTGTGTGAATCGGGTTTTTGTTGAAAACTACTATTTTTCCCGACATCCTGGATTCCAAATCATTAAAATAAGGGGTCATTTGTCAAAATATGTTCAGCCATTTCCTGGTAATTTATATAAATGGAAATGGGCTTATCAAATTATATATAAGATTCTTTAATTTTTCAAGACCTAATTTGGTATTTTACGATTTTTGCCAAGTAATTTGGTTTTATAGTAAATGTATGCAAATATAATTGCTTTCTTTGCATGCTACTTACTTAGCATATAATAAATTTGTATATAAAATAAGTTTAGTAATAAATTGTCTAAACACAAAGATAAAACCAAATGCATTCTCACTTTTATGTCATATTAGAGAGAATGTCATGCTTCAAGAAATGTCATCCTCACTCATGCAGCCTTCAGAAAATGATGGAAAAAAAAAAGATTTCGATTACCAAGATAGAGAGTGGAGTAGGGTTGAGCTCGATGAAGGAGATTTTCCAGCACTCGTTTTCGACTTGATTAAAATTCGTATATCTGTATTGTTTAGTATTAAAACAAAATGGAAGCTCACATTTCCTCATGAAAATAGCTTTGAGGGTAATTTACACTTAAGGAAACTTCCAATTTTTATCGTATATCCGCACTTCTTTGAGATACAAAATTACTTATTATTTCGAAAATGAAGGTATAATAAATATAAAAATCTTTATTGAAATATAATTTTATAAAACCAATAGTATCCGAATTAAAGGTATATAAATAAATATATACATTACTGAGATCTTTGAATTTGGAAATTGCTGTAATGCTCTGTCGGTGTGATATTCTTTTTTTCTCTAACAGTGTATATTATTTCGTTTATGCTCTTTGTTAGAATGTGCAACAATGTCTATCATCTTGTTTCAAATATCTTACAAGTTGTAAGTAAATATCTCTTTTTTATTCACAGCAGCGAGAAATTCTATGCTGTGCACCTTCCCCACCTTTTTTTAAAACAAATGAGCCCTTTTGTAAGAAAAAATCTATAAATTTGATTGGGGATATAACTTAAAAAAAAATCATGCTAGAAAATTACGAAGCTTAGTGGTAGTGCGTCCACCTACGGAGCTAAGGGTCCCGGGCTCGATCCCTGGCATGGCCAAGAAATTTATCATTATTGGAATGTGGGTTTACCATTTCACAGTGATGAATTGACGGCCGAGGGATGAATTTTGTGTCTGTCCTAGATTTAAGATTAGAGTATAAATTAAAAAGGCGTATAGCCTGAACAGAACGCGGTGCTAAAAAAAAGTTAAAAAAAAATAGCACGACAACCTACAATGGCATCACGTTACATAATTTGCGAGCCACTACAGTATAAGCTGGTTCAGGTTACAGACATGTCCAGATGGATACTAACAATACGTGCATTTGTGCACAGAATGTCTACATCAATATTCCACTTCCCCCTTTACCTCTCCACAATCATTATATCTTTTTATGTCCTTTCTCGTCAAATGTTTTTTCTAATGTATTTTCTCCCCTTTGTTCAGACGTAACGAATTAGTTTTATAACAACTATCAAAACATAGTTTGTAGGTCCCAAATTCAATTCCCACGTCAAGATGTCATTTTTTAATTTAAATAATATGTAGATGAGGCTATAACCGTAGCTAACAAATACTCATATTCGACATCATGTAGAGATAATGCTTTAAATACTTAACATCCACCCCACCCCCTTTTTCCCTCCACTCTATTAGTTCAGCATTCTGTATAAAGCACTTAGTGAGTTTAATTAATATTATTATTAATTACACTAGTGTGTTAATGAAGACCAATATCTAAAACAGAGGAAATGTACCCACATATCTGTGGTAGGACAAAGGGAAACCATTTAGAAAGATGCACCCTTTGTTTACCCATTTGGGATTTGAACTCTGACCACCATTCATCGTTAAAATAAAATAAATGAGCTTAGTGTTTAAATCAAGTTAAGTTTAACTTTAAAAATGAACCGACGGTTTAGCTCGGTCCCAGGGTGACCTGGCAGTCTAGGGGTAAGGTGTCAGACTTCTGTACTGAGGGTCCGAGGTTCAATGCTCCATCCCGGCACAGATCTATCTGATTGCCAAACTCTTCCTTCACCTCTGAAAAGATGTGTATTAATCACAACTTGTGAATGTGTGGAATGCCACGCTTCCAGCGTGGTTCGGATTCCACGTTGAACTGTAGGTCCTCCACTTCATCTCAGAATCACCCTTCCATTACACATTAGCGTAAGTGCGAACGGGTAGTAAGACGCGTTGATAATAATAGTTCGGTCCCTGACTTACAGTTTTCATTCATAATAGCCAGAGAAGAAGACTGTCTACCTGCTAATCCGCCCCCTCCCCCACCCTCTCTGTCCTACCCACAACTTCAGCCCAAGACTTTCCTGTCCTCCTCTGACGAAGATAGGTTTTTTGGTTCTCAACGGGACGGACCGTTAGCATCCACTTTCATCTTTTTCTCAGCGACACAAACGCTATCTTACAGATTTTTCTCGACATAGCGCTGTCCAAACAACGTTAAGGGGTTTTGCCTAAATGGTCTCACACTCTCCTTCCAAGCAAATGTGGGTGCACTTCCTCTAAATACACCTACCTCATCCCTAAACTAATAGCGTAATAATACATAGGCGGATAAACCGAACGGGTGGTAGGACGCGGTGCTAAAAAACTTTTCAGAAAAACAAAATACAAACATAATTCTTTGTCATGTCAAACACTTCCCAGACAACCATTTTAAACAAAATCATTTCCAAACGTCTAAAAATATCATATTTTCAAAATGCCCTCATTATTAAAATAAACCATGGGTGTAGCTATGAGTTGTCATCCAGGGAAACTAGGATCCCACCTCCCCTCGGTACCACTTATGGTTTTTAAGGCCATTTTGACTTAAAACGCATCTTTTATATTCACCTTGATAATCAATACTTTATAATAACTATAATAATAATAATAATAATAATTCTTATTATTTTTTACCCGCCTCGGTGTTCATGGTCTAGCGTGCTAAAATCGTGTTGGATTAGACTGCGGAGGACGGGGAGATCAGGGTTTTATCCCGGTCGGGTGTATTGAGGTTTTTTTTCCTAAATGGTTTCCTACTCTCTCTCCCTAGGTAAATGCGGGTAAACTGCCTCCAAATTACACATACATTATCCCTAACTCATTAGCATAGCTAATACATAAGAGTAAAACCAAAATGGATAGTAAGACGTGGTGGGAACAAAATAACTCTTTGGTTAAGGTTTTGAAAGATAAAACACACAAATAATATAATACTTGTGTTGCAATAAATTAAATAAATAAAAAAGGAAAAATAGTCATCATAACCTAAGCCTCAAAATTTAAAATATGTACAATTTTATAAAACTGTGAAAATAAACATGATACCTCAATAAAAATAATCTTAAGTGTAAAACTTCTCTCTAAATCATAAAAACTCTTCAAATTTTACTATCAGGGCCATGCTCTATGCTCTTGACAAAAATTACGGTTTGGGCCATGTAGCGCCTTAAATATATGTTTAATGTAGGATTTTACTTTTTAAAAAACCACAATATGTTGTTCGCCAAGTTTGGGTCAAACTACTCATATCTGTAGAGTCTATGCCTATGCACATTTATATGGTTGGATAGAGAATTGATTTTACCATCACGGCCCCGCCTTGTGCTCTTGACACGAATTTTGACTTGGTACCTGGAGCGCCTTAAATATGTGGTTAATGCAGGATTTTACTTAATAAAACTTTGTTCTTCCCCAAGTTTGGGTCAAATTGCTCGGATTTGTAGGGTCTAGGCCTATGCACACTTGTATGGTTGGATAGAAAATGTAATTAACTATCAGAAACCCTCTTGGTGCTCTTGACACAAATTCTGGTTTGGCAACTGGAGCCCCTTAAAAATGTGTGTAAAGCATGATTTTTCACTTTAAAAAAAAGTATGTTTCACCCCATGTTTTGTTCAAATTGCTCAGATCTGTAGGGTCTAGGCCTATGCACACTTATATTGTTGGATAAAGAATTGATTTTACTATCAGGGTCCCACTTTGTGCTCTTGACACAAATTTTAGTTTGGGCCCTGCAGCGCCTTAAAAATGTGTTTAGTGCAGGATTTTACTTAAAAAAATATGTACTTCACGCTGTTTAGGCCAAATTACTCAGATTTGTGTTTTAAGCCCAATCGAACATAATGTTAGAGATTTTTGGAACTTTTTAAATCTTAAATATTTCCTTTAAAAAAATTCTAATCGCCCTGTATAATATTTTCTGAACTAATTTTGTGTTGGTTATATTTGTTTTTCTTGTGTTGTTTATAGACGTGTAGTTTATTGTGGCTGTGGAATAGTTCAGCCCAATAATAAAATGTCGTTGTTAAAGTAGCTACTGCTTTCAATTTATCATAATATAGTATTTAAATACAGGGTTGCCCACAAAAAGATACTAAGGTTATTTATATATGAACATATATAAATATATATACAAATATCTATATATTTTCGTATAAAACAAGCACCTTATATACAGTTATATTATGTAGGATTTATAAAAATAAGTTTAATAATTTAAAATCCATGTTTAGATTTTAAAGTAATAAGACAATAAGTAAAAATATTATCTTTTTTATATTAACATAGAGATAGTGCTGTTCTCTAGTAAGAACATAATGAGTTAAGGAGAGTTTCTGCGGCTGCCTTCTATTAGACATGTGGCACCGCAATTAAATGGATACAATTCAGGATTTTGTGGATATAATGCAAATATTTCCAATAGATACAAATCAGACTTTTTATTTGTGGTGCTTGTTTAAGAAAATGTCTGAATAGAGACCATTCAGAATGGATACAATTCAAGATTTTGTGGATATTATGTGAATGGATACAAATCAGACTTTTTATTTGTGGTGCTTGTTTAAGAAAATGTCTGAATGGAGAACATTCAGAATGAATACAATTCAGGATTTTGTGGATATAATGCAAATAATTACAGTGGATACAAATCAGGAATTTTGTTAAAGTCGTTTATTTGAAAACTCTCTGAATGGAGACTATTCAGAATGGATACAATTCAGGATTTTGTGGATATTATGAGAATGGATATAAATCAGACTTTTCATTTGTGGTGCTTGTTTAAGAAATGTCTGAATGGATATAATTCATTCCTCTCTGACATAGATGGTAACTTCAAACTTCCCCAACCTCGAACCTCTTTTTCTATAGTCTATTGTGTGGCAATACAATACACTTGTCAGAAGTGAAAATGTGTTACTGTGGTCGATTACCGAGCCAAGTGACCAAGAACAATCCAGTAGCAATTTGAATCTGGACTAAAATATAATAAAGGGGGGAAAAAAAGATACTTGCCAAAATGTACAGCGCTGTTGGTGTATAACCCGAACGGGTAGTAATACGCGGTACTAAAAAAAAAAGCACTGTATCCAGAATAAGTATAGGGAGGGTGGGTGAATTATAATTAACACATTTTTATTTTTCCCCGCATCTCACTTCACGTCCGGCCTATTTGCATTTTAATTAAACTAATGTGGCAGGGATGAATAAGGTAGAGTTCAGAGGAAAGGTATTCGTAATTGTATGGAAGGAGAGTGGAAAACTATTTATAAAGAACCACTCCCAGAATACCCAACCATTATTTAAACCTTGACCTTCCCGTCATCAGTAAACCAGATACACGAACTTGATATTTAGTCCACGTACCCGCCAGTATGGGTAAGAACACAACCATGAAATCAGCTTCAGTGATCGGATGGTCTAAGGTGTCACTCTCACAATAGGTTGGATAGCTGGGAAGAGGTGTTGAAATCCCGGTCGGGCGTGCTGAGGGTGTTGTTTTTTACAAGTGGCTTTCCACTCACCCTCTATCCAAATGAGGGTGCACTTTCTCTCAAGTATAGCTTCCTCATACTTAACGCATATGATTTATTTATGGTTCAGATACGTATAATAACCCGAACGGGTAGTAAGACGCGGTGACAAAAACTTGATGAAAATGTTATATTATTTAAAACAATATAATGTGAATATGAGAATATGTAAACACTATCGATGGTCGCATTGCTTACTGCGTCACTCTCGTGTTAGACTGGATTGCCAGTGATGGGACTATTGGAGTTCGAATCCCGGTCAGGTGTATCGAAATGGGCGAGGATGTTTTTTCCTAAATTGTTACCCACTCTTCCTCCACTTAAATGCGGGTACATTTCCTCTTAAAGTGTACTATCCTTATTAATATTATATTAGCATAATTAATGAATGCATGCGTACAACCCGAATGGCTACTAAGAAGCGATGAGAAAAAACATAGGCCTGATAAAAATAATATATTTAAATATATCTTAAAACTCTATAATAGTTTTATTTAGGCCATCAACCAATCCATTAGTAAATACTTTTGAAAATTACATAAATGAAATAGTATGATTCACTAGCTAGCAAGTAGTTCCTGTCCCAATAATTATGCTCAATATAGTTAATAAACACAAAGTAATTTTATCAAACTTAATTATTATTTTAAAATTGTAATAATTTTTTTACTATTCTTGCACGTGAATTTCTCTAGAACTACCACGCTTCAATGAACATGTAACAATGCTAATCTTTTTAACAAGTCCTCAATAATGTTTTATCATTTCATAAGCATGTTTTAGCCTCCTTAGATGAGGTTGTATTAACAGTATAGAGACAACCAAAACATCACACTCACAGTTTATGTTTCTCACCGCGTCTTACTACCCGTCCGGGTTATAGCCTATATACTAGTTAACGCTAATGGGTTAGTGATGAGGTAGGTGTAATATATAGGAAGTGTACCCGAATTTGCTTGAAGATATATATAGAGAGAGAGTGTGGAAACAATTTTTTAGGAAAAACCACTCAGTGCACCCGACTGGAATCGAACCCCGATCTCCCAGTCCTCAGCAGTTTAGTATAACACGAGACCACAGAGGCTGGTAAAATATTTTTTAAATGGCAATAGTGATTTGGTCCCAAATGGGTATCTTGGGAGTGTTTTACATGTCAAATAAAACTGTATATTGGTTTTTTGAATAAAAAGTCATTTATGGGTAGTTTACTTATACATAATTTTTTAAAACATTTTAAATATTTTTAGAATGGCTTTAGCGATTTTGTTTCAAATGGGTCTCTTGGGAGTGTTTTACATTACAAATACCACTGTATACTAGTTTTTTGAATAAACTGTTGTCCAAGGGGGGAAAGTTTACCAGATGACGGGATATTTCTATGTGAACTTGGATTTTAAAAAAAATGTTTTTAAATTGTTCCAATATCTTGCGAGTGTTTTACTTACATAACCAACGTATAGACGTTGTTTATTGAATAAAAAATTTCTGTTTTAAGGGTTTGATAACTATGATTGACAGTTTTAAAATGTTAATTTTTCAAGGTATGATTTTTTTATTTTTTTTTTTATGTTACTTTTAAAATAGCTTTTGTAATGATTTGGTTCCAAATCGATACCTTGGGAGTGATTTCATTACGAATAGCATTGTATGCTTGGATTTTGAATAAAAGTTGTTTAAAGGTAGTTTACTTATGACTTTTTTTTTTTTGAACTTTTAATAGTGTTAAAATGGCTTTAACGATTTGTTCAAAATGGGTTTCTTGGGAGTATTTTACATGAAAAATAACACTCGATACTGGTTTTTGGAGTAAAAAGTGGTTTAAAGATATTTTACTGATGACTAAATTTTCAATAATAGGCTACATGAGAAAATTTGTATGATAGTGTCATACCATCTATTATGTTTATTTTAGTGCTACCTATACCTGCTTAACGAATTTCAATTATTCACCCCACGGAGAAGTAATTGCATGTATTCTATTAATTTTGGTAATGTTGTCCCCCCACCCAACTCCCTCCTACCATTTCCTTAACTCCCACTTAGATATTTCAAATTTTAAGATATATTTGATTAACATGATGGGTCCTTATACCTGCTAGACAAATTTACATTTTTATATCACACCAAAAAGTTTTTTCTTTCTATACAGACCCCCGTAATCCCTTCCCCCCCTCCCCATCCATCAACGTTGCTATTACATAGCTAAATATCGAAGGATAAATTAGCATATATATAGTAGCAAGATGATAATTGAAATATACAGCTTTTGCTCACATAGTTCAGTGAACTGTGTGCCTTTAGCAAACCATATGCTCATTAATTTAATATGGTCCAGTTTCATAGTCAAACTTAGCAAAACGACACATATCCAAACTTTAATGGAATGGGCTAGTTTCGCAAATGAAACCAGCTCCATTCCATTCTAGTTTAGGCAGGTGTCGTCCTGTATCTCATGTCGCCACGCACTTGAGGCGTAATAATTCTGACTATGAAGGCTATATTTATAGGAAGTGTACCCGCATTTGCATAGAGGGAACGTTGAAAACCATTTTTGAAAAACCACCCCAGTATAGCCGACCGAGATTTGAACCTCGATCTCCCCGTCATCAGCAGTCTAAGCTACTCCAAGAGTAGCACCTTAGACCATGCGGCCACTGATGGGGATGCACAGGAAAAGTTTATTTTTGTGTTGAAAAAACTCATTTTCGAACTTTTCTATTATTACAATCTTCATTATTTTATTTCTATTAACTCCAATCCTCAAAACTGTTGTTAATGGACTAGTTAGTCCTCCTCTGGTAAGATCAATAAAATAGTTAACATTTGTAATGCATAGTGAAAAAAAGTGGTAACAGACACTGCTCAATCAAATAAAACATTCTTTGTAGATTAACTTTTGTTCTTCTATTATTTTCTGCAGCTTTAGTTACTTGATTTTATATATTCCATTATATTCTATTTTTCTATTCAATTTTCAATATTGGTTCGAAGTAATTCATAGTAGTAAAATAGTGGATTTGACTTATAATTTTCTCATCTTTACTTTCTCTCGACACCTCGGAGGGAAAGTTTTGTGATCATCAAAATAATCAAACTCGAGATTTTGATAATGTCGACGTTTCATGACTCCATGAAACCAAAAAAGTTGTTTTCGCAATTCAATCTGTCTGTTTGTCTGTCTGTCCGTCTGTACCTCGGGTTAGAGCCGAAACTATTTTACTTATTGGGCTAAAACTTGGTATCCATAGTTTTCATTAGGTCCCCCTGAAGGGATTTTGGAATTATATATTCAACCCTAAATTTAAGGGTAGTTTACTGAAGGGCAAAAGGGGAAAAAATAGATTTTCTCTAAATAACTCAAACGATTTTGATTAAATTCTATATCTAGGCACTGTTTATGATTTTAAACAAGATAGAAATTTTAATTTTCTCATAAAATGACTTTGAGGGTACTCACCATAAGGAAATTCTCCAATTTTGATTATCTCTCCGAAACCATTTGAGACACGAAATAACCTAACATTGCAAAGTTGTATTCCTATTAAATTATTATTATTATTTTTATTATTATTAGCACCGCGTCTTACTATCCGTTCGGGTTATACGCACTTACGCTAATGTGCAATGGTAGGGTGATTGTGAGATGAAATGGAGGACCTACAGTTTAACGTGGGATCCGAACCACGGTGGAGGCCTGGCATTTCCTATTAAAGATAACAATCTTTTATTTGAAATATATTTTTTATAAAATAAATAATTTCTTAGCTATAAGCAAATATATATACTTTTTAATTCAGGTCTTTGAAAATGAATTTGATTCTTATGCTCTTTGATAGACATTGATATTTCTCTTTTTTCAATTTTTCTGAAACAGTGTTCCTAGTTCATAATGCCATAGAGTAAGTAACAGTGTATATTATTTCATTTATGTTCTTTGGTGTAGTGTTTCTACAACAATGTATATTTGGTTTCACAAATCTTACAAGTTTTTAGTAAATGTATTTTAAGATAAAAGAGAAATTCTCTGTGCACCGTACTATTTATTTGTGATTTTACCCTCCTAACTACATAATGTATGTTTAATTCCTTTTACTAATTTCTTAGAATAATGTTAAATCAAGTCAAGGTCTTCATCATTATATTCGATATATTTTTTGAGACTTTTTTAAATCTCTAATTTATCGAATACCTTAGGACTCGGGAGACTCGAGGATTTAAACGTCCCATCTCTAATAAAAATGTATGCTAGTTGAAAATAAATTGACATATTCACCCATGAAATCAGTACCAATGTCTGATTTCAAAACCATTTGAACTATTCTCACACTACGATTAGAAATGACTTCGGGCACTTTTAAACTGTTTCACTCTTTTGACATTAAACCTGCTTGAACTCCGTTAATAACAAACAATACCAAAAAAATCAAGCTGTACAACAGACATAACAGAGAATAATCGACTGCTGCAGAAGCTGGAAAGGTTACAAACCTCAACTTCAGATGTTTTAGGATATAGAAGGTCGTTAATGAATCATATTTTTCACTAACTTTATTCAGATTTGGCCTATAAAAGTAATTATTAAAATATGAACCTATGTTGGTCATATGATCGCACATTGTTACCCTAGGTATTTCCTAAAATAATAGAATTATTAAAACAAGATTACAGCAGCAAGTCTGTGTGACTATTACAGGTAACAATTGTATAAATGGCTCCTATTAACTTAAGCCCTTTCGCTCACCAAGAAGGTCAATGTTAAAAGGTGAAATAAAGGATATACAATGACCTAAGTCCTTTCAAACACAATATCTATTCTCTACCAAATGCGCTCAAAAGGACTTATGTTGACTTAAACCTATTATACCAACAATGATGTGAAAATTCTGCTTGGGTCTTTTAAACCAGGAGTAATATAAAATCTCCCGATCATGATTGACTTAAGTCCTTTATACCAATCGATAGAGCAATTTTTTCTGACTCAGAATCTGATCCTAACTCAAAAGTGATATTTTTTGACCTAAGTCCTTCATACTTATCACTACAGAATTAATTCAGCAATACTGCACGTAGCTACCCGTACCGGTGGCGTAGTTAGCTAACGTGCAAGTTTCGTGTTGAGCTAGACTGCCGAGGACGGGGAGATCAAGGTTCGAATCTCGCTCGGGTGGACTGGGGGTGGTTTATCATAAATGGTTTTCCACTCTCCCTCCACGCAAATGCGGGTTCACTTCCTCTATATTCAACATTACCAATTCCTAATCCATTACTATAATTAGTACTTAAGCGTATAACCCGAACGAATATAAAGACTCGGTTCTAAGTATGCACGTAGCTGTGTTGACCGGCCTCAACGCAGTGTTGCAAAACTTCAGTATTCCGGACTGTAAAAACCGCCGTGAACCATTCATTATAAAGTAGTTTTTCTGTCTACAAAACTTTTTCTTTATAAGAAAGTAAAACCCGTGTATTTTATACGCGTATATTATGACTGCAATAAAAAGACTTAAAATGTAAAAGAAACCAGTTTGGGTGGTTAGTTTATCTCTTCTTGAGTAATTATATATAGTGAAGATTATATACATGGTGATGATAATATTAATCGTTATATATTTTTAGTTTTAATATTTGTTTTATAAATATTATTTTTAATTATTAGACCTAATTTAATTGGAATTTTATTACGATTGGATGGCTTAGGTTGTTGAGAAAGGGGGCTTTGGACAAACTGCCCGATTAGCCCTCCCCCGACAAACAGCCCACCACTTCTAGGTGACCCTGCTATTGATTAATATTAATAATCATGAAGTGGTTAATACATACTTTTAATTTTAATGCATCAATTTAATGCATAATTAAAACAAAAGATCAAATGTTTAATGTTCACATCAATGTTGAGAAAGAATTGAATTTTTTTGTTTTCTATATATAAAAATGATTTACGCTATTTTGCTGTATTTGTACACAAATACATCATTTTAATGTTATACATGCATAGATTTAAAAAAGAACAATTTTTACGTGCATATTTATCACTATAAAGAAAGAATTGATTTTTTTTTGTGTGTGTCTAGCAAAGGTAAAAATCAATTACACTAATCTGTTGTTTTTTTTGCACCACGTCTTACAACCCGTTCAGGTTGTACGCCTATGTATTAATTACGCTAATGGGTTAGGGATGAGGTAGGTTGAATTTAGAGAAGTGTATTGGCATTTGCAAATTGAAAACCATTTAGGGAAAACCACCCTCAGTACACCCAGCCGGGATCGAGCCCCGATCTCCCCGTTATCGGCAGTCCAGTATGTTAAGAGACACTATTTTGTTATTTTTGGATACTTTTATCTATACTTTATGGTTTGAGCCTTTACCTTTATAAGGGATTAAAGCTTAGTCAAAATCACTCTTATAAATTTGTGAGGTATCGGCTCTTTGAGTTTTAAACTTATTTTTAACTACTTTGTTACTTTATTCCAGGTAGCTATATTAAATTTAAAAAAGTTGCTGGTTCTAAATATATATTTGTTTGAATTATTTGGATAAGAATGCACTTCAGATAATATTAATTTTTGAATATCATATGATTTTAAGGCCTTTGACAAATAAATACTTTTTAAGACATAGGCCTACACAACATAAAATATTAAATATTTTGAAATTTTTGGGAGGACATTTCTATATAAAAAAAAAGTCTGAACATGGAGTCAGTGTCCTTGTGTCATTTTTAAACCTTCACTGTTATCCCCATCCCATTAGTGTAACTTTTATTCCATCATGTCTTACTACCCACCCGGGCTATATGCATTTTAATTACGCTAATAAAGTGGAAGATATAATTGAGAGGAAATGAATTTGCATTTGTGTGGAGGTAAAAACACTATCATTACAGCCGGCCGGAATTCGAACACCGATCTCACCGTCACCAACACACCAGAATACATTAATTTAGTTCGCGTGTTCTCCGATGCGGATATTAATGTAATTGAAAGTGCGCATAGTCCGAACGTGTAGTAAGACATGGCGTGGAAGAAAAATGGAAATATATTATGTGAAGTAAAGCTATGCGCTTAATGTTACTTTTTTAAGAACCAATAATGCTGATATTCTTAATTTGAACTTAGAACAGCACTGGTATTGGATTGGTGAAATGGAGGATGATAAAATTAAACTTGGGATGTAAATTTTAGAGATATGATGATGTACGAAGTTTGGTCAAAATTCAACTTATTGACTCAGTAGCAACTGAAGATATACTAAAAAATATTATTTTATCTCATCAGAGTTTCTCAGAGCCTCAATTTTACTAAGCGATTTAACTCGCTACTCTTTAACAAATTCACTCTCAGTGATTATATTCCTTCAGTATAATTAAACAGGAGAGTAAAATCGCTAACTAACTCACTCGCCTGATTGCTCGCTATTGTATTCAAGGGCGCAGCCAGGGGAATGAAAGGAAAAGGGGATTATTACCTCCCTCCACCTCCCCCCAAGGTAGCAAACAATTAAAGAAAAAACTTAAAACATATGAATTAAAAAATATAATAAAGAGCTCTGAGAATGTATCGAATGTCGAATACATTGTTTAAATTTCATTCAAAGCCAGCCTTGTGAACTAAATAATTCAAAATGTATAGAGAAAAGTGTCCCTAAAAATATTATTTAGAAAAATAAAGAGGTTTCACCTCAGTAATGTCTACCCCCCAATCCCAAAGTAAATATCTAGATCCACCACTAAATATTCTCATGTTTGATGTAATCAAATGGCTCCTTACCATCCGGCACAAATACGTTGAGATAAAGGCAATCCTCGCTAAACTTGATGGCCTGTTCTGGCAACAGCTGTTGGAACAGGCGGTCATGTTTCTTGAGATCGTCCTCGTTCTGGATGCAAGCCGGGGCGAACTCAGTGGCGTTGCGTGGAGTGTTCCAAGTCGGAAGGGGCCTGGTGACAGGCGGCGCAAAGCGCAGTAATTTCAGAGGCGGGGCCGCGAAAGGAATGCCCAAGTAAACGGAAGCCCTTTGGGAACGGGTGACTGCCACCTCTTTCCCCTCCACTATCCCTTGTCCTGGGATATTCACGTGAGGGACGTCCCGACTCTGAACCTCTAGGAGGTACAGGGAAGCGAGCCAGTAGAAGGTTCTTTTCCACAACGCGCACATGGTTTCGATCGTCAGCCTCGTGCTGGACTGACCCTTTCCCCCTCTGTCTGGCCCTTCTTGGCTCAGGTCAGAGTCGGCGCTTGATCCATGCTCTCACTATCGCGTGACTCCTGACATTGAAGGAGACCCTCAGCTTATGCAAAACATTTAAGTATGTACGAGTCCTGGGCGATGGGGAAAACATCCGTTCAGAGAACACCTAAAATCCTTTCTTTCTACATAATATATATATTCTTAAGTCTGGGTTCACGTTCAAAATATTTAGTGTTTATGTGTGACTCAACAAATATAAAATCAATGTTATCCAAAGCAGGGTCTACATACTCCATTTCCATAAAGGTCAGTAAGAGCTGCAGATAGTTTGCTCTGTCCACCGAGTGACAATCCGTATGATCCGTAACACTTCTTAGAAATTGGATAAACTTTAACTTTCTAAGGACTGTTGGTATGGACGGTTACGGAGAATCAGTCACAGATAAACAAATAAAGTAACATAGATGTGTGAATCGAAATGAAAGCATTAATGATAGCAAAGGAAACGGTTACCATTCTCCATTTTTATTTAACTATTTTCAAGAGCAATACCAAGAAAATTACAATAAATAAAGGCCATCGCTATTTTAACTATAGACTATGCTTTAGCTGGTAAATAAAATTATGAAAGTCTTTATTGTGTTTATAGAATTTGTTGAAATTATATTTTCATTTCGATGAGTTTTATTAGACTTTCCCATTAGTTGACACAATATCACGTAATTAGGGAAACTGAAGAGTGCACGAAACTAAAAATCTTAAGGGCTATAAGCTCGTTTAGGACTTTTAGGAAATTGAATTTGCGTAGTATGTTGATATTCCGGTTGATACACGTGATTTGACAGGTCGTGTGCGTCTTAGTAGGTTTTTTTTTATCACAGTGTCTTTACTACCTGTTCAGGTTATAAGCATATATGATAATTATTCTAATGGGGTAGGTTTGAGGAAAGAAGCATTTGAGAGGTAATCTACCAGCATTTGCGTGAAAGTAGAGTAGTAAACAATTTAGGTAAAGCCACCCTCAGTACACTCGATCAGGATTCGAACCCAATCTACCCGTCATTAGCAGGCCAGTCTAACACGAGAATGACGTCTTAGACCATTCGGCCACTGAAGCAGGTGATCTAGTAGTCATTTAAACCACTGTTTGATATAAAAATATTGTGGCCTACAATCTTAAATATTACCAATGGAAAGAGATAATTTCAAAGAAATAGAAGGTAGTTTCTGCTAATTTCAATATTATTTGTTTTGTATATGACGCTGCATCTTACTATTATTCTATTTTTATTTATAATAAACTAAATAATAAGTATAAATATGTTTAGTAAGATTGATTTTTTAAATATTCAGATTAAGATAATTTTACACTTTTAGAGAGTTTAACTAAAAACCGCTAGATAATTCTCCTACAGTCCAATTTTCATAAGAAGGGCCTTGTCTGACCGCTAAAAAGTTACTGGATATTTTCAAGACACATCGAACCGGCCCGCTTGTTTGCATAACTTTAATATTGCAGACTTGCTAATAGACCCAATTTGTTTGTTATACTATATAGACAACAAATTGTAGCAAACAAATTGGGTCTATTCCCAGTTTTTATTATAAAAGTTATGTTTTCGAATTTTTTTTTAGGTAATTTATAGCAATAACATGAATTAATATAAAAATAAACTTTAATACGTAGCAACATAAATTTAAAATTGTAAAACAAATATAATGAAATTTTATATTATTATTATCACCACGTCTTAGTACCCGTTCGGGTCATACGCAGAAATTGTATAAAAAGAAAATATCCACACCAGCAGTCACGTGGTCATAATAAGGCTTGCAATAAACTTTTAATATTTATAAACTAGGATATTACAAATGTGTGTATATTTTGTTTAAATGAACATGCTTACCTACTCTTTTGCATTAAGAATTCGAAAATTAATTACCGCACTGACAAAAGTATGACACCTATTCTTAGATTGAGATAGTTTTATCCAGTCCACCTCATTACACCCTATCCCTATCTTTAGCTAGTTCTATCCGTCCACCTCATTACACCATATCCCTATCTTGAGTTAGTTCTAACCAGTACGCCTCTATACACCCTATCCTTATCTTGAGCTAGCTTTATCCAGTCCATCTTATTATACCATATGCCTATCTTGAGCTAGTTCTATCCAGTCCCCTTCATTACACCCTATCTCTTTCAGGTCCATTCAAATGTTATCCTCTCATGTAAGGCTAGTTCTTCCCAATGAAACAAATAAACATAACGCTGATAATTTACATCGATATGAAAGAAGACTTTAACCATGTGATTTGTATTAAATACTATAAGTTAAGATGGGGTGTAGGGGACGTGAGAAAAGGCCAGTGTTTTTGCAATTTTTGTAGCAGAACATTATTTGGCCAAAATAAATAAATATTGGTTCAGTAGAAACATAGAGTTTAATTTTCTTCACATGGTGATATCAACAGTTGTTGAATATCTGCCATGAGCAGAGTGGCATTAGATAGCAAACTTATTAAATGTAGAGAAAAAGTTGTCATTAAATTCCAGGACACCCTTTCAAGAAATCTTTAAGTAACCATGTGCAGAATTTTTTTAGTACCATGTCTTACTACGCGTTTGGGTTATACGCTGTGAAGAAAATTAAACTCTTTATTTGTACTAAAGCAATACGAGTATTTGATTTATTTTGACCAAAATATTTTTTTATGTAAAAACTGCCAAACTACTAACCTTGTCTCGCACTCCTACATCCCCACCTTAACATTACGTAAGATACAACGTTGTTTTACCCACCTCATTTGGGGCTGTTAATGAGGCTTTCAAAACATTTCTGGAGTTGGTGACCTGGTGGTCTAGGGGTAAGGTGTCAGACTTCTGTGCTGGGGTCCGGGTTCAATCCTCGATCCCGGCACAGATTTATCTGATTGCCGAACCCTTCCTTCAACTATTACAAGACGTGTATTAATTACAACTTGTAAATGTGAGGAATGCCAGGCCTCCATTGTGGTTCGGATTTCACGTTAAACTGTAGTTCCTCCATTTCATCTCACAATCACCCTACACATTACACATTAGCGTAATTTCGTATAACCCGAATGGGTAGTAAGACGTGGTGCTAATAATGATAACTTATTTTATTCGTTTCTATGGCGATAAATTAAAATTAACGTTGAGGAAGTACGCATTATATGATATACAACGTTTTTCCGTGGATAACTTTTGATAAAAATGTACCTTAAAACGTTGTTTGAACAGCCTCTTCAATTATTTGTGACCGTGTAAGGAACGGGCTTAATTAAAATTATAAACACTCATATAGCTCTAGGAAGGAATATTTGTATACAACTTGTTTATTACCCACTTCGATGGACACGCGGACTAATTATCAATTCAACCTAATCTTGATTGTTGATGACAGGGATGTCGGAGCTCGAATCCTGGCCGGGTGTATTGAAGACAAATTTTACCTAAATAATATTTTACCATTCCTCCACGTAAATGAAGGTACATTTTCTCTGAATACTACCTTCCTCACCCCTAACAATTAGCGTAATTAAGTGGCGTATAGCCCAGATGGGTAATAAGATGCTTTTTTTTTATAAACAACTTTATGAGTCTTCCAAAATTGCGAAAAATGTGCAATAAATTAAGTGGAGAATAATTAATGATGGAAGCGCTCAACACGTTTCGTGACCTATTTCACCCCTCTATTGGGCAAAAATTGAGTCACCTCACCCCTTTGTCCAAGAACTTTTCTGAAAGTACGCTTCACTAAGCACCAGTGTAGCATAGTGGTGGAGTTTAATGGCAGATCTAAATCTAAAATAATGAGGGGCTGGGACCTGGAGTTGCGTTTGGAAGAAGGAAGTGGGCGCCGATAAAATGAGATAACATCAAGCAACCAGGCCTTAACCCCAACACGCCAAGTTTGCAAACAATGGCTTCTTACAAGTCGGAGAGGAATGCAGGGGGGGGGGGGGGAGGACTATTGTTTTTCAAGCTTGAAGACCTTTGCCGCATATCTTACTATACTAGTAGCGTAATTTTACTTTTAATAGGTCATTCAAATTTGTTATTTTTTACACTGGCAAATAAAATATAAAGCAATTAATTTAAAATCCATGAATATTTCATAAATATGGTTTGAATTATGGCAAAACTGGATCAGAATGACGGACAATACTCACTCATAGACTAGTTGATAATATTTTCAGATTTAAAAGGATTCTCGTGGGAAGAAAGGTTTATGATATGAACACATATTTTTTGTGGTAAACTAAGATCACATTTTACTATATTGCGCACCCCTAATAGCAGTCTAACACTAATCTTTAGCGTAGTTAGGTATTGGTTCATCCATAAACCACGTAATGCTTTATTCTTACTTTTTCGACCCCAGCCCTCCCTCCCCCCACCATGTAGACATTTAGCTTGACCTCTACCCCTCCCCCCTTCAAACTTTGTTACATAACTTTTCACAACACGAGTGAATGTCATTATTTCAAAGGGAAGCTTTCGTGACACTAACAGAGGGACTCAGATTTAATATTACTCAGAATCGTAAGCTATTTATTAGTAAGTTATGTTTAGTAACGGTGAAAACATGAACAATCATATTATTTTATCAATATTAGAATCTAATTACAAGACCGTTATGTACACACCCTTCCCCCAATCCCCCATGTAACACCACGTAGACACTATCTCCCCCTACCCCCATCCTCCTTAACAACTTTTTTAGCCCCCCCACAGACTGGCAGGTCCAGCGCGTGAAAGGCCACATGCCAGACCTGTCACACGCCATAATTGTTGCTTCGTTTGTCCACAGACCTAGAAGCTGCAAATGCAGGTCTGACTACGGACGAATCTCCAGTTTCCTACAAGTACTCATGACGAGAGGTTCATAATAAATTGAAAGAGAAAAATGGCAGCTATTATTGTAGCATTAAGTGTAATTGTGTACAAAAAATGGAAAAGGATGTAAGTGCCACAAACTAAAATTTTCAGTATTCAAATAAATGTGTCTTAAATATTGGATGATTATATTAATTTTATGAAAAAAAATGTGTATATCAAAATACCTCTACAAAACATGGAAACAGTTTTTTTATGAATATGTATAAAGGGAACAAAATTTATATGGAAAAAGAAGTAAGTGCCATCCTTTCGTTTTCTGGAAAACGTTGTAAGTGCCTTACTAAGTTTTTGAAAAGGATGTAAATCAAGGGTTTATATTAACAAAAGATGGTAAGTCCATTGTAGTTTTGAGAACGTTTAATAACTTTACATATAATTTTACTCTTTCAATGCTAGCTAATATAAAAAAGGTATAAAATAAAATTTTGGATGGTTTTTTGAAGCAAAGTTGTTGGTCCTCAGTTTATTCCGCTTCTTCTTTCATCGGTAAGTATAAGCCACCTGAAAACCAAAAACTGAATCAGATGTCTAAATTTATTTTGGGTTTCCAGCTATATACATAATATTTTGACTTTTTATTCACTTTCGAAATTTTTTCTGATACAGTTAATCGTTTTTGAGTAAAACAGTTTTATTTTAAAAACACGTATATATACCAGAAATCAAATTAAAAAGTTAATTGCATTTAGTAATCGAAATAAACTTACAGTACTGTACTTCTTTACTCCAAGCAGTCCTATTCCTCATCTTCTTCCTACACCTCCATGTTGCAGGCCTCTTCATCTTTGTTCTCTAACAGGGCTCTGTAGAAGTCCTTGTCTTCTTCTTTCTCTATATAATCTATCATTCCCAAAAGATTATTCTTCTTTTCTCGTGATATTTTGGATTTAAAGTGTATTTTTGGCAAGTAATGACTATCCGGTACTTTGTCAAGATTAGCATTTTTCTTTAAAACATCAACTTTTTTCCAAGTTGCCATAACATCACCTTCAAGATCCAAAACTGATGCCACATTCACTGTGCTAGGATTCTTGTGGGAAATGCGGAAGTGAGAAATTTTACTTATAGCCAGATCTTTTGCATTTAGGTAGTCTTTAGCAAAGCCTTTAAAATCTATGAAGTCATCAGTATTCATAGATACTACAGTAAAAGGTGTTGTCAATTTTGCACTTGCAACTAACGCTTCAAGATCTTTAGGAGTTATCGCTTTCGCAGCTTTGCGTTTTTTTCTCAATCACTCCAAAATCACGGTCACAGTTCATGTAGCTGTGTCCACTTACAAGATATTTCACATCAATTGAACGATAAAATCCTTTGTGGACTAAATAAATAATATACATTAATCAGCATCTGGTTTTTGTTTTGTGCTCCGCAATTATCGCACCACAACACAAGCCTTTTACGAGGAAAATGGCCTCCAGTAGAAGCAACTTTAAACAAACAAGAAGCTATTTCGTTAGCGCCACTGCATCCATTCCCTTCATGCCACATACACATGTATGCAGAGCCATTTTTTCCAACATGTATTCCTAGATTGTAGCAAGATAGCTGTCTACAATAAAACATAGTGCTATGTGTAAGCATTGGAACAAACATAACTTGTTGTAGGGCCATGCATAAGGTTGTATAAGTAGCCGTTGGAAGCTGTGAAGATGTAATATCTTGTTTCATACACTTATGAGCCTTTTCCTATTTTCGGTTGATGCAACTCTTGCTGGGCTTTTACTTCCTGTTTTGCCTTTTCGATGGTCGTAGATTTCAACTTTGCCTTCAAAAAGTCACACTTTTTACAGAGCTTTAAATTTTAGGTTTGGAAAATCTTGTTTTAAAACTTCTGCGTAAAAACTGTATGTAACTGCACTTGCAGGATTTTGTTTTTTAAAAGTCACATACATTCGGTGTTTATTTAGATCAGGTGACAAAAACTCATTACTTGATTTTTTTCGGCTGTAGTGACTTTCGTATTTGGGGAATGAGTTTATATGATATCTTACAAGATTTCGATCAACTTCTGTAAATTTAAACTTGTGTGCATTTGATGCAAGTGTTTTCCCTCTTTTGTCCTCAAAAACCCAGAAACCTGATTTCTTTTTTTGTTTGTAAAACAATCAATTTCCTTTCATATATAGAAAAAATTTATTTGAAGGTTTTTTTGCACACTTGTACATTTTCCCCTGTACCATCAGGGATGTTATAAGCAAAAGTACAAGTCCGCCTACTTTCTGCTGGACTTTCGTACGTCCCATGACGTCTGCGACAAATAGGTAACATTTGAATATGATTCAATTAAATATGTTCCTTGGCTTTCTTCATCAACTTTATAAGACTCCAAAAACAATAGCTGTTTTTGTTCACTGCTTATGTTTTTACACTCGTACTTACAGGAGCAACTTGCCTGTTCTGCTGATGGTTGTTTTGCAGGTATCTCTTTCCCACGACTGTTAATGTATGGCTGGCCCTTTTCTCTTGCTTCACGTCTCTTACGAACAACCACCTTCTTCTTAACAGGCTTTTCCATTTTCTGGTAGGTACACTAAACACACAACCGAAGCACACTCTAAAACACACACGTGAAACGACCGAAATCACTGCCGTGTCAACGTACTGTCACCAACCCCGCGACTAGTGCAACTGCGTAGCTTAGGCACATACATCATGGCACTTACATTCCTTCCCATCTCAGCCCCGCTGGCGCTTGCACAGTGCTGCTATCTTCGAACTGCTCTTGAAACAAGTAGGAATTTTTCTGACACTTACAACCTTTCTCGTTTAATTACGCTTAGCTTATACAACCCTTTTCACTAAAAAGTCATTTTTTTATTTTTTGGCACTTACATCCTTTTCCATTTTTTGTACTCAATTGAGGATGAGAACAGAAGAAGGAAACGTGTAGGAGGAGGTTTTAATGTAAGCAGTGGTATCTAAAAAGGTATCATTTGTTTGACATGGTACTTTTGAAGGAGTTATGGTAAAACAACCATGAAGATTACAGAAGCTATCTTTACATGAATGATGATTGTTTTGACTTCTTGCTTAGGCTGGTGAAACCCCGCATTGAAAAGAAAATACAAATAAATTATATAATAACAAATCCACCACACCACACTTGAGGAACTAAAGTAGCAACAAAACTCAAGTAATGAGGAGAGCAAAAGGCATTGAGCATGCGCATTGAGTCTCCCCTGCCGCAGATCTCGCCTTTTGCACCCACAGACCAACTCTCCCTCCACACAAATGCTTTCATTATTCCTACCCCATTAGCGTATTTAAATTATTGTATGAATAGTAATAATTATATTTATTAAATATGTATATGTACGTGCTATCACAAAATATTGAAAAAGTCATAATTACCAATTTTATTCACTAGATGGAACAGAATGAAAGTGATTAAGAAATGAATACAGGTGAATATAAGTTTGACTTATCATAATTATTTAAATAGCGTTGTGAAAGATAACGTAAGTCGCGTGTTGCAGAGTAATAGGTTACTTTCTCCATGATTAGTAATCTACCGTCACAATTTATAAATAAAATGAACCTCTGTCTAACTGTGTGTGTGTGTGCGTGTGTGTGTGCGCGCGCTTACGTGTGTGTGTGGTGTGTGTGTGTGTGTGAGCTTGCCACCTTACCTTAAACCAAATTTAGTTAATCTATAAACGCTATCTAAACAGTGAAACTGTTTGCAATAATATGCTTGTAGGGTTTTCCCGAAGCAAATGCGGGTATACATTCTACCTGCTCTAATTATATCAAACAGAAAATCTGGTTATCCGCTTTATCTGATTCTTGATTTCGTCTTAGTTTTCAATCTCGCAAATGTGAGGTGCACTCAACCATTGGAAGGAATTATTTGATTGGATGACCGTTCTAACAGACATTAGCGGTGCTAGCCCTGCACAAAATTTCGATGTTATAATCCTTGTGGGCACGTCGTCTAAATGTCAAGCTCATCTAATTCTGGCTGTGGGCTCGCAAATGTGGGGTACACTCAACCACCGAAAGGAAGCATTTGATTGAATGACCGTTATAACAGCCCTGCAAAAGATATCGAGGTTCGAATCCCAGTGGGCACGCCGTTTAAATGTCAGGCTCATCTAATTCTGGCTGTAGGGATGTTGGAATCAAATCCCTTCCCAGTAAACTGTTGGTAGTTATCCCTCCGGGTAAAATGCTGGAACAATTTATTATTCATTCCTACCACACTATCATAACTAATATATACATTTAGACTGAGAGGGTGTGTGTAACTAATATAGTTAAGGCTGGGAGAGGTTGGGGTTTCAAATCCCCGCTAAGGTGTACTGTCCCTAGTATTCACTAAATGGTTTCCCTCTCCCTCACTCCACGTAAAGGCTGGAACATTTCTACCTTACTCCCCCTTATCTTCGCCATGTCCATGTTGGTATGGCGGATATCTACATCCACGCATGTTGACGGACAATACCATACAACCAATTTTAGTAGACTTTTGTAGGCAGCCGATAGCGACCTCTAGCTGAGGCATCCATTTGGAGAGAGGCCCCTGATTGTGCATAATCAGAGCTGTGTTACTGTTCTCTAGTTGCTACATCACCGTAATGAGTGATTACGTCACCGGGAAAACCCATTGCCGGGGGAGGGTTGTGAAATCATTCAAGGTCGTGATCAATTCCTGTCTCGACTTGTCTTGCCGAGCCGCCAAACTGGCGCCAGATATGAGTTATCAGGGAAAACCCATTGCCACATAGAAGGTGAAAAGGTGAGGGTTACCAGGGTCAATGTCCTCGTGTAATAGCTCACGGTTTCAAGGCCACGAGCTATTCCTGTATTGACTTGTCTTGTCGAGCCGTCAAACTGGCGCCAGCTATGAGTCATTAGGTTTACGACAGAGTGATGACGTCATCGGGAAAACTCATTGACACATAGAATGGGGTAAGGGGAGGGTTTCCAGGGTCAATGACCTCATGTACTATCTCACGGTTTCAAGGTCACGATCTATTCCGGTCTCAACATGTCTTGTCAAGCCACCAAACTGCCAAATGAGCAGGGAAATCCCATTACCACATAGAAGGGGAGTGTTGCTACATCACACGCAATTATGATGTCACACAGATCAAAGTGACTTGTCTTGTCGAGCTGCCAAACTGGCGCCAGGTATGAGTCGTCAGGGAAAACCCACTGCCACATAGAAGACCAACAGATAAAAACTCCAGAAATAAACCTCTGCGACATTGAAGGCGCAACAGAGGGTAACAGGTCGTTAACTCCATGTCGTCATGGAAATAACCAGAGGAAAAATGGAGGAGAAATTTTTTCACGGATGTGGAAAGGGGGTTAAACTTGGAGGAGGAGGGGAAATCACTGTACTCAGCCAGTGCTTTAAATAAAAGTATTTCTCATTGCTGTACTGAGCAGCCAATCACAGTGCTGTACCCATAAGCCCTGCCACCTACTGCTATAGGCTGTTCCCGGTAGAAAGCGGTTTTTAGGGTGGTCCTCTTGTCGATCCACAGGTCAGGTTGCTACTTACTAGGATTATATTTTACTACAATTTTATTCCAATACGTGAAGTAAACGTTATATTCCTTGTGAATGTAAAGATTTAAATCTAATTGGACACTTAATTCTGAGAATTTCTTCAAAGAATTTTTCCTATACACCTCTTCCTACCGTGAACAGCCTTTGTTTAACATTGTAGTAGCCTTGTCAATCACAATAAAGGAGTTACCCTAGATTATTTTAAGAAATCAGTTTTAATATTTTAGGAAATAATAATAATAATTACCGTATTTTACTCACTGTCAAATATTTTTATTGTAAAAATGTAGAGTAATTCAAAATTGTAGTAGCTTTAGGGGAAAAAAAAAAAAAAACACACTTTAATGTGTAAACCATATACATGGATTTTCTGTTAATCCTTAAGGGGGATGATACACTTTGATCAGGATTTAAGTTTTTATTACAACTTTTGTTATAGATTAAATTTTTAAAATACAACTTTATAAGATCTTGCATAGTTGGTTCCTAAGATCCCGCAGTAACAGAAGTTTTATTCTGCGAAACATGTTCATAACAAAAGACAAGTTCAAATTATATAATATATGTAATTTTTTCTATTTGTTATGAATATGTTATATTTTTGTATAGTAAAATATATTTTACTGCTGAATTTTAGGTGATATTAATTATTATGTAGGATTCTATAAACTGATATTTGAAAAACCTGCAACTAAAAACTTTAAAATATAGATGAAGTGTATTTTTCCCTCATTACGTTGAAAATGTAATCTTTTTGGAACAAAATTGAAACCATTGGGTTCAGTCCCCTCAATAGTTTACATAAGTCGGCGCCTATGAATATATTTTTATGTAAATGTAAGCTTGGATTAAATATGGATACTGAAAACTACCTGTATAACTTTTATTTGTCAAGGAAACACCTTTTTATCCATTAATATGAATACGATACAGCATAACAGAAGTATGAAAACAGGTTACGGTGCTATAATTTGCCATTTCTCTTTGAATTTGACATTGGACTTTATATTCATACTTCTCCTTGCTTTTGAAGTGCAAATAACATGTCAACGAATTAGAATAACTAAATAAATCCTATATATTATTTCTGTTGTCAATATCCCTTTTATCTCAACTAATACAAATCCTAGAGCGATGAATAAGGCATCAGTGGAAAGGATTTTTTACCGACTTCTAACATAGCATACTCAATTTACGTTAAAACAAATTTTTCTTTAAAATATAAGTTAAAAGAAAAATCTATGATGTCACGCATTTATAAATTTGTTAGGTTGAGTAATATAACACACACTGTCAAAGATAAGCTTAAAAACTGGTCACGCTTAATTTTTTTATAATTTGTAGTATTTTTCAGTTTTCAAATATACATACTACATACATACATACATACATGCATACTGCATACGTGCATACGTGCATACGTGCATACGTGCATACGTGCATACGTGCATACATGCATACTGCATACATGCATACTGCATACATGCATACATGCATATGTATGTATACATACATACATACATACATACATACATACATATATACATACATACATACATACATACATACATACATGCATACATACGTACATCATACATACGTACATACGTACATACGTACATACGTACATACGTGACATACGTACATACGTACATACGTACATACTACATACTTACATACGTGCATACGTACATACTACATACGTGCATACGTACATACGTGCATACTGCATACTGCATACGTGCATACGTACATACTACATACGCGCATACGTGCATACGCGCATACGTACATACGTGCATACGTACATACGTGCATACTACATACGTGCATACGTGCATAAGTACATACGTGCATACGTACATACTTGCATACGTGCATACGTACATACGTGCATACGTACATACGTACATACGTACATACGTACATACTACATACGTACATACGTGCATACGTACATACGTGCATACGTACATACGTGCATACGTACATACGTACATACGTGCATACGTGCATACGTACTTACGTGCATACGTACATACTACATACGTGCATACGTACATACGTGCATACGTACATACGTACATACTGCATAATGCATACGCATACGCATACGTGCATACGTGCATACGTGCATACGTACATAACGTGCATACGTACATACGTACATACGTACATACGTACATACGTACATACCACACCCACCCACCCACCCACCCACACACACAACACACACACACTACATACATACATACATTACATACATACAAAATATACATACATACATACAAACATACATATACATACATACATAACTAAATTTTTATTAATATAGATGGTCACATTTAATTTTGTATATTTACTATTTTTGGGAAAACCGGGCTAAGCCCCTGCACCTCCCTCCCTCTAACATAACAGTTATATTAAAATACATATTACGTAATATTTCTAGTGTAAGCCCAGTCCTCTCTATCATTTACATGAAGGAAGAGTGGGAAACTACTTTTGAAATATACACTAAGTACACCCGTTCGGAAATCTAACGTTAACCTCCCGTCTCCGGCAAACCTTGCCAAATGAGTTGAATATTTTGACTGCGTAAGCCTACCCACATGTGTGGGTGAATCTGCAATCAATATTAGGCCCTATATTCTTAACTTTAGAACAATATTCCATTTTAATAATAGTTTAAGCTGGGTTTTACTAAGGACAAATTTAATAGACTACACAATAATGGGGCTATTAATTTCCGTGTATGGTACCTGTAAATATTTCCCTAGTGTGTGTAATTGTATATGGGTCAATCCAGACTCCTATCATTACCTGAGTGGAAGAGCGAAATATACTTTACAAGACCAAATAGGATTAAACCTTTATCTCACTTCATGTGAATGTTTTTTTTAACAAATTTAATTTGAAAATAGTTCACAAAGTAAGTAAACTAAATCAATTAGAAATAATAAAATTACAAAGCAATTAAAAATAAATCCAAACAACGCACTCACCGAGGACGACACTTACCTATACTCGAATAGAATGGACCATTTTCGCAAATGAAACTAGCCCCCTACATTCTGATCTAGAAAGGTGTCGTCTTGTATTTATTTTAGCACCGTACTTGGCCCCTCAGTCAAATTTTATAAAAGCCTTCTTCTTTCTAGTCTCTTCATGAGCAATTTATTTATTTTTAGCACCGCGTTCGGGTAGTACGCTTATGTACTAATAACGCAAATGGTTTTTAGGGATTAGGAAGGTTTTATTTGTAGGTGTGCCCGCATTTACGTGGAGGGAGAGTAGAAAACCATAATGGAGCAACCACCCTCAACACACCCGACTGAGATTTGAAGCTCACTCTCCTCGTCATCGGCAGTTTAGTCTACTGCGAGAGTAACGCTTTAGACCACGCGGCCACCGAAGCGGGTTCCATGGACAATTATTTGATATCCTAAATCTGGTAGAAACATAAACTCTTTTACCATGGTTTTGGCAAATAAAACATCTAGAACTAAAACAATAAAAGTGTGTAGTCGTTAGTTTTTGACATATTATATACCAGTATATTAGAAATATTTAGGTTTTTTTTTTAAACTATTGCAAATATACAAACTTAGTTCAAAGCGTGGGCAGTTTGAACGCGCTGCATATCATAACATTTGTATCGAGGTTATATTTGTTTAACAAATTAAGTGAAAATGTCATAGTTCAAATAATAGCTCCTTTTTGTGTTTTCCAGTGTAAATTTTCCCTGACAGCCACGCTCTTATACGATTGTGGTGTTAAAAAGACACGAAAAGGAAAGAGGGAAGATTGCGTGCAAGACACGGTGCGTGTTGGTCACATATTCCGCACTGCAGTACCATAGTCTGGTAGTAATCCTTCACCCTAATAGGTTCACCCCCAACACATCGTAGGCCTACAGCATATTGTAAGTAAATCAGTCGAAGGTATACCTTAGTCCATAGCATAATCAAATAATACTAACATACCAATGATTACAATAAAATATGTTGACATTTCATTTTCTAAACTAAAGTTTGTAGCTTGTAGCTTTTAACAAATTATAGCTACAAGCTTACTTAACATTTATTAATAAACTATACCTTAAAAACTTAACTTACAAATTTATGTGGTGTTTGTATGTTAGATTATTAAAACTCTTCCTCTCTAATAATTATTTGTTTAGCATCAATATTAGAAAAAAGTGGGAATAAAACATGACGGTTCATAAATTATACATAGCTTTTAAAAAGGCCTATGATTCAGTTAAAAGAACGAATTATATGAAATTTTAGTTAAGTTTGGGACACCCATAAAACTGGTCAAGCTAATTGAGGTATGCTTGAGATATGCGTGACAGGGTACGGGTTAGATGTCACCTTTCAGATACTTTAGAAATACATAATGGGTCGAAACCAGGAGATGCACTTATCCCATTACTTTTTAATCTAGCCTAGAGTATTCTATTTGGGTAACACAATTAAGTAGGGAAGGGTTGATATTACACGGTAAAATACAGCTATTAGGATATGCAGATTATTTAGCTTTGTTGGGCAATAGTGAGGAAGCTGTTGCAAGAAATGCAGAAATTTTACTAGAGGGCTATATGGAAATAAGTTTAGAATTGAAAGCTGAAAAGACTACACTAAATATATAATCACACAGAGATCACAGATTGAGGACGATAATCTAGAATTTTTGAGATTACTTCGAACAACATATCATTTGACAGTGTTAATGAGTTTAGATATTTGGGAACAATTTTAACTTACAATAACAATATTAAAGTGGAAGTTAAGAAAAGAATAAAGTCAGAAATATATGCTATTACTAGGTCAGTAAGTTGTTGACATCCCGCCTACTGTAAAGGAATGTAAATCTCAGAATATACAAAACAATAACTTTACCGGTTGTTCTAACTTGGTATGAAATGTGATATTTTACCTTACATGTAAAAAAAAAAAAGGGTGTTTGGAAACAACGTACTTGGAAGATATTTGGTCCTAAGAGGAATGAGGTTACCGGGGATTGGAGGATGTTACATAATAATGAGATACATACCCTGTATTCACAGCAGGGCATTGTTATGATTATCAAGTCTCGTAGATTACGGTGGGCTGGACATCCAGCGCGAATGGTAGAAACTAAAACCATGTTCATAGTATTGACTGGCAAACCAAATGGGAAGAGACCATTGGGAAGACCTAGACACAGATGGGAAGATAACATTAGAATGGGCCTGAAAGAGATAGGGTGTAATGAGGTATACTGGATAGAACTAGCTCAAGATAGGGATAGTTGGCATACTTTTGTAAGTGCAGCAATGTACTTTTTTGTTCCTAATATCATAGAGTAAGTTAGAAAGTTAATAAACAAAATTAATCCATACACTTCTTAGTGTAGGCATATAAGCTAGGATATTTTTTATAAATATTATTATATAATTTCCAATCCAATTACCTTATTCTTAACAAGAGAATCTACACGTTATAGCGATCATATCCTTAATGACGAAAGAATCCTCTTGTTTCATCAATCTCGGAGTTACAGAATCTAGTTCTCTGTAAGATTTTCTGATCCGAACCACCTGCTTTCACGTTTCTCTCGATGACTTTTCAATATTCTTAATAAGGGACTCTACATGTTCAGCGATCATTCCCTCGGTAACGGAAGAATCCTCGAGTTTCTTCAACCTCGGACTTAAAAAATTTAGATCTTTGTAAACTTTACCGATCTGATCCACTTGAGCTTAAGAATAGTATTAACAATTCCATCAACAGTAGCTTACCCGCCTCGGTGGCGTAGTTGGCTAACGCGCTAGTTTCGTGTTGAGCTTGACTGCTAGGACAGGGAGATCGAGGCTCGAATCTCTCTCGGGTGAACTGGGTGGTTTTCCCTAAATGGTTTTCCACTCTCCCTCCACCAAATGTGGTTTCCCTTCCTCTATAATAAACCTTCCCAATTCCTAATCCATTAGCGTAATTATTACTTAAGCGTACAAAACCCAAACGGGTAGTAAGACGCGGTGCTAATAAATAAATAAATAAACAGTAGCTACTGCAGAGAGAGAGCATTCAGCAAACTAAAACTGATTAAGAATTATTTAAGGTATACATTGTCTCAGGAACGTCTTGTGGATTTAGCTAGGTTAAGTATTGAACCAAACATTGCCAGAACAATTAATTTTCATGCTGTGATTCAAAATTGTCCACAAAAAAAAAAAGATAAAAAGGCCAGGAAAGCTCTTTTTGTATAGTAAATACTAAGTATAAATTTTCCGCTTTTTTTACTTTTTACTAATAAGTGTGTATTCTTATCTGCACTGCAACATAAAAGGATGTTTCCATGTTAATTTTTTCTTCTTATCTATATTGTAGAATAAACAAAGATGTTAAAATGTGCCAATATTCTCTCCGATTCCTTTTTATCTTATTTATATTTATCATCGAAAGGTATAGGAGCATAAGGCTTCTAATGCCGAAAATCAACATTGAGCTCCATTCCAACCCTCTCTCATCCTTCATATTCTTTTTGGCCTTTACTGCTTATGGCATAAAACCGTGGTGGATTAATATAGAAGGTAAGGAGCCCAAAATAAACTTTGTACTCCCTGATAAAATTCATCTCGGAGGCCCTGTCCAAGGCATCTACCCTCTATTTTCACGGTTGCGTGGCAAAGTCTAGTATTTAATCAATAGTCTCGGAAACAAAATATAAAAACAGGGAACGTTCTAATTAGACTACATATATAAAATCATACTACTAATAATAAAAATTTAAGTATATACACAATGTATTAACACCTTCAAATGACAAATAATGGTCTTAATCTGCTATACCGTCCTAATAGTACAGGGCGGTTAGCGAAAAAAAAAGCCTGAACCTATTCAAAATTAATAACAAAATTAAACCTATTGGAATATATTCGGTATATGTCCCTCTACATTCTCTGAAAATTCCCATGTTTTCCCATCCAGGTAAAATCCGCCATCTTGGAAAAAAACTGTGATTGTAAGGTTTCACTTAAAATGAAATATCTCGAGAACCGTTAATCATACAGAGGCCTAATTTATGTCAACGTATCCCTATTGAATTCTTCTATAGTATAAATGTATATATTATGCTGATTTAGGTATATGGGTAGCCTAAACTAATGGTATATATAGTAAAAATGAGACTTGTTATAGCTAAAATTTTACCATTTTTTAAATTTTGTGGCGCTATTTGTGCTCTTATAAGAATTTGATATGGAATAAAAGTTGTAGAGCGTACGATGTTGTATCTAAATCATATGTGTTAGTTGTCTTTATGTTAAAAACAACGCTTACATCGAGCCCGAACTTCAGCTATGTTCCCACCGGATAGCCCGGAGCGGGCACATCGTGCGACGCCCGCCACATACATAACAGCAGCCAGTTAGTTCATAGTACAATTTATTTAAATGTTGTTATGTGATGTAGCTGAATATATATTTTATTTTATTGCTTCAATATATTCCACAATTACTACAATAATCTTGGTGACCTAGCGGTCTAGGGGTAAGGTGTAAGGTGTAAGGTGACTTCAGTGCTGGGGGTCCGCGGTTCAATCCTCTGTCTAATCACAGATTTATCTGATTGCCAAACCCTTCCTTCACCTTTGATAAGATGTGTATTAATCACAACTTTTGAATGTGTGGAATGCCAGACTTCTACCGTGGTTTGGATCACATGTTGAACTGTAGGTCCTCCATTTCATCTCACAATCACTCTACCATTACACATTAGCTTAAGTGCGTATAACCCTAACGGTTAGTAAGACGTGGTGCATTTAAATAAATTGTACTATGAACTAACAGGCTGCTGTTATGTATGTAGCGGGCGCCGCACGACGAGCCCGCTCCGGGCCGCGTATTAAGATTCGGATGGACACCTACTATATAAGAACGATAAAGTGCCCGCCATTGCTTAAAAAATAAGCATAGTAACAACATGCGGTTTTTTGCATTGCATTAAACTTGTAAATTTAAAATGAACTATATTAATAAAAAAGTTACAAATTAATATTTACTTTTTTGCAATAAGACGTAATTTCAATTAAATTTAAATGAAATAAAACATGAAATACAAGAATATAGTTTTGAATTTATCATATTATTATAGAGAATAAGATAATGTTCTATCATACACGACAAATATTTTAGTACCATAACGGGTACAAAATTTGTTATTTTCAAATTAAATCATGTCTAAACTGTTGAAAAAGTTCAGCAGTTTCCTGGTATAGTGAGTGCTCTGTCTTCGGAAGCACCTCTCCCTCTCCTCCCCAAACCCCCATTTGGCATTCTCTTTCTTACCATCTCTTTTTTCCCATGTAAACCCCGCTACTCCCCCTTCCTTCGAACCATTTATATCCTGTTCAGTCAGGTAAAACCCTTGACTGGACACTAATTGTCTGCCACCTCCAAACCTGAGCTATTGAGAATGTTCCCTGTGATGTATTTGTATGATCTAGGTTAAAAGTTTTTTTATAGATGAAACTTGATTATGTTTACCTTATAAATAATTTCCATAAACAGTGTTTCCTTGATTAGATAAAACCTATTTTGTATAACGTTGGTTTTGTAAGAAGAGAGAGGTGAAAAGGATTTCTCTAAATAGTTTTATTCATGTTTTATAGACGAACAAGACCTTTTCCCACTTATAGCAGACTTAATTTTGAAGATATTAAGATTCAGTGGCGCATCCAGGAGTTTACTTAGGGAAGGGTGGGAATGTGTGTTCTAGCTATTATTTCTATCCCCTGAAAATATTCATCAAATTATTTTAGTTTAATACATATTTTATTTGAGAGAAATTACACACACACGCGTATATACAGGTTGTTAAAAAAAGGGGTTCAGAAATTATGGATCTTGTTGTACACATTAACATGTGTGGAATGATTTTAATGATGTTACATGACCTCTAGTTGTGCCAATACGTCGGTAAACTCAAATAATAATTATAATACAAATAAAAGTGTCTTGGAAACTATAGGTCCACAAACCTACTCACATAGAGGTAAAGGTAATTTTGTATTTTAGTAATAAAAAATAAATGGTACGGTGCACCACACAGACTTCCTCTTGCTTTTATCTTGAAATAGACATTTACTAAAAACTCGTTAGGATTTGTGAAATGAAATAATATACACTGTTACTTACTCTATGCAAGGGTGGCTCAAGGGCCGTGCGAACCGGGCGGCTACCCGGGACGCCAAACATAGCTAGACAAGACCAAACATAGCCTGGGCGTGATATTAAAATAATCCTCAAACCTAACAACTTCAAACCTAACATAGCCTGAGTCTGATCTGAAAATAGTCCCCAAACCTAACGTAACCTGGGCGTGAGATGAAAATAATCCACAAACATAACAACCTCAAACCTAACGTAGCCTGGGCGTGATATGAAAATAGTCCCCAAATCTAACAACTCCAAACATAACGTAGACAGGGGGTGATAGTGGAGTTGCTAAGTTTAACAATCGTTACATTTTTTATACTAACATGAAATTTTACACATTTTTTTAAATTTGTTGTTAGTAAAATAGCCACTCTTAAAAAGTTATTTTATATTTTCCAGCTTGAAATTATAACGTAAACCATTCATAATGTCAAAGTGTTTGTTAAACTTATAATAAATAAATGGTACGGCGCACCGCACAGACTTTCTCTCTCTTTCAATAAACTCGTAAGATTTCTGAATGGAATAATGTACATTGTATCATCACCACTCCACATAAGAACATGCATAAAATAATATACAATGATATAGAATCAATGAGAAAAGAGGCGCATCTTTGTCCACCTAAGAGCATTTCAAACAGTTTAATGTCTTCCATAAGGGTCAACACTTCGTATTAAAATTTCGATTTCTGGTTAAAATTTTAACATTTTATAAGGTGTTGCAGATCTTCAAGTCATCGCATTGATATTTAATTATTCATTTATACATTTTGACCAATAAAAAATGTAAATATTGACTATTGAGTCTAAAATGGAGATAGATCATTGCTGTGCAAACATTTCTCCCAAGAGCTTTAAGGAAAAATATCATACTTTTTTTAGATACTTACTTATATTTAATTACTCTATGGCAGCGGTTCCCAAACTTTTTGAATCGTGGAGCACTTTTCAGGAGAGAAATTTGTCGCGGAGCACTTTAGTTGCCCTGATGCCAAAAGGGTGTACAATCATTTTTGTTATATTTACCAAACTGTATTTTTTAAAGTTGTTAGTCGATATTTTACCGTATAGTAAAAACATGAATTATTTTTAGATTTCTAAATAACTTAAATTTTGTTCTAAACTTAATTTTTCCTATTGAAAGCCATTGAAAATTGTGAATTTAAATATCGTTTTCTCAAAACAACAATTTTGCACATAAGTGTCTTTGGTATAAGGGTAATAATATTTTCACATAGATCTACATAGATACTAAACAGAATTACAGCAGTATTCACGATGGAGACGAATGTTTAAGCATTTGGGCATGTTAAACACCAAGTTTTATTTCATTATAAATGTTATTTTCTCCCTTAGTTTTAGAAAAATAAGGAACTTAGCTACATAAACTCAAAACAACAACCAAAAACATAAATTAACCTAAAGCCACACATTTGATAACGAATTCAAAGCAGGTATTGTAAATCCACAATATCTTACTCACACAGGTAGTGTTAAAACCATTTTCATGGCTGCAAAAACAAGTCACTTGGCATAAAAATAAATTAACAATAAAGTATAGACCATGAACTTAAAATTCCAATGAGAGGGATGGGACTGCTGTGTTTTGATTTGCACAATGTGGCTATATCTGATTGAATTCGGGACAGCTCCAACCGAATATCTGGCTCTGCATTGAACCAGGATCTTTTGTTTTAGTAGCCACATAGGCAGAGAAGCCTGATCCACATAAGTTATTGCAAAGGGAAGAAGGATTATTTTTGCTCTATCTGACAAAACTTCAAATCCGTCGCGTAGCTGACATCAAAATTCTGATAGTGCATTCTTAGTTGCAAAATTATCTTTTACCGCAGAATCTGATTTCAAATCATTCAAGCACTCATACGGCTACGATGCCAGGTTGGCTTTTCCGACATTCAAATAAATAACATTGCACTGCTACTTGATTTGTTTCGACTCTCGACTGTATACTGACTGAAGGTGCGAAGAAACACGAGTTTTTAATATTCAATAGACACTTCCCAGAAAATTCTGAAAAAGTGTTGAATCCAACAATCGTATCTGAAAGCGCGGCGAAGTTCTCACAGAGACGGGGTTAACTGGCACCCTCTAGTATCTCTGTCTGGTTTAACCGTGTGCAGTCTGTAAATAATTTCTACCCAATGCTTACCTATACACAGCTTGTGGACGCACAAATTTACAGTTTTGATAACTTGTCACTTTTATTTATTTTTATTTCCAATATATTCGCGGAGCACTTGAAGGTGCTTTGCGGAGAACCAAGTGCTCCGCGGAGCACACTTTGGGAACCGCTGCTCTATGGCATTGGAGAATTATTGCGTTAAGACTTAAGTAGTATATGTTTACAATTAAAGCTCACAAAATTGTATTAATATATTTGCAAATATCTCAGAAACTGTTGCTTTTATAAAAATATATGTCAAATAAAAGTTTTTTATTTCTAATAGTTCTACAATTTTCCAATGATAAGTTGTTTAGTTTCTCATATAGTTGTGGAGATACGGAAATTAACGCTTCTGTAAAGTACCCTAAAAATCATTTTCATAGGAAAATGAAAATAGCCAGTTTATTTATAATCTTAATCAACGCCTAGATACGAATTTTAATCAAAATCGTTTGAGCAGATTTTGAGAAAACCAATTTTTTCTCTTTTCGCCCTTCAGTAAACTACCCTTAATTTTAGGGGTAGATATCCAATTCCAAAAACCCCTCGGGGCAACCCTATGAAAACCCTTGATATCAAGTTTCAGCTCAATCGGTAAAATAGTTTAGGCTCTAGTTGGAGGTACAGACAGACAGACAGACAGACGGAAATTCAAAAACAACTTTTTCGGATTCAGAGAGTCATGAAACGTCAAGATTCATCAAAATCTCGAGTTCTAATTTTTTGACGATCACCATACTTTTTCTACCTGTAAGATAGAGAGAAAGTAAATATATAATATTTCCTACTCACCTGCACTGCTTGCGTTTCTCACTCACTTAGGATAGTGATGTTCTCTAGTATACATATCGTATATTTGTAGCTCAAAAGTCTGTGGGTTTATTTCATTTAAGAATCAACTGTGACTCTGTTCCACCTCACATAAGGCTCTATTTTCTCCAATACAACCGTATACATCTAATGTATTGACATTTAACAGAAAGTATAGTAATATTATTTTATTTTATCAAAATATTTGAATATGACAACATTTGATGTCTATTATCATCAATATATTTATTGGTTTATAGTTCACAAGGGACTAATAAATACATTCAATACAATCGAGTATCGAGTATTTCTGAGTACTGGGTATTTTCTCGAATAGTCCCATGACAATCGGTTGGAAGGAAAACTAATTACTCGGGAGGTTGGCGGCTTGCAATGGAATTCGATACTTAAAGGCTTAACATAAGCTCTTCCTGTCGGCACTGACATTGACAGTTGACATAATGCTACTGGAGAGTCTTTCACTCTGCTCTTGCAGCCATAATTTATACCCATAGCCCTGGAGTCTTAGAAAAGTTATATGAGAGAATACAATTTGATATGTTTAATATTATCATAGGTTAATTCGTATGATAATCCCTTATCAACATTACATGAGGATTAAATATTTTGCCCAACTTTTTGGGTTTTGTATCCACAATTCCTGAATCCTGTATGAACAAAATATATACCTTGAATGTTTGGCTTGACTGAAGAGTCGATAGAGAATATCTATCAAAGTGATTAGAGTATTCATTGCTGTGCTTGATTAATAATCTTATGACAGGACATACAGCTACTTAATCTTCAGGTTTCATCTGGGTTTCATGTTGCCTGACTAATGTACGGTCAATACAAAAGTATGCGTTTTAAGAAGTTTCATACAATTGAAAATAAATGGTACGGCGCACCGCACAGACTTTCTCTCTCTTTCTATAAACTCGTAAGATTTCTGAACGGAATAATGTACATTGTATCATCACCACTCCACATAAGAACACGCATAAAATAATATACAATGATATAGAATCAATGAGAAAAGAGGCGCATCTTTGTCCACCTAAGAGAATTTCAAACAGTTTGATGTTTTCCACAAGGGTCAACACTTCGTATTAAAATTTCGATTTCTGGTTAAAATTTTAAACATTTTATAAGGTGTTGCAGATCTTCAAGTCATCGCATTGATATTTAATTACTCATTTATACATTTTGACCAATAAAAAAATGTAAATATTGACTATTGAGTCTAAAATGGAGATAGATCATTGCTGTGCAAACATTTCTCCTAAGAGCTTTAAGGAAAAATAACATACTTTTTTTAGATACTTACTTATATTTAATTATTCTATGGCATTGGAGAATTATTATTGTGTTAAGACTTAAGTAGTATATGTTTACAACTAAAGCTCACAAAATTTTATTAATATATTTGCAAATATCTCAGAAACTGTTGCTTTTATAAAAATATATGTCAAATAAAAGTTTTTTATTTCTAATAGTCCTACAATTTTTCAATGATAAGTTGTTTAGTTTCTAAAATAGTTGTGGAGATACAGAAATTAACGCTTCTGTAAAGTACCCTAAAAATCATTTTCATAGGAAAATGAAAATAGCCAGTTTATTTATAATCTTAATCAACGCCTAGATACGAATTTTAATCAAAATCGTTTGAGCAGATTTTTAGAAAACCAATTTTTTCTCTTTTCGCCCTTCAGTTAACTACCCTTAATTTTAAGTTTTTATAGACACACAGAGAGACGGCATTGCAAAGACTATTTTTTAGGGTTGTGGGGGTCATGAGACGTCGACATCCATCAACATTTCAGGTTAGTTTTTTTTTTACGGTCGCAATACTTAAACTTTAATGTCCAAAAAGTTAAAAAATTCATATAATTGAAAGTTATTGATTTTATAAAAATATGTTTCGGATAAAATATTTGTATTATGAATATATATACATATTTGTAATTCTAAGTAATTTCATATCTCCAATATTTTCGGGGCTATTTAAAAAAATGTTAATTAACGCATCTGACCGGAGCCCTTAAAGCCATTTTGCCGAAATATTGAGGGTAGCCATTTTGTTTGGAATATGTATTAATGTTCATAAATGAAATTTAATCAAAATCGTTAGAGCCGATATTGAGAAAATCGACTTTTTCTCTTTTTGCCCTTCAGTAAACTACCCTTAATTTTAAGTTTTAATAGACACACAGACAGACGGCATTGCAAAGACTATTTTTAAGGGTTCGGGGGGTCATGAGACGTCGACATCCATCAACATTTCAGGTTAGTTTTTCTTACGGTCGCAATACTTAAGCTTTAATGCCCAAAAAGTTAAATTATATATATATAATTGCGTATATATTGAAAGTTATTGATTTTATAAAAATATGTTTCGAATAAAATATTTGTATTATAAATATATATACATATTTGTAATGATAAGTAATTTCATATCTCAAATAGTTTCAGAGCTATTATAAAAAATGTTAATTTACGCATCAGACCGGAGCCCTTAAAACGATTTTGCCGAAATATTGAGAGTAGCCATTTTGTTTGGAATATTTATTTATGTTCATAAATGAAATTTAATCAAAATCGTTAGAGCCGATTTTGAGAAAATCGACTTTTTCTCTTTTTGCCCTTCAGTAAACTACCCTTAATTTTAGGGGTAGATATCCAATTCCAAAAACCCCTCGGGGCAACCCTATGAAAACCTTAGATATCAAGTTTCAGCTCAATCGGTAAAATAGTTTAGGCTCTAGTTGGAGGTACAGACAGACAGACAGACAGACAGACAGACAGACGGAAATTCAAAAACCACTTTTTCGGATTCAGGAAGTCATGAAACGTCAAAATTCATCAAAATCTCGAGTTCGATTTTTTTGACGATCACAATACTTTCTCTACCTGTAAGATAGAGAGAAAGTAAAAAGAGAAAGCACAAAATGTTATTTAATATTTTATAGTGAAATTTTATGTAATTTGGGCAAAATTAGTGGTCCAACAAACATTATGTTAAACTTGAGTACCAATATTAAAACTTTTTGACAAACTATGAGAAACTTGTAATTGTGTAATTTATTTAGTGATCTCTTTTACTACAATTAAAATATATGTGACATTAAAAATAAACATAACAGAATGGCAATTTAATTGGAAAATGTTGTTTGGAATGCAGGTAATATATATTATATTATTGTAGTGTTATTTTATTTTAAAAACCGTACATCTAATAGTAGATGAACTATACATCTATTAGAAGCAAATAAACTAATTTAAATGTAAAGGAATAAAACTTATAGCCACAGCGCTGAGACTTCTGAGCTAATGGGCATTAGCTCGGCACAATTTAATCAATTATTATATGCACACACTTTAGATTAGACTATATGATGATTCGGATCATCAACACATAGTAAATATTAAGGTTTATTTATATTTTTTCTATTTTGTTACGTATTTTAATTTATTACTTGCGATTTTGGGGATTGGATAACTGGAAAAAAGAATAATTTTTTTCGTAGCCTGATTTTAAAAAGAATTTGAAATGTAATTCGCTTAGTAAGCTCGCTTTTTGATTTTTTCTTAACAACAAATATTTTGTATTGAAAACACATGTGAATGAAACATTTAAATTATTAAAGTCATTTTTATGTGACAATCTGATAATGTTTTTAAAAATAAGCTCTACAAGATCAAGTGTTTAAAATATAAATAACACATAAACCATGCCAGTCAATAAGGTTGATTCTCAATTAGCTGGTAGAAAATCAAAAATAAAAGAATAACAAGGACCACAAAGCGAGTATTTACTCGAGTGTCTAGGAGAAGCAATAGTAGCTTCGTAGCTCGAGTAACTGTTGCCAATCACTGATATCTCAATCACCGATACTTTTGAGATCGAGTCACTGGGAGTAGCGGTGATCAAATGGTATCGGGGAATAAATCAGTCGGTGATTTATCGCCCATCTCTACTAAGTAGTTGGTTGCCAAACCTAAATCCTTCATACAAAAAATTTTACTTGAATATCCTTTTAAATCATCAATTTATTTTCTACTTGTGCCTAATAACAAAATATCATCCACAAACAACAATAAATACACTTTGGTCTCAGTCTAACATTTAGTATACAAAGGTCATTTTGAGAGCGAACAGATCCCTTTTTTGTTATTATGTCATCAAATTTCAAATTCCAGTATTTGGGTGACTTCTTGAGGCCATATATTGACTTGTTGAGTTTACACACAGTATTATCATTGCGGTTTAAGCCCGCAGATAATCTCATGTACACTTCTTCCTTGATATTGCCATACAAAAAAGCACTTCAAACGTCCATTTGATGGACTGGAAAACCTAAATTATTTGAAACATCCAATACAACACGAAATGTTGTAATTTTTGCAACAGGAGCATACACATCATACATTTCAAAACCTTCACTTTGCTGGAACCCTTGGCTATCAACAATGCTTTAAATTGAGATAGGTTTCCCACAGTCATTTTTCACTCTGTAGACCCACCTATCTATTACCCATTTAATTTGAACCCTCCTTAACCAAAATAAAACATAGGAGGCCCAAATCACAAAATAAAAAAGGGGCAATAGGAGTGAGTGGTTGGAGTTCTGACTTTTGAATATCTGAGGACGAACATTCGAAACTCAGAGCGCGCAACTCACACCAGTTGCGGGAATAATATTTAGACGGCCTTCCTCAAAGTAAATCAAAAATATATATATAACCTAGTGAAAATCTCAATAGGAAACCAGAGTAGAAAACCAGAGAGATCCAGAGCAAACCAAGCTCTGGGTTTTACTCCGGTTTTCCTTCGGTTATGAAACAACCAGAGTTAGTCTGGTTCTTTCAGGGTCTCTGGTTTACTCTGGAATGGTTTGGTTACTTTGGGATGCTCTGGTTCTTTATTTATTCAAAATTCTCTTGTTTGCAATGGAATACTCGGGTATTTTTCTCTAGAATGGTCTGGTTTGCAATGGAATACTAGTTATTTTACTTGGCCTATTTCTAGTTTTCTCTGGGATGTTATGTTATTTTACTCTGGCCTATGCTGGTTCTCTCTGGGATGTTATGGTATTTTAATCTGGTCTAATGCTGGTTTTCTCTGGGATGTTAAGGTATTTTACTCTGGTCTGAGCTGGTTTTCTCTGGGATGTTAAGGTATTTTACTCTGGTTTGTGTTTGTTCTCTCTGGGATGCTATGGTATTTTACTCTGGTTCCTGATGGTTCTCTCTGGGATACTATGGTATTTTACTCTGGTTTGTGGTTCTCTTGGTCTATGGTATTTTACTTGGGATACTATGGTATTTTACTCTGGTTGGTGTTGGTTCTCTCTGGGATGCTATGGTATCTTGCTCTGGTCTGATTTGGCTCTCTCCAGAATGCTATGGTATCTTGCTCTGGTTCGAGGTTAATTCTCTCTGGGTTGCTATGGTATTTTACTCAGGTTCTTTCTGGGTTGCTATAGTATATGTTGGTTCACAAGTTTAAATCATGGAATTGAGATCTAGTGATTAAAAAACACATTTACAAGAGAATTCAATAAAAAATTTTTTAATAAGGATTAAGAATAAAAGGTTCATTATGGTTATATTTTGTAATTAAGATTAATAAAAGATACATTAAGTAACTATGATAAAGAATAAAAGGTTAATTGTGCATATAATTTAGTTTAAATTTTTTTAAATAGAAGTATATTCATCTCATTAGTCATCACTAAATTATTTATTGAAAAAAATTAATTTATTTTTCTGTATTTTTAACCCTTTCTGTGTCATTTACGGAATATTCCGCCAATTAAAATTTGCTCAAGTGTCATTTACGATATATTCCACCTCAACTTAGTATGCTTTACGTGTCAAAAACAAAACATTCCACGATCACTCGTTTTTCTGTGTTACACAATATTTTGTAGATGGCAGCAGGCAACTGGAATGAAAATATGTGACTTATCGTTTTCATAGTAAGTAAACAGCACAGCTACCAATAAAGCAATGGAAAGAGTGCGGAATATTTGGTCAAATATAAATGACAGTGGGCTTAGTGATCTTGCATCTAATAAAAAATATATTTTTGTTATAATTTTTGTTGGAAAAAATTGAGCATGTAAGGATAAAACTTATTTCCATCAACACTGGAAAGGTTAAAATTACAAATTATTTATGTGGGCAATAGTGGTGGGCAAAGAAAGGAGCCGTTCCTGAAACAAAACAATTTTTTTGTTAATTACAAAACTAAACACTAAGTATTTTACACTAAGTAAAAATAGGTAATTTAAAATCAATCATAAATAATTTTAATGTGTTATCATATACCTAATTAGTCATAACATTTTTAATCAGCAGGGAAGCCTCGTATTTTAGACCAGTGGGGCTGAGGATCAGCTATCTTCCCGCCAACCAAACTGTTCATTCTCGGTAAAAACGTGGATTTGGCTGCTCCAGAATACCCTCGTTTATCCAGGTACTCTTCGTATCTATAAAAAAAAATCCACATGAAAATTCTGTAACATCACAATTTACACACATACCTAGTCAAGCTGCCCCCTTACGGGGTAGACAAGTAAGTTAGTTAAAAACAACTTTGTACTTATTGATCCACTCTAACTTTCTCCATGATACTCCATCCTTTTATACTTCCCTCGCTTCGACCACATCCATATAGTCATAAGTGCCCCTTAATTCTTAAAAACTTTTAATTTTTCTCTTTTTCAATCATTCTTCAACATTTAACCACATACAATATGGCCCACCTCTTCCTTTTGACTATTGGATTCACTTTCAAACCGCAATCTTTCAGCATCCATTCATTATGGACAGTCCACAAGAGTTTTTTCAAATATCTCATTCCAATTGCATTCACCTTTCTCTTGGGTTTCTCCTGATATACACATGCTTCAAATCCATACAGCAAAGTTGGCGTTAACACACTTCTTTTTATACACTGCTGTCTTAGTCTGTTTCTATACTACCTCATTCTTATAAATAGTCCGCATACACTCAAATACTCTCCCAGATGCATTCACCCGTCTGAGGTGCTAAAAGCTTTGAAAGTGTTGAAGAATGGCAAAGCTGTGGGTGTAGATGGGATTACAAGTGAAATACCAAAGTGTGGAGGTTAGGTACTTTTTGCCAGATTATTTGAGCTTTTAAATGTATGTGCTGGAATTTCAAAAGTCCTAATGATTGGAAGAATGCTGTCAATGTTCCTTTGTACAAAGGTAAAGGCAGTAAGGGTGAATGTAAGAATTATAATGAGTGAAAAAAGTGAGAAGATTTGGGGTGCACAATGCGGTTTCATCCCAGGTAAAGGATACATGGAAAAGATATTTGCATTAACACAAGTGATTGAGAAATGTATGGCAGTAAAGAAGAATGTAGGCCTACTGTGAATATGTCGATTTGGAGAAAGTGTATGATCGGGTGAATAGGAGTATGTTGTGGAATGTTGAGAGAGATTATTGTGTGGATGCATGGTTAGTTTTTGCAATTAAGGCAGTGTATGTTGGAAGTGAAGCGTGCGTTAGATGAGTTTGGGTGTCTCCATGGTTGTTTAATGTATTTTGGATAAGTGTATGAGGAGTGTGTGTGAGGACGCAGTTGGTATGCAAATGGACAGTGCGAATGTGAGAGTGATGTTATAATTATGCAGATGATACCATATTAATGGCCGAGAATGAAAGTGACTTGCAGAATGAATTTAATTGTTTGAGTGTGGTGACAAAAAGGAAGGGATCTTCATATAAATGTTTCCAAAATTAAAGTGATGGTTTTTTAAGGCACTTTACCCCAAGACCACCAAGGCCGACATCAGCTTGCTGACTTATTTTAAATGTTATGTTGTGGGGTCCACCCATTTATGCCCTTTAAATGTAGCCAAAATTCTGAATATTTGTCATGTTACTCTATTCAGGTACCTGTGTAAAGCAGTAGACTACAAATTTTTTTCAAAGAACAAAAAACTAAATTATATTTTAAACCTAAATATGTCACAAGAGTTGGAAGTGAGGGTGAATGATTATAAGCATAGGTTAGCTAATGTAAAAATTGTACTTAGACCAAGAAACTCATTTGGGTTTATGGTAATTTAGTAAAGTCTTTGCTTTTTATATAGGCTATTAAAGATTATCATATTTGTAATTAGATGTTTTCCTTATTTAAAATTTGAAATATAGTAAGAGCTCTCCTCCCAGCCACATTGTGTGAGGACTTATAACCCCCATCCTTCCTGTTTCTGTCATTTAATATTGACGAAATGGCAAACAGGTTAAACTACACAAACCAACATTTTAAAGGTACAAATTATGAAATAAACCATAAGTTATTACTCTTTAATTTTTGCAAATCTCAAATTTGTTCAACTGGGTAGCCTCATCATTGTCATCATACTCATCACAATCATCACCCCCTTCATAATTGTTTGTTTGTTTTGGTGACTCAAACTCTGATAAATCCAACCTAAGTATTTTGATAGGCTCTTCTAAAATTTCTTGCTGTGAATCTTTAAACATATAAGAGACGAACTTATTGGCAATAATTCAAGACCATTATAACCAACTTAACACATTAGACTACTAACTAAAAGGGACAGTTTCTTTGTCTGACTTAACACACTTTACTATCAAATATTCAGTATCAATCTAAGCCCCAGTTAAATATGTTCCAGTTCCAATGAGCCCCTCCAAATTATGTGAAGAAAGTTTGGGCAAAAGTATGAGCAAGGACTGCAACAAACCATTCACAGTACTAAAAGTGATAATAGATTAAAAATTTTAAAATCTGGCTTCGAGGTGCATTCGGACATGCTTCCGTCCACCTATGTTAAAAATTTCAGGTCTATGCGTGCCATATATTTGGCTGGGCATCGCACACAAACACACAAACACTTCCTTTTATTAGGTATTATAGACTAAACCTAAAGTTTTTTGGTTGGATGAAGGTAGCCCTGTCCGATTACCTAAAATAAAAAAATAGAAAAAATTGGTTTGTGAAACACTGAACTTGAGTATGGATTTGTTTAGTTTAGACCCATTGGAAGTAGTGACTAATAAGCATACTGTGGTTTAAGGCGTGTACAGAAAGTAAGCAGGTTTCCTGTGTTAGCTCATTATGAGAGTGTGTTTACAAATGGGACCGTTCATAGTGAAAGCAGGTTCGTGCTAGTACCGCACACCGAAAAGTTTACCGGAGTGAACATTTCATTCTTTTTTAGTTGGCGGCCCTGTGTGTGTGTGCACATTTAAAATTTGTGAAAATAAAATGTGTCCCCGCCAACCTTGCGTACTCGACCGCTTAGTCTGAATTTTCACTAATGAAATAAATGTTGTGAAAAATCTTTAATTCTTTAAGCTAAATTGACTGGTCTTTCCATAGGTTGTCTTTGTTCCTCTGATTATGTACCGTGGAAAGACTAACCCTGCTCCGGCTACAAACATTACTCACCCCAGCCAACGGACCTGCTGCAATTTCACATTAGAACTATGATCACGCCATACAAACGATCAGAATCGACAAATGAACTGTGTGTGTGAAGTGGCATCTGACCCAAATTGTGGAGTGGAATTGCCCGTGAAACGCGCATGCGCAATATGGACTTGTCTGGACATTGGTAACAAGAGTGACTCCCACCCCCCACCCCTGTGTCAACGTCGCTGTGCGCAGGCGCTAGACTCAAGAGACGAGCGCTTCATGGCGTCATCCCGGCCTCCCCTTTGCTTCCCCCTTCTGAATAAGATTGAATATAAGCGGGTCTGTTTCTATGGAGGTTACTCTTTGATGCCTTACAGATATTAGGTGTACATGGGCGATATGTAGGCCTCTAGGACTAAACTAATGTAAGTCTGTCTAAATATGTAGGGATTTATCTTCGGACCATTTGGTTGCTAAATTCAGGTCAGGGTTCTGGTCTCGGTGTAGATCAGCTATAATCCAGTAATTCTCGTCTTCGGACCATATGTGTGTAAATATTCAGGTTAGGGTTGTAGTCTTGGGGCAGATTTGCTATATGTTTGGAATGTTAATTTTTAGGGAAGTAATTTGTTACGAGTTTATTCATGTATAGGAGATTCAATGCTAGTAGAAAGCCAGATACTTGATATAATGTTTAGGGAAGTAATTTGTTACAATTTTGATCATGTATAGGGGATTCAAAGCTAGTGGAAAGCCAGATGGCTGTGATTCTCGTTGTTTAAAGTAATTATTTTGCGGGACTTGTTAAATATTATTAGTTTATTTGATGACGGTCAGGTTAAGATAAAGTTTGGTATTTATGCTCGCCATTTCGCGAGACATTTGTAAATTAACAAATTAGTATGATCCTTATATATGACTTTTTACTTTTGGTCTAATGGATAGGTCTAGGAACTATAGGGCCCTAACATGTTCTTGTTATGTTTAAGGATAAATAGCTATTCCCTACATACTCATTATATTCATCTTGTTTGTAACCTTGTTTTAATAATCACAGCATATATGAGGTTAAATTTAATCAATGTTAAGACATTGATATATTTTATATATTTTGTTTTTGTCACGCTTAGCTTAATGTGGCGTTCACTATTACCGAGTCAGTAGTATGGGGGATTTAATCATCCTTCCAAATATTGTAAATTTGTGTACGAAATATTATTCAATATAAATTTATATTAATCTTATTGTAAATAATCACACCTGAAGTATTATTCAATATAAATTTCTATTAATCTTATTGTAAATAATCACACCTGAAATATTATTCAATATAATTTCCTATTAATCTTATTGTAAATTATCACAGTAATAAATTAGCCGTTGGGCCATGATTGTGAATCTTCCTTCGTTATTATTTATATTTAATTGCATTTATGAATTGTCCTTTAGGCATAGTTGTGTATGTTCAGGCGTGACATGGGAATTTCTGGGCTTGTAGGAAATAATCAATAAGATCCCCTGTGATTACTCTTCCTTTTGTACAATTAAACACTGACTGCCCGAGATTGATAATTAGGGGCTTAGGTTGTGCTAGTGAGGGAATAAGCCCGCGGGCAGGGTGCAATTAGATTTAACAGACATTTCAGTTGGATGTTGCTCAAAGCCTTCTCTATCTAAAATGTAAAAGCGTATTGAAAATCTCTGTCTGGCTTTAGGTCATTAAATAAATGGTGATATTCGCCATATTTCCCACCACGAATTATTGGATGAATACAGATTTTTTTTTCCAATTTTGGAGTAACACTATCAAAAAGTAAAAACTCTTCAGCGCCGGTAACAGGTAAGCAGTCAGCCTGCATTCTTTCTGTATGCGTACCTTAATTAGGATTGTGTGATTTATTAATTTTTATTTGAGAATTCATTTTGTAGTTTAGATGAGTCAAAGTCACCGACAATTGTGTTTAACGTGTGGCCTGACAATGGTTGATACTTTTTCACTGACCAAGGCTGCCGCCTTAAGGGCTGTCATATTTGTATTACTGGGTTGCTTGCAGTGTGCTAGTCCACCCTTGTTTCCTGTTCGCACATTAACACTCCATTTTGGCGCGAATCAAAGTTTATTCGGTTAAGTTTTAAGAATTTTACTGAATTTGGTCTTCAAAAGTAAATTATTTTTACTTTCCAACTCAAAGATTTTTAGCCATGAAGGTATTCAGCACAACATATTATTTTACAAATCATTATAGTCACTACAGTCTGTAGAATAGAATACAATATTAAATGTTTAATTTGGTTCAATATTTGAAGTTATACTATGAATCTCAAAAAAATGGCCTACACTTGTACCTGAATGAAACCTACCTAATGTGTACCTAGGGCACAGACAAATAATATACACAGACACTCAGCCTCCAGGTTAAAATGGTTGCGCTCCTTTTGCCAGCTTGAGTCCTTCAACACTAGAGGTTAAGGGGGCGAAAGACGGGTATCTTTGCAAGGTCAACTGTAAGGTCACTTACTTTCAAGCAGAGATCCAGCTGAACAATGAGGGGGAAGATAATTTGTCTAATGATACAGGGCTTAACATTACCTTAATGTATTTAAGTTAATACCTACTAATAGTGTTACTCTAAAACTAATTTCGTCAGCTATTTTGATTGTTTTTATTTATTTAAACATAATAATAATTAGAAAAAGGTTTATCTATACTTCATGTAAAAAAAAAAATACAAAACAGGACCTTGGGACTGTGAATAATGTTGGGCTAGTTTGTCTACCAGATTGTGATCAGCATTATTAATATTAATACTCACAATCTATATTATTGAATTTTAACTAAGGTTTGTACAGAACCTATCTGCATTATGGTTTTATACTCTAAACTAAAATCCTTTTGACAAAAGTGACAGTGTTCTGCCCTTTTGTTTCATATTAATGTTTTTTGTAAATTAAATATTTTGCAGCTAGTACCGTATTAGCTCAAAAAAACAATATGATAAATTCTTAATTTGAAATTATTTTCAACACGTCATTTTTATAATTTCCTTTTCCCAATATTTTGACTCATTTCCTCTCTTGTTCTCGCATGCAGTAAAAATGTAATTCCTGTCCATACCTAGTATTTTTAATACACACTAGTTGACATTGTTTTATTATAAGCTATCTCAGCTTAATAGAATTTAGCCTTCAATGTTTCAATAAGTTTTCCCAGAACTGTCAAAACCCCAAAATATCTTACATTGAAATACTGTAGACAATATTTTGATCCATGAACATATTAGATCCTTATTATATTATTTTGATCCATGGACAGATTAGATCCCTATTATATTATCTTGGTCCTATTCAAAATAAGTAGGCCTACTTAAAATTAGAGATGGATTGAATCCTGTAGTTCTCAAATCCATATTTTCATTTTAACTCTGAAACCTAGAAAACAAATGGGCACATTTGTATGGTTTTATTTCTTCAATTATTCTGATTCTGTTCATATAAAGTGGTTAGTTAATGGCCTGGTTGTTAGAATTGAAATTAAAATGTTCTGTTGTGAGCCTATTAAAAAATCAATGTATTTAGTTAGAGGGAGGCTAAATTTAGAAACCCTTTTTATCAAGCCTAGTTACAAAGCTTTGCTTATTTGGTTAGAAAGCATTGAAAATGAGCTAATATCACATCACAAAATAAACAATAAAACTCAAAACATGGAGTTTTTAAGGACAAAGATCCTTGTAATCTTTACACTTCATTTTGGCGTAAACAATATTTTGAAATAAAACCTCGGTAGCCGATTAATAATAGATTATAGAGCTGAATGTCTGCAGAACCAATTTTCGGCTTGCTGGGGTGGTTCCTTTAACATACATTCATAAATAACACTGAAGTTATGTTTTAGTGAAAGCTAAAGGAGTGAGGTAAAGTATTTATATTTTTATTGTTAGTAAATTTAATACAGAGGCCATTTCAGGTACATTATTGATGATTAAGTCACTATTTAGTCCACTTTAAACATCAGTAAATATACTTAACAGACCCAGTCACAGGCTGGAAGCAGTACTTGATGTATTGTACTTTCTACCGACATAATCCAAAATGTTTCTAAATTGTTAGATAATTATGTTTATTTAGCAACGCGTCTTCCTACCTGTTCGGGTTATACGCGTAAGTATTAATTATGCCAATGGTTAGGAATTGGGAAGGTTGAATTTAGAGGTAGTGAACCCGCATTTGTGTGGAGGAAGAGTGGAAATCCATTTAGGAAATACCACCCCCAGTTCACTAGTCTATTTTCGAAATGTGTACTATAAGTTTGTAAATTGATCCTCCACCTGCTACTTATGTAGATTACAAAGCTACTAACAGTCAGTAATGACTACACAAATGATTTTATGCTTGGCTTAAGAAATTATTTTGGCCTATAAACACGGAAACACCCAAGGGAATTTTTGGTCATCAAATATTTTTTCACCATTTTGAGTTCCAGGGGCTACCTGCTTGCAAAATCTCAACTTCATAGGTCTAATGGGTAGGTCTCAACAGTTAATGCCATCGTATAATATATCTTCACAAATGATGTATTTAGGGTACTTTCACACTTAAATCACTGGAACATTTTTTTTTAACACCACACCCTACCTGTTCGGGTTGTACGCATAAGTACTAATTACAGTAATGCGTTAGGAATTGGGAAGGTTGAATGTAGATGAAGTGAACCCCCATTTGTGTGGAAGAGTGGAAAACCATCCCCGAGTTCACCTGAGCAAGATTCGAAACTCAATCTCCCCGTTCTTGGCAGTCTAGCTCAACAAGCATAGTTTCCACAGAAATTTTATTCTGGCTACTACTCAATCCCCCCCCCTCCCCAAAGTAAATCTCTGGGTGCGCCACTGGGTGTTGGTATTCATATAATCCAAGAAATATTACATTTAAACAATTTACACTTTTATTAGTTCACATTATACAAAAATTAAAATTGATAGTAAGATTATTATTATTAGCACCGCATCTTACAACCCGTTAGGGTTATATATACTAACTCTAATGTGTAATGGTAGGGCGATTGTGAGATGAAATGGAGGACCTACAGTTTGACGTGGAATCCGAACCACGGTGGAGGCCTGGCATTCCACACATTCACAAGTTGTGATTAATACACATCTTGTCGGAGGTGAAGTAAGGGTTTAGCAATCAGATAAATCTGTGCCAGGGCCGGGGATTGAACCTCAGACCCCCAGCACAGAAGTCTGACACCTTGATAATAACGATGAGGAAGACGCCAACCCTAGTGACGCCACTGCATCACCCTACAAATAATTATTTAGTTTAGGCCAATAATTTAGATTTATGTATATTAGGCCCCTACTGTATTTTTTTTTCTATAAAACATTTATGATAGACAAGTGATTTGCCTACCCACGTTCAGTGTAGCGCTTAACACACAAAACGTATTAAATAAATAGGAAATTTACTTAAATTATATTCTACAAAATTTAAATATTTTACTAATCGAATTATAAATTCCAAAACCTAAATAATAATTCTTCAAGTACCAGTATATTAATCTTAATTCATATCAGTATTATCGGATCCACTTACCTCCTATACTACAAACAAAAATGCTTTTTTCATAATATTCTCCATTTCGTAGTACATGGCAAACTTGATTTTCTTTAATATAGTTCCATCTTCGCCGTTTAGATCTTGGATATATTTTATTTCTACTATCTCAAAATGGAGATTATTTGCAAATCTTACCTGAGCAAACATTTTACGCAGACAGAAATAAACTTTTAAGTAGGAATAGCGTAATCGT